>CM039133.1:37103942-37411761 GCA_022036555.1 Microstegium vimineum
CTACTATTAATATTAAGCACATCACTCTTTAGTCGTATGCTCTTATTATTTGTCTTTGAACTGAAAAGACATGAGAAAGATGGTTAGATATTATTAAAATATGGAATCCTATCTGCAGTCTGTTGTGTTCACTCCTCTGTTCATATTATTAACCTCTGAATATGTATGAGAAAGATGGTTCCAAAATATATTTTCACATAGAAATAGTAGTTGGTAAGAAAGATGAGACATAAACACAACAACACATACATGAAGTTATTCAGATATGAGGTGATACTATTAAGCAGACTATCAGATTATAAAAAAAACGATGATAAGCTAGACCATAAACAATGTTTTTTCAAATGCAGCTCTCCAAAATTGTACTCATGTAACTCTGTAACAACTAACAAAATTCCAAAATCTATGAGGAAATTGACATGCTTCAGAACTGTAGCTCGCTCGTCAAACCACAGACATAAGTTGTGCCTTATCAGAAGCGGCGTGGGTGTCTTCATCAGTCTGGCATCTCGCATCGACGCGAATGCTCCTCCGTGGCTCCGTCTAGGGGAGGAGCAGAGGGAGGGCCGTCCTGCAGCGTAGCAGCGGGGCCATGGGTGACAGTGGCGCTTGGCGTCCGGGCGCCGCACTACTGCCGGTGGCGGGAGGGAGCTTCATCGGCGCCGATCGAACACGTGGAGGCGGCGATGGCGAGGTGACTGGGCACGGCATCCGGGCAGAGGAAGAGCACGTTCAAGATGTGGCAGAGTCGGCGAGACGTGTTTTTTTTTATTTCACGGGGGATGGGGTAGAGGAAGAGAGATGAAGATGAGGATGAAGCGGTGGCCTCGAGGGTGTTGCGATATTTTTTCCCGAGATGCCGCAGGCGTGTGCAGTCTTGAATGAATTAGGTGAGAGTAAATGCACGCCGGCACATGCACGAGCCACGTGGCATCGCCTGCTTGGAAAAAAGTACGTACCTAGTATACAGTATCTGGACAGCACACCACTCGCGGATCCCGCGGATCCCAGAGTCTCCTACGGTGACACACCCACGACGCTCAAGTGTGGACCAGGAATGTGAATACATATGGCATAACGTGATTCGCTGATCGTATCCTAACAGTAATCAGAAGCGCTAAGAAGGCGGGGATGCTAGTCAGGATATGGAGTTGTATATGTATATATATTCCGTGGAGAACGATACGGTAGCATATCATTCTACCTCCATTATTGTTACCTTTACCCAGCCGAACGGACACAAGCGTCCCTGATGGAGCGCAACTCAGTGACCGCATCCTTGATGCTGAGCCTCTGCAACGGCACTCCCCGTGTGCAGCTGAGCCCTACCCTCACAGCACAAACCAGGCAATCGCGCACCGAGATATGCGTGCCGCCGTCGATGGAGCCGCAGGACACATGGCCATCATCGAACCCTTGGACCGGCAGCAGGGCCGGGTCGATGACATGCTCGATCTCGTCCGGGAACGACGCCGCGACGAACTCCAGCAGCGTCAGCCCGTCCTTGAACGCGTCATCCGTCGGTGACCTCCCGGTGAAGATCTCCAGCACTGTGATCCCGAAGCTGTAGACGTCGCCGTGTGTCGACACCTTCCCTGTCGTTCCGTACTCTGCACAGCACACGAATTAAAAGAGCAGGGTTATTTCAGACATGTGACATGTCACACTGCTATGCTACTCTGGGTATCGGAGTTTACCTGGCGGGACGTATCCAATCGTGCCTCCCAAGCCAATCGTGCTTGTGGAGTTTGAGGTGCCATGGCTCCCGGGCTCAAGGAGCAACTTTGCAAGGCCAAAATCTGCCAGCACCGCCCTCATGTTCTCGTCGAGGAGAACGTTGCTAGGCTTGACATCACAGTGAACGATCGCTGGCACGGCGTTGTTGTGGAGGTAGCACAGCGCGTCGGCGATTTCCACGGCGATGTTCAGCCTCTGGATCACGCTCAGGGGGCTCTCCATGTTCTTCAGCTCTCTAGACGACTTGGGGTTCAACCACCTGTCAAGGCTGTAATTGGGCATGAACTCGAACACCAGGGCTTTGAAGTCGTTGCCTTTCATATCGGCGCTGACACAGCAGGTGATTATCTTGACGAGGTTGCGGTGCCGGATGTTCCGCAACGCCTCACACTCCGACACAAATGTCTTGGAGGCGCCGACCTGACAGAGGTCGAACACCTTCACCGCCACGGCGACCTTCTCTGCACCCTTCTGTATAAGAGGCAGGGTGCCCAGGTACACGGACCCGAACTTCCCTACACCGATCAGGTTGGCGTCCGCGAAGCCGTTGGTCGCTTTGTCCAGTTCAGCGTACGATATTCTCTGATAGTTCATGGCGTCGAGGAAGACATCATCCACCAGCGTTGTTGCTGTCGCATCATCAGTTTTATTTGCTTGTCTCGACCTTCTCCTGTACCATTGGAGGAGGAACATGCTGAGGACTACAATGGCCAAGAAGAGAGCCATGCTTAGGACAGGCACCACTATCTGGAGAAGCCAGCGAGTGTTCCTGGCTGCGGCTGGCAGACACCGGGGCAGGTCGAGCTCCGGGACGCCACCGCAGAGGCCAGCGGCGTTCCCTGCGATCTTGAACCCGGACATGTTGGCGAATATGCCGCGCAGCGGTACACTGCCGTCGAGGTGGTTGTAAGATAAGTCCAGCTCGATGAGGGAGCTCAGGTTCTCCAGTTCCTCCGGGACTGTTCCTGTCAAGTTGTTTCGGGACAGGTACAACTCCTGCAAGCCGGACATCTGGCCGAGCTCCGGTGGGATGCTCCCGGACAACCTGTTGCTCGTCAGGTTGAGCCTCCGAAGACCCTTGAGCTTGCTCAGTGACGTTGGGATGCTTCCGTCGAAGAAATTACGATCCAGATCAAGAAACTCCAGGCTCTGGCAGCTGTCCAGATCATCCGGCAGCTGACCGGAGAATTGGTTCCCGGACAGTACTAGCTGCGCAAGGTTGGTGAGGCCGGAGACATCAGGGGGAAGTGGGCCGTCCAACTGGTTGTCAGACACGTCCATCGCCAAGGACAAGGACGGCAGCCTAAAGATTTCCCTTGGGACGTGGCCGGTGAGGGCGTTGCCCGAGAGGTTCAGCGATGTTAGGTGGCTCAGGTTGGCTAGAGTGTGAGGAATGGATCCACTCAGCCTGTTACTGCTCAGGTCAAGTTGGAGCAGCTGGGTGAGGTCGCCAATGGAGGCCGGGATTGGCCCCGTCAACCTGTTCCCCTGCAACCCCAACATCGTAAGGTTCTTGAGATTCCCAATCCCTTCCGGGATGGTGCCGTCGAGGAGATTGGATTCGAGCCCCAACGATTGGAGCCCGACGAGGCTGCCGATGGCCGGTGGAATCGGCCCTGATATGCGGTTTTTTCCCAGGTAGATGGCTTGAATCTCCGTCGAGAGGCGGCCAACGGAGCTTGGCAACTCGCCACCAAGCTTGTTGTTCTCAAGAGATAGGACCTGCAGTCTGGTGCAGTTGGCAAGATGGTCCAGGAACTCCCAGCCTTGCCCGTCGTCGCTCGCTGTTAGCTGGTTACCTGACATGTACAGAGACTGTGGGCAGAGCGTACCGATCTCGGGAGGCACCTGACCAGTGAAGCTGTTGTTTGCCAGGCTAAGCCAGAGTAGATTTGAGGCTTTGGCAAGTGCGGCAGGGATAGGGCCCGTCAGATTGTTGCCGCCAAGGTATAGGCCCATGAGATTGGACATGCGCGCGCCGGCGTAGGCCGGGAGCACACCATGGAACGCGTTGTTGGAAAGGCCAAGAAACTGGAGCGACGACATGTTGAAGAAGCCGGCCGGGATCTCTCCCTGCAAAAGGTTCTGGTACGCGCTGAACTGCGTGAGAGAAGGAAGATCCGCGAGGCCAGGAGGCAGGCTGCCTCGCAGGTAGTTCCCATCGAGAATGAGGGCCTGCAGATTCTTGAGGCTACCGAGCGACGGCGGGATCTCGCCGGACAGCGAGTTCTTGTGCAGATACAGGTAGGTGAGGCTGGGAAGCGTCCCGAGCCACGCGGGGATGCCGCCGGTGAGGTTGTTGTCGTTGAAGTAGGCCGCCCCGAGGCTGGTGCAGTTGCGGAGGCTGTCCGGAATCTCCCCGCTGATGCCGCCGTTGTCGCAGAGGTTCAGGTACCATAGGCGCCGCAGCCTGCCGATGCTGGCCGGGATGGTCCCGGAGAGCTGGTTCTTCTCCAGGACGAGGTACTCCAGGTACGTCAGGTTGCCGACGGCCGCGGAGATCGTGCCGGTGAGACCGAGGCTGGAGACGTTCAGAGACGTGACATGCCCGTCCGTGCAGGTCACGCCGCGCCACCGGCACAAGTGCGTTGTGCTGTTCCACGACTGGAGCGCACCAGACGACGCGTCCGACACGCCGGCCAGGAACGCCCGCAGCGCGTCCCACTCGATGTCGGTGCTGGAGTCGACAGATCGCTGCGCGCCTGCCGCTGCCAACAGGAACACGACTAGCAACAGAAGAAGATGCAGTGCATACGCTCCAGCCAGTCGCGCCGCTGCCATGCTCGTCACGGCTTAGTTGCACAGCCGCACACCTGAGCTCTTGTGTGAGATATATTCTTCGTGGTTTCTCGTCATGTAGTAGCCGCGGGAAGCTGCTGCTACTGATTAGTACAAACAGAGAGCTAGCATTGTATGTTGTCTGCTCTCTAGCTGGTTTCAAAGTTGTCCCGAACAGTCAAACAGGAACGCTTCAATTTAGGTTAGCGTCGTACACTTGTCTGGACAGCGACCATTACGTGCGTAAACGTAACTGTGAGAGACTTCTGCCACATGTGTAGTTGACTACAGCTAGATATTGTGTTTTAGACCCCGTCTGACATGGTTAGCGACTTCTGCCACATGTGTAGTTGACTACAGCTAGATATTGTTGGCCCCGTCTGACTACAACTTGATTAGCGAAGTTGTTTTTTTCCTTGGTTTCATAAACAGTTTCATTCGTGAAGCTAGTCATTTTGGTAAACAGCTCCACATGTGCAACTCACTACAAGAAAAAGTGGTATTAACGACGGGATATGTGGTCGTTAAAAGTCAATATGTGGCCGCTATACGTTTTTAACGACCACAAAAATGTGGTCGTTCATGGTCGTTAAAGGCTCCGTCGTTAATAAAATTAACGACCACATACAATTTCCCTTCGTTAACTTTTCAACGACGAGATAGTATGTGGTCGTTGGTGTTGTAGCAATAACGACCACATTTATAGTAACAACGACCACATTTGTCATTGTTAATATCATAGTGCCATCTACGATAATGCATTAACAACCACATTTGTGGTCGCTACTTGTTTATACAAGGTATTATGGAGGGTATTAGCGACCACTTCTATGGCATTAACATCCACACGTCCATCATTGATTATGTTATATTGGAATGACAACACTTCTGTAGCATAATAAGCAATCAATATGAGACATAAACAACAACATGCTTTCACAATAGACGATTTATGAATGAATTAATTTATAGCATTCATAAATTCAATTTCACAATGGTCCTAGATGGTTTATGTGATAAGGGAAAAAATACAATCCAAAACATAAAACTAAAATAATGGTGACTTAAGACCAATCTACTACTCCTATATTGCAAAACCCCACTCAGAGGGTCCCCTCCAATCAGGTTTGAGTATTTGCTAAAAGTGATGTCATCTTACATCAGTTGATGTCATCAACCCACTAACCCTCATTTATCTCCCCACTAGCTATTTCATTTTGAAATAGGAAAAAGTCATAGCACCTAAACCAAGTACCATAATTAAAATCCAATTGGACCATGGTGTTTCTCACAAGAAACTCTTCAAAACAAGACCCTCACATGGATATATTTCGATAAGATATATTTCGATAACTCTCTCGTGCGCCTCCATGACCGAAACCAATGTTTCTGAGCAAAAATGTGGTAAAACTGCATATCACATGAATTTTCTGAGGTCCTCCAAAACGTCTCAAGGAATCATACACAAAACTATCAGAACTCTTGGGAGGGGAGATGCCCCCCGGGTATATTATGGGAAGAAGGTTCGTTTGAGTGAAACCTCGGGGTGAAATGCTTCAAAAACACTAAGGTTTAAAAGGACCCTCTAACTAGGCTCCACCGAAGATGAGTCACTCCCACAGCCGTCGTGGTTGGCCCGTGGCCCACCATGGCTCTGGAATACCCGCAGCAAGGCGCGGGGGTATCCACCTAGTTCTAAAAATAACAAGGTAGCAGTAAGCTATTCTTGAAGGAATCTACACCCACTAAATGCCTTCTTAACAATTGTGAGGTCATGCTAGTTATGTTGTTCTTCATCTTGCTCTCTGTAATATGCAAAGCTCATATCAGCATCAAACAAATAAAATTGAATAAATAGATCAGCTGTAAATAATCTTTATGGGTGTAGATGCTTACAGAATATCACTATTCATGAGCTAAACTAGCACCCACATTACGCTTTAGTTCTGCCCATTCTTCTTCCATTCGGCTAACACGATTGGTAATCAGCCTATTTTCCTCATGAAGTGCTTGATTATCTTCTTGAAGTTCTTTCTTTTCCTGTTCACTGTGTAAGCTTTTCTATCAGTTCACCTTTGGTAACAATCGGATTTCGTAAGTTTCTTGCTTTTTGTTGACACAAAATGTGGCGCACTGTGCCTCACACACAGCAAGCCGGAAAGCGTGGCTTCAATCGGGTGCCCGGGTGTTTTGAAATTCGGAAACATGTCAGTCAGTTTGACCTGAAACTAACAAGAGATAAAAATCATTAGATACAAAACTGGAACATGCCGGGTGAGACCAGACAGTTCCATATATACGGCTCTGAAGCCACTTACGACGGCATACAACTATAGAAGTTGTCTGTCAACAAGTCTTATAGATCATTCGGCTAAAACAAACATAAAGTACGTAAAACGTTGATTGCCAAACGTGCATGCATGAGAAAAGTATGTTTGGACGAATCATAATTAACTATGAGTTAAAGCGTAGCCAAGCTCGGCAATCCAACCGAGTTGGGATCCATGATGAAGAAACATGTAAGCAAACACGATCAAACTAATCTAAAGCTTGTATCTACCGCACGATACTTAACCTTATCAAAGCTTAAACGTGGTTAACATGCATGAACCCGCAACACGTAGCAATCTAGATTAGACTAATTCGGTTATTATGAACGTAAGATCTATTTGTAGAAACAACATGAAAGCAATAACTGTTAAAGCATAAATAGATCTGTAAGAAAGAATAGAACCGAACCGTATCAATCTAGATTGGGCAAAAGAGTGTTACAAATATGTAAAGTACCTAAAACATACAACATGTGATAACTTAATGAATCTACTAGATCTTGCCAAATCTAATAGAGCCGATAACTATCTTGTTTTTGCTAAGCATATCGAGCAAACGCCTGCCGCATGGTATCTACTAGTAAATGAAACATAAGCGAAGACTTCTTGATTGTTAAGCAAGGATCTACCGCACGATCATTGAAAACAAACAAAACTACTTGCATCAACATCTAAATCCACCGCATGATACTAGACATGATAACAAGGTTGCCGGGACTTACGGAGGTCGACGGATCGATGACTCCTCTCGAAGAACTCGACGACACGACAAAAGACTCGAAGTTGGCACGGGGCCGGTTGTATTGATTTGGTTGTGAACCCTTTTTACAATGGCCAAGGGTTTATATTTATACCCTGGTCATGACATGAGTCCTAAAAGGACATAGCTACAAAATATCAAAGGAAAACACGACATCTTTGACTTTAGTTTCCTTCGGAGTCTTTATTGCCTTAATTATCGCGATCTTCGTTGCCCGATCGATTCTTACTTGCCGCTTTTGTCGCTTCTTCAACGGAAAATCGCCCTTCCTCAGAATAGCCGACCGCACGATCTGTCGGATACCTAGAAATAGGGTACCCAATTTACCAGACTCCACAAAAACAAAATCAACCATCGGGGGCTCTTCCGCCTCGCCCAAGCAAAGGTGGCGTCATCCGTGACGTCAACCACCCTCGGGAGCTCTTCCGCCTCGCCCGAGCCAAGGTGGCGTCATCCGTGACGTCATCAACCCTCGGGGGCTCTTCCGCCTCCCCCGAGACAAGGTGGCGTCATCCGTGACGTCACCAACCCTCGGGGGCTCTTCCTCCTCGTCCGAGCCGGGAGACGTCACCCGTGACGTCCCTCCCCTTCGGAGATCTCGCCGCCATCAACAACCTAGGACACCTTAGTTCATATAGTCAAAAGGTCCACAGTACCCTCCGTCCTCAGGGATGGGGTTCAGGGCATGAGTCGCCCTGCTAACCTCTATTCACCTTGCGGTACAAGGTTCTGTGCTGCCTAACCGGCGACTTTTGCGCACTACACCTGCGCCATGCCTCCAACAGACACTTCAACAAGGATTAGGGCGTCATCAGCCCTGTATGACAGAACGCGGGGTGCTCGGCCCTATGCGACCAGCCCCAGCCCATGCCCAGGTGAGGGAACAATAGAGTTCCCGGTCACAACACGCACGGCTACAGCGCAACAAGGACGAACAGGACCCAGGCATGTGTCTACTGGCTCAATCTTCCTCAAGAAGGAAGACGGAATGAGGACAAAGCTCCCCCTCGGCAGCAGCCCAAGCTGGTCCCATGTTCACTCCTCCTCTCTCTACTGTACTCCTCCATCTCTCCATACGTATAAAGGGAGAGAATGGAGCCCCAATCTCCTCTCTCTGGACATCCCAACGTTCTTTCACACACACTCAAACTCGCCACACACGCGAGCACACACCAGAACTAAGAACCTCATACGCACGAGACCTGGGAAGGTGCTTCCCTCTCTCACCAAAGCTTGTAGCTCCCCTCTACGAGCTCTCCACGCTCGGTGATACGACCCCGCAACACACTGGACGTAGGACGTTTGTGCCTAAACCAGTATAAGCCTCTGTGTTCTCCGAGTGTAACCATCCGAACTCCGACACGCTTAGAAATTTATTCGTTGGCCGTCTAGACCCCGCCACGCTCGCGGGAGGACAACCGCTCTATTCCGGGTACAACACACCCGTACGCAAAACGGGAGCTCCGGCGCTCACGCCGTGGGCTGACCCGTGGTCCCTAGACCCCCGGCGGCCGAACCTCGAAAGGCCCGGCGGCGCAAGACGGCGACCCGAGAAAGGACGGCGACAACCAGTCTATAGGCACCCCCTGACATCGTCGCGACCTATACGCCGGACGGGAAGGCGACCGACGGGACCTTCCTTTCCAGCAAGGCAAAGGGCAGGTCGAGACGCGGCTGCAACGATGAGGTCGCGTCGGTGGATCGCGGGCCCTCTCCCCCCCCACGGTGGGAGGAAGGGAGGCGGCTACGACGACATCCTTACCAAGCCATGCCCATACCACAGCATGTAGGTCAGACACACTCTTCAGCAGTGTGACAAGATGGCTAGATGTCTCTCTATCATCAAAAACGAGGGGAGGGATCACAAAAACCTCCCCCCCGAGGGAAAATGCCTCATGATCTTCGGCGATTCGGGGACCAGATACCAAAAGTGTCAGCAGGAGTAGGAGCGACGCGAGGTTTGCGCGGCCGTTCCGACGACATCACGTTCGGGCAAAGCAACCACCCGAAACATATCACCCATCCGGGACGCTATCCACTCATCGTGGACCCGATCATAGGGGGCATACGTGTCGGTGTTATGACCCGGGGGTCAAGACCACCAACTAGTAAATTTGTATATCGCGTGCTCCCTCTCTCAGACGTGATGCAAGATGGACACAAGGTTTATCCTGGTTCAGGCAAAGAAGGCCCTACGTCCAGCGCGGGAGGATGACTTGTATTATCTCGCACCCAAACGTGCTCGTACAGGGGGGGTACAAGCTGAGTTACACGAGTTTGCTCAGAGTGAGCTGCGACCTAAGGCTAGCAGTGCTGCCTTAGGCGACGGGTTGGTTGTTCGAGGGGTCGATCGAACAGCGGGGTGTGTGGAGTGTGGAGTGTGAAAGAAAACAGTCAGAGATCGGAGTCCAGAGATCTATCGATCGATCCCTTCTACCCCGGCGTCCCCTTTTATAGACTAAGGGGAGGTCCGAGGGTACAGGGTCCTAACTGTCGTAGTATGGGCAGCGTGTCCGTGGCACAGTGTTGGCGGACAGACGTCGAGCACTGTGGCGGTATGGCCTTCCCGTCCTTTTGGCGCTCCGGGTCGTAGTGGCTGTAGAACTAGCCGCGGCACGTCGCGGTACAGCTTCCGCAGACGGGCACGAATCCCGCAGCCGAAGCGATACGGGGCGGATGGGACGGGCCCCATACTAGAGTTGTCGGAGGGAGGGGTCGAGCCCCTCGGTCGAGGGGGGGATTCGAGCCCTACGTGGCTCTGCCGTATCCCGAAGTTGTCGTCGAGGGCTGTACTGTTCACGTTCCGAGGGGTGCTGCTAGAGTCCGTACTCGTGTCGTGGCGACAGTGGCGACACAGTTGACAGGAATCGGGGACTTGACGGAGAGTTGGCGGATTTGACAGCGGACGCGGGCGCCCATGTCGTTAGGTGGTTTCACTTTAACCCATGCCGGGAGTAGTTGGGCTGGTCGAGCCTCCTGTCCGGGGGTCGTTCGTTCGACCCCTTGGTCCGTCGCTCGTCGTCGAGGTAGGGTCGGAGCAGAGGCGGAGTTGGAGGGATCGAGGTAGAGGCCGGGGGGTCATTCGTTCGACCCCTCGTCCGTCCTTCGGCGTCGAGGTAGGAGCCGGGGGGTCATTCGTTCGCCCCCTCGGTCCGTCATTTATCGTCGAGGTATGAGCTGGGGGGTCGTTCGTTCGCCCCCTCGGTCCGTTATTTATCGTCGAGGTGGAGGCCGAGGGGTCATTTTTTCGGCCCCTCGTCCGTCATTTGGCGTCGAGGTGGGCCGGCCCGCGACTTGTCGCCATAGCTGGTGTAGGGGGGCCCTCGAGTGATGGGCCTTGCCTTACTGACTTAAAAATAACGAAGGGTTAATTTAACGTTAATTTAACGAGTAGTGGGCTGGTCCCTGTCTTAAAAATGGTTGCTATGTTTAGCGTTAATTTAACGAAGGGTTTAGGGTACCCTTACCTTTGTACCCGACAATACGCTTCACCAAGGTACTGATGGACGGGGGCAGTGACCTCAACATCATCTTTTACAACGCCTTCAAGGCCCTAAAGGTACCCTGGAAAAAACTTCGCCTGCTGGAGAGGGTTGCCTTCCATGGGATCATCCCCGGGAAACCATCCATACCCCTTGGGCAGGTTGACTTGCCCATGACGTTTGGGGAATCGGATAATTTCTGGACCGAGCTCCTCACCTTAGAGGTCGCTCACTACCGCGTGCCCTGCCACGCGGTGTTGGAAAGGTCGTGCTATGCGAAGTTCATGGCCATTCCGAACTACACCTACCTCAAGCTCAAAATGCCAGGGCCTCACGGGGTCATCACGGTCGCCTCCGAGCTTGCGAAGGCATACCAGTGCGACGTGGACAGTTGCGAGAAAGCAATGGCCACGACATGATGCCCGAAACTGGCGGCGGCAGCCGAGGCTGCGAGCGACGAGAGAGTTGACTCTAAGGGCGCGGGAGACTTGACCCCCCTAGAAGGGGTAAAAGAAATCTTCCTCGACCCGTCCATGACGGACGACCGAGTGTTGCGCATCAGCGCCTCCCTAGATTCGGAGCAGGAATCGACGCTTGTCGATCTTCTCCGCGTGAATGGCGATATGTTCGCGTGGAGCCCGGCAGACGTCCCGGGCATACCGAGAGACATGGCCGAGCACGCTTTGATGATTCAATTCGGGGCCCAGCCGTTGAAGAAACGTCTGCGCCGTTTTGACGAGGAGAGGCGGCGAGCCATCGGGGAGGAGCTCCACAAACTTCTGGCGGCTGGATTCATCAAAGAGGTATTCCATCCCGAGTGATTATCTAATCCAGTGCTAGTTAAGAAGAAGAGCAGAAAATGGAGAATGTGCGTAGATTACACCAGCCTGAACAAGGCGTGTGGCAAGGACCCATATCCTCTACCACGTATCGATCAAATCGTCAATTCCACCTCGGGGTGCGAAACACTTTCGTTCCTCGACGCATGCTCCGGTTACCACCAAATCCTGATGAAGGAGTCCGATCAGCTCGCGACATCCTTCATCACTCCATTTGGCTCTTTCTGCTACGTCACTATGCCATTCAGACTTAGAAACGTGGGAGCCACGTACCAGCGGTGCATGCGTTCGGGGTGCCGCGCGGCATGCTTCTCGGATTCATTGTCTCCCAGCATGGCATCGAGGTCAATCCCGATAAAATCTCCGCCATCGCCGGTATGGGAGCAATTCACAACATGAAGGGGGTGCAGCGGGTCATGGGATGTCTCGCGTCCTTGAGCCATTTCATCTCGTGCCTCGACGAACGAGGCCTCCACATTTACCGACTTCTCAAGAAGGCCGAACACTTTACCTGGACCCCCGAGGCGCAGGAGGCCCTGGACAAGCTCAAGGCGATCCTCACAAGCACACCCATCCTCGTTCCACCGACGCTGCGCGAGGACCTTCTCCTATACCTAGCTGCCACCACCCAGGTGGTAAGCTCCGTCATCGTCGTCGAAAGGGAGGAGGAGGGACACGCGCTAAAGGTCCAGCGACCGGTGTACTTCATCAGTGAGGTACTATCTGAGTCCAAGACCAGGTACCCTCAAATCCAGAAGCTCCTTTACGCAGTTATTATCACATGAAGAAAGTTGGCCCACTATTTCAACGGCCACCACGCCACTGTCGTGTCATCCTACCCCCTCGGGGAGGTGATACAGAGCCGCGAAGCTACGGGAAGGGTGGCGAAGTGGGGACTAGAGCTTATGGGGGAGTTTATCTCTTACGCACCACGGGCGACCATCAAATCCCAGGTCCTCGCGAATTTCGTCGTCGAGTGGACCGAGATCCAGCTGCCACCAGCGGCGGAGAACTAGGAGTTCTGGGTCATGTATTTCGACGGATCGTTGATGAAAACCAGTGCCGGCGCCGGCCTGGTCTTCGTCTCCCCACTCGGGGTCAAGCTCAAGTACATGATCCGCATGTTCTTCCCAGCATCTAACAACGTCACATAATATGAGGCCCTGGTAAACGGGCTACACATAGCAACGGAGTTGGGCATCAAAAGGCTCGACGTGCGAGGCGACTCCCATCTCGTAGTCGAACATGTTATGAAGGAGTCAAACTGCCACGACCCGAAGATGACAGCATACTACCAGGCGTTCCGCCGCATGGAGGAAAAATTTGACGGTCTGGAGCTCAACCACGTCGCTAGAAGATACAACGAGGCGGCGGACGAGCTCGCGAAGCTGGCTTCCAGCCGGGGTACAGTCTCGCCCGGAGTCTTCGCTAGCGATCTTCACAAGCCGTCTGTCACCTGGCATGTGGAACCTGAGGCTAAGACCCCGGATATTACCATGGCGGAGGTCATGGGCATCGAGGAGGTGCGCGACGCCGGGGACGACGCACCGATCGGTGACGACGACCCTCCCCCCGACTGGAGGGTACCTATCCTGGATTGGTTGGTTCGGGAGCGCCTCCCCGACGAGAGGAACAAAGCATGCCGCGTCGCGCGTCGCGCCATGTCCTTCGTCATTATCGACTAAGAACTCTACAGACGCAGCCCCACGGGAATTTTGCAGTGTTGCATCCCTACGGAGCAGGGTGTGAGCCTGTTGGAGGACATACACGCGGGGGACTGCGGACACCACGCAGCCCCCCGCACGATTGTCGGAAAGGCGTTCCGCCAAGATTTCTATTGGCCAACGGCCGTAGCAAACGCCACGGAGGTAGTACGCTCTTGTGAAGGGTGCCAGTTCTACGCCAACAAGTCTCATTTTCCCGCGCAGGCTCTACAGACCATCCCCCTCACATGGCCTTTCGCGGTCTGGGGTATGAACCTAGTGGGACCGCTGTCCAGGGCGCCCGGGGGCTTCGACCACCTTCTCGTTGCCATCGACAAATTCTCGAAGTGGATCGAGGCACGCCCCCTCGCTCGGATCAAGTCGGAGCAGGCAGTCATGTTCTTCACATACATAATATATCGATTCGGAGTGCCCAACACGATTATCACCGACAATGACACCCAATTCACTGGCAAGAAGTTCCTGAACTTTTGCGACAGGAACCACATCCGGGTGGACTGGGCCACCGTTGCGCACCCCCAAACGAATGGGCAGGTCGAGCGCGCCAACGGGATGATCCTACATGGGTTAAAACCAAGGATCTTCAGCCGACTTAAGAAGTTCGGAGGTCGTTGGGTCACGGAATTGTCAGCCGTCCTCTGGAGCCTTAGAACGACCCAGAGCAGAGCCACCAGCTGCTCCCCTTTCTTCATGCTCTACGGAGCGGAGGTCGTGCTCCCCACCGACCTGGAGTATGGTTCCCCGCGGGTCAAGGCTTACGACGAGGAGGGCAACCAAGCCAACATGGAGGACGCCATCGACCAGCTAGATGAAGCAAGGGACATCGCCATCCTACATTCCGCAAAGTACCAGCAGGCCCTCCGGAGGTACCACGATCGCCGCGTTCGCAAGCGCGAATTCAACATCGGTGACCTGGTGCTTCGGCTCAGGCAAAGCAACAAGGACAAGCACAAACTCACGCCACCATGGGAAGGACCGTACGTCGTGGTGGAGGTCCTCCGCCCCGGAAGCTACAAGATCGCCACCGTGGGCCCCGACAGCCAAGTCTTCTCCAACGCCTGGAACATCGAAAAGCTACGTCGCTTCTATCCCTAAACGTCTCCCCCCGAATCACATACGCCCGCGTTAGTATCTTATCTTTAGAAGAGATTCGATATACGCCACGCGGGCAACGCGCAGCCCGAGCGGTAACCAAGACGCGCTCCCAGCCTGGGGTCGCACGTCTTACTCGGGGGTTGGATAAAGGGGCTACTTTTCCTCGTTTTTTTCAATAAAATCTTGCCTCGTCCCGATCTCCTCCCCGTGTTCGACTGTTTTCACTAGAATTCTATCCCTGCTCGCGTGCCAGAACTTTTTTTCCTGACATTTGCAGGGACACTAGACTCAACGCCACACTTACCCTCAAGCGCAAGTAGGGCTCGGCCCGACCCCCGACACGGTTCATCCGACGCATCCAGAGATCGGACGAACACGTACGCGCCGACACCAACCGAGACGGCCTCTGGGTCCAGGTAAGCTAAATGGAAAGGGGCTATAGACGCCCCGACGGCCCATTACGGTCTAGAGATACGAAGGCCGACCCAGCAGGTTCGAAATGGCCGTCTCAGGACAACAGAGCGAGGGGTGAATAGGGAATGGACACGCTAGCAGTCATTAGCCTAGCCATCGGATGCTAGGGTCATTCCCAGATTTCGTATTTGAGTTTGTCTTTATGGATGATCGGTTCATGGTATTCCTACCGAAGGAAGGCAGCAGGCCCCCGGGACCCATCGAACGGACCCGACTACTAGATGAAACCGATTTGGGGTGAGCCATGACATGGGCCACAAGCCAGAACCCCAGCGAACGGGAACCGAGCACCCCACTCAAATTTTCTCGTTATTACCTCGACGAGCATCCATGGTTCGTCCGCCTCGAGGATAGCATGGTCCAGCTCATACTCCCCCTTCTCGCGGAGAGATGCGCGGGGAACGTACGAAAAGACGGCACAGACTTGAGACATTTCTTTACATCGAGTAGAGTCTCGGGGGCTGCCGCCGCACCCCTCCCACCGGTTCAAGCAACTAGATAACGGAGAGGGAAAAAGGCGCACCAAACCTCACGCGTCAGTGGTCCACACAGGTAAAAACGACAAACGAACGTCACATTCTTATACGCTAACCCTTGCGAAGGTTACATACTTTTTAGGTACCACAAGGGCCAGACCAAATTGCCATACACCTAATCAAACACAACGTGAACTGAAGAGGGATCCCGGCCGAGGGCCAAAGGAAAGGGAAACAGGGCAAACTTCAAGCGCCCTGCGCACACCGGTAACGTCGCTCCGAGGGCTGCCTATCAGGCGAACGCCCAACAAGCCAACTGCCCCTGCTTTGTCTCCCGTGACGGGGCAGAGACTGTACCACCATCACCCAAGACCTTCGCGGTCGGCTGCGTACCCAGAAAAAGGCATGACGAGTTGGTCAAGCATTTTTCTAGGTCACGCTTCGAACGCCGGGCCGCGGAACGCCCGTCGGTCCGGCGATATGCCCCACCCCACTCTGGGAGGGCGTTCACTAGCACCAAGGGGCATTCAGGACCACTCCCTCGAAGCCCAACTAGGAATGTAGCACTAGTGTTTACACAGGTGCTACATGATCAAGGCGACCCCGTGCGCGTGCGCGGACGGTCACCTTCCGATCCCTAGGGCTTTGGGGGGCAGCACTGACACGTCCACGCCCGGACGTGACCGGGCTCACCAGCCCACAGGTCCACCATCTCCCAACGGTGGCGTCGCCACCAGTAGGCCCAAGGAACGTCTGGCTTAGAAAGCTGTGCAGGCGGACCGCACAGTCTTTCTGCTAGACGCATCCTTTGCCCCTGCTACGAGAGACGACAAGGGAGCACGACCGTCCCGTGGGACGAGATGACGGGGAAGAACTGCGCATGCCGCAAAACTCCCCCTGACATCTCCCGTCCGATGACACGAGACGGTGGCGCTCCCAGCGTAGAACTTCCTCTGAACCCGGTGCTGCTCTCAAAATGCCACCCGCCAGGGCGGCTCAAGGGACTCTCCGACGAGGCCTCGGAGGAAGAATCTAGGGCATGCCATACTGAGTGGATGTGAATCTACCCACGGGCGGCCGCCCCTATTTATAGCCCGCTAGGGCACTCACGCGGCAGTAGGCGCGTGAGACTACAACAACTCTCAACCACGCCGCACTGTGCGACAGCACCCACTACGAGAGGGTGCAACAAGGCTATAAATGGCCAAGCAGACGGGTGGCTCAGGGCGCGCCGTTCGGAGTCTTAACCGCAGAGCAAGCAGTGCTCTGGCACCGCTCCTCGAACGGAGAAGACACGGCACGCCCACTTTTGTCTACGGGGGGGAGGGTTGGAGGGGCGCCGTCAGATCCCGAAATCCGACAAACACATCTTCGACCGGTCAATCGACCGTACAGGCCGAAAGATAGCACGACGCAGTACCGACTCGCCATCTCAGGGCACGACAGCCCGAGGCCAACAGTGCAACCCACAGCAGGGCTGGCGTGCAACCAGAGCTCTGGCTCTGACGTACGGAGCAGACCACTCCCTCCCCGCCTCGTGAGGGAGGCGAAGGGTCAAGCACTATGCAAGGTTTCCGAATAAGCTCTTAGGAGGAAATTTTCCTCCTAAGGCCTCAGGGGCTACACCCGGTGGGTGCGCTCGCGCGCACCCACCGGAATCCAACCAAACCACCATAAGCGCTCTCAGGAAGCCTCCGGTGTAGTCCTTCACTACATCGAAGGCTCGGGGGCTACTGTCGGATACCTAGAAATAGGGTACCCAATTTACGAGACTCCACAAAAACAAAATCAACCATCGGGGGCTCTTCTACCTCGCCCGAGTTAAGGTGGCGTCATCCGTGACGTCATCAACCCTCGGGGGCTCTTCCGCCTCGCCTGAGCCAAGGTGGCGTCATCCACAATGTCATCAACCCTCGAGGGCTCTTCCGCCTCGCCCGAGCAAAGGTGGCGTCATCCGTGACGTCATCCACCCTCGGGAGCTCTTTCGCCTCGCCCGAGCCAAGGTGGCGTCATCCGTGACGTCATCAACCTTCGGGGGCTCTTCCGCCTCCCCCGAGACAAGGTGGCGTCATCCGTGACGTCACCAACCCTCGGGGGCTCTTCCGCCTCGTCCGAGCCGGGGAGACGTCACCCGTGACATCCCTCCCCTTCGGAGATCTCACCGCCATCAACAACCTAGGACACCTTAGTTCATATAGTCAAAAGGTCCACAAAACCCTCCGTCCTCAGGGATGGGGTTCAGGGCATGAGTCGCCCTGCCAACCTCTATTCACCTTGCGGTACAAGGTTCTGTGTTGCCTAACCAGCGACTTTTGCGCACTACACCTGTGCCATGCCTCCAACAGACACTTCAACAGGGATTAGGGCGTCATCAGCCCTGTATGACAGAACGCGGGGTGCTCGGCCCTATGCGACCAGCCCCAGCCCAAGCCCAGGTGAGGGAACAACAGAGTTCCCGGTCACAACACGCACGGCTACAACGCAACAAGGACGAACAGGACCCAGGCATGTGTCTACTGGCTCAATCTTCCTCAAGAAGGAAGATGGAATGAGGACAAAGCTCCCCCTTGGCAGCAGCCCAAGCTGGTCCCATGTTCACTCCTCCTCTCTCTACTGTACTCCTCCATCTCTCCATACGTATAAAGGGAGAGAATGGAGCCCCAATCTCCTCTCTCTGGACATCCCAACGTTCTTTCACACACACTCAAACTCGCACACACGCGAGCACACACCAGAACTAAGAACCTCATACGCACGAGACCTAGGAAGGCGCTTCCCTCTCTCACCAAAGCTTGTAGCTCCCCTCTACGAGCTCTCCACGCTCGGTGATACGACCCCGCAACACACTGGACGTAGGGCGTTCGTGCTTGAACCAGTATAGGCCTCTGTGTTCTCCGAGCGTAACCATCCGAACTCCGACACACTTAGATATTTACTCGTTGGTCGTCTAGATCCTGCCATTTTAGACACCGACACGATCATTTGCTGAATCTTTAGAAATTAGCCGACCGCACGGACACTTGCCGAATGCTCCGAACACCTATCTCTACAAATTTACTGCGCACTGGCCCACCTGTCATCTTCCTAAGCGTGCCAAAATCCAGTGTTAACACATGCCCCCTCAATTTTGGGATAAAATTCATTTTATTTTGAAATTGACCACAAGCTTCCCCTTTCTCCTAGGTCAATACTCTTCAATACCGTAGCCGCCGCTCAAAAAATCCAAGCCCCAGCACATTCTCAAATTCACCTTTGACTTTCCTACTTCTTTCCCGATTCATTTGTTTTCCTGATTTCATTATTCTTTGAAGGAATACAAGAACCAAATTTTGATCCCCTATGCTGCAAACCCTAATTCTTACCTTCTTGGTCCAATGGGAGACCCTGACCCAACTGAGATCATTGAGAAGGAAACCTAGAGAATCCCCTTCAAGTCTGGAGTCACCCCGCCAAACCAATGGCCAAACACCTTCAAGACCTGGCCGTTTCCCCCAATCACCGGATGGCGAAACTAGTACCGGAGGATGCTGGATAAGAGCAGCAGCCACTGGGATGCTCAAGACATCAACCACTGTTTGGAATTGTCTTTGTCAGAAATGCCCAGAGATGAATCCCTTCTGATAGCAACTTCTCATTTTTGGTCTGATGCTATCAATGCCTTTGTTTTCGGCCATGACATGATGACTTTCACTTTGGCCGATGTATTCATGATGACTTGCCTAAATGTGTCACAACCAGTATATCCCTTCAAGTATAAGAGCAAAAGCAGCCAGAAAGCTGTCAAATCTGAAGGTGGATGGGTTAAATATATTCAGACCTATATGGAAACATCTGGTGCTGTTCTTGACAAGGAATGCAGGGCCTTCATGAACATGTGGCTGTACAGATTCATCTTCTGTGGAAAATCCAATGAGCCAACCTTAAATCATATGATGATGGTTGAGGACATAGCTGCAGGCACTCTGATCACCATGGACAAATATCTTCTAGGATCCGTTTATCACATGATGCATCAGATCACTGCCCATATGCACCAAGGTGGGGAGATCTCTTATGTAAGTGGCCCTTGGTGGTTTATTCAGATGTGGTTGTAACTATACATGCATCAGATAATCTCTGTGCCCCTTCATAACTTGAGATTTCCTTCAGTCAATTATGCTGAAGTTAAGGACTGTCAAACCTATGGAGAAGCAGCATCTTCCATCAGCATTGACATGGAGATTGGTCATCTCTTCAAGCTGTTTTTCAAGGGTTTCGACAATGTGCTTTGGCTTCCTTACAGAGAAAATGATGATTTAACTCTCCCTTGCAAATTCAGCTATGAATCTGGCTGTTCTAACAAGGTGTCTGCAGAGGTCTTCAACTCCTTCATCAAACCCTGCATCTTGCCAGCCGAATTCCATCATCGGAGGTTAGTGCAATCTACCTATGAATTCTACTACCCAAACATGGCAGCCATGCAACTAGGATGTGGACAGTTGCCCCTAAGACCTTTCTTTTCAACAACCATAAGATTCAGGGAGTTGATCAGAAATGAAATAGAAGCTAAAAAAGTCTTTGAGCTTGGATGGGACTTGTCAATATATGAACCCTCTCCATTTGGGCTAGTAGATGCTACTCATCCTCTTTTTGCTTCCTGGTGGCAGGAATGGCACAATCACATCTTCAACACACCAGTGCACTCTCTATGCCAAGATCTGCAACCCCAATTTGCCTCTGACAGTGAGGTAATTTCATTGTACTTATCATTTTCTACTTTTGAATTTACTTCTCACTTTAACCTCTGGTTATGCACAGGATTTTAAGCCCATTCCTCCTACCAAAGCAATCCAGTACTGCTTAGCTGGGCGCAAACCTGTCCTAAGTTTTGACGCTTCAATTCTAGTAACCTTCATGAAGACCCCTACAGTTTCGGCCACTGCACCTTCAGGAGGAGAAGGCAAAAGAAAGACACTTGAGAATATTAATGTAGCCAGAAAGACAAGGTCCAAGAAAGTCAAACGGTCTCCCAAGGTATGAATCTTTTATTCGACAATAAATCTTATTCGGCAACAACTCTGACCGTCTTCATAGCAATCACCTCTACTCCAGCCACATGTTGAAATTCCAGGATCAGACAATGTCTCAATAACGGTGGATATCCCTCCTCAAGCCTCTACTAAAGATGTAGAGGTTCATGAAATTGAAGATACAGAAGCTCATGAAGCTGAAGGTACAGATGCCCATGAAACCGCCGAGCACATTGGTAACATTATTTGGCTAATCACTTTGTTCTCTTTATATGACATATACTTCCCGTTCTTATACTCTATCATCTGCATTATTGGAAATAGATGAAATTATACACAATCTAGCAGAAGAATCTTCCTCTGGTCCAGTTCCAGGTTTACCATTTCTAGATATCTAATCAAGCCCTCAACCAGACCAGGACACAATCCATCTTGATGATCAATCAACACAGCAGGTAACATCTTGCCTTAAGCTATTCTTTTAGCACACTCATCCAGTCGGCTAACACTTCTCCCTCTTTCAAGAACATCATCAAACCAACTACCAGTTACTCTTTCACTATTGATGACTACATCAGTGAGAAGGGTGAAGAAGCTACCTCTCAGCAGACTCTGTCAGTGGAGAATCAAGCTCGGCTGAAGGATATAGCTAATCTGCTGAACAAGGATATGAACACTCTGGTCCAAGACTCAGATCAGATAAGAGATCTTCTCGAGCTCATCAACCAAGACTTTCCATCTGATCTTAAAGCTTCTCTGGAATCTATAGCCCGCCTTGATGATCATTTTGCTCTGGTGAGGAGAGCAAATAAAAATATAGCCTCCAGAACTGTCCTGCAGAATAATAGGTCCTTGAAGAAGCAAGAAGCTAAAGTCCTGCACTCCCAAATTCAAGTCGCCAAGAACTCACTGGCAACTTTGGAGTCTGAGCTGAAAGTCATGGAGGATGAGAAAATCAGATTGGAGGCTCAACTAATCGAACTGAATGCCAGAATTCAGTCTCATAAAGCCAAGATGACAGATTTGCCAAATTCCATAGAAGCAACTTTATCAAAGATATCAACCGTCCTCAAAGAAGACCAATAGCTCAAAGCAATGTTGTCTGGTATCCAAAGCTCTGAAGATGAAAACCAGAAAGTGTTGAACAATGTCAGCCGAATCAGGGCCGAGGCCTTAGATGCCATTAACTAGCTCCTGAGCGAGTAGAAACATGGGCTTGTAATAGATTAAACGTGACACATTCTATCTCTGAACAATCGAATGTCGTTACTCTTCATCTCTATATATTTTTGTTTGCATGAGAATATAATTGGCTTTTTTTATTTTCCGATTAGAACATAGCCGATCGCCTTTAGCTTTCTGATCAGAGACATAGCCGATTGTTCTTATCCTTCCGGTTCAAGGACATAGCCGAGCGACTCTTGACTTATCCGAGCCTGGACCAGTCCAGTAACGGCCCATCCAAGAGGGAAAAAACCCTAGCTCGTCGTTTGGCTTTCTCATCCCACTACTCCGAGACATATGCCACTACCTTTCATTCGACTTATAAATAAACCCTCTTTCTCGGCCTCTATCAACAACTCCAGTTAAGCATTCTCATCTCCGTCTCTTCACTTTCTTTGCTTAAACCAACCCAGAGGGAAACCTAACCTCCACAGTAGCAATGGCGGGAGGCGATGATCGTGGCAAGTGCCCTGCCGAGGGAGAAGCCGAAGGAAGCCGAGTGTGGCGTTGTCGACGACGCGGGTGAGAATCGACCTCTTGCCCCCTTGCAGTTCTACTTCTTGTTCATCCTTCTAGCTCTGATTTCTCTTCTTATTCACCAGGGTAAGGGTTATCTCCACCAGCCAGAGCCATCCTCTCCCTCCGACGATAGCAGCTCAACCAGGGACTCCGTCATCCGGCTCCTCCGGCTCTTCAAGCTCCTACCACTCCAACCCTTGGGATTTGGATTCGGGTTCGGATGCCATGGATGTTCCTTTCGCTCATGAGGAGGCGGTCATCTTCATCGATGAAAGGGACGAGGCCCGAGGAGAGCTGGAGAAGATCTCGAAACAATACGGCATTGACCAACTTGAATGGGAGGACCAGCGGAAGCAGTTTTGCGACGCCATTACCGGTTAGTAAAAATAATCTCGCTCGATTTCCCCTTTTCTGATTCTATCTGTTCACCCGATTCGTGTTCTTTTGTTCAGCGCTCTCTGCAGAGGTTGAGCGCTTGAAGATCGCGGCGAACAAGATTGCCGACAAGGTGAATGCCCAGGGAGAAACTGCCGAGGCATGCCTTGATGATGCGAACGGCCGCATCGACCAAGTCGCCATTCGCGGCGTGCATTACGGCGTAGCTCTGGGGCTGGCGGCAATGTCCACCCAGGCTCGTGAAGATTTCTCCTTTATGCCAGTCGACTTCTGAAGGACCGAGAACGGCGACCAGAGGGGGTGAATGGGAGCCTCAAATTTCTCTCGAAATATTCGGGCCACTCTTCCCAAAAACCAAACCCAGTCGAAAACGGAGCAAATGAAAGCTCACCGGCAGTGGAGGAAAACTCACCGGAAACCCCCAAGAAGAGTTCTCAACCCCTATGAGAAAGAGGCAAGAATTCCAAGAATCAGCCAGAAAAGCAGGCGACGGACGCTGGAAGACAGTGCGACGGACGCTCCAGGGCAGGGCGTCGGACGCTAGCGACGGACGCTTAGGCGAGCGTCCGTCGGTCTTCCAGAGAGCCTGACAGAAGCCGAAAAACTACCGAGGCGACGGACGGTCGGCGACGGACGCTGTGAAGATCGTCTGTCGGCCTACCCGAGAGCAAAACAGAACTGCACAGCGCACAAGACGCGACGGACGCTGGGCGACGAACTCTGGAGAGCGTCCGACGCCAAAACTGAAGGACGCTGATAAGCCGAGTGACGGACATTGACGTCAGCACGTACCAACGTCCGACGCAAAACCCTCGGAGCGTCCGACGCCCTCGATAGAAATGCAGAAACCTCGAAAAGCGATTTTCTCTTCGCCAAAACTTCCCAAAACTCAACCAAATGATCACCAACTGCAACCAAACTTTGTAGGCATGATCCTAGTGCAGTTGGGGAGCTATCCCAAAGAAATCATCGCTCAATTTGGAGAAAATAAACGAGAACACTCAGATTTGGGGGAGAAAGAGGAAAATGAAGAACACAACAAAGAAAACACCCGATCTACGAGGAGAATTCCTTCGGTGCAGAGAAGCTCCTCACGAATATGAACAACTTGGTTCAAACAGAATTGCAAGAGCTACTCCCTACAAAGAGAAATCATCTCGGGAAAATAGAGAGCAAAAGCAAAACGCAAAGAACACAAGCAAAACGGGGACACAATCATGAAATCAAAGCCACCATGGCTTACGGAGGTTACGGCCTCCGATTCCTCGAGACAAACTCAAGTTCTTACAAAGGTTGGTGGAAGCAACCTAGGGATCTCATGAACTAGAGAGAGAAAGAGAGAGTTGGGGCAAATGATTAGGGTTCAAGGGATGGGATGAGGGATACCCCTTCACCCCCTACTTATCGGGCTTTGGCTATTTCCCAAAGACCCCCCTAGATACAATGAGTGAACTACCTAGCCTAAGCATTGCAGTCCAAGCTCCGGAAAATATCTCCCGCATTTTGAATGGACGGCCCCGCTTCCTGCCGGGAGTTGCCGTCGCCTCGACGCAACCTCCAAGATTCCGCCACGTGCCATCCCCGCTTCCTCGGAAGCTCCGCCTAGGTTTTGAGGCCCAAACCCAGGAAACCCGCCACCGGTAGCTTTGGGCTCAACTACCGAACCCCGAGTTTTGAGGCCCAAACTCAGAAACCGTCCTCGGATGGTTTTGAGGCCCAAACCACCAAACCACTCGACTCGAGCCACCTTGTCTTCGCCCGGTCGAACTCCGAGTCCCCTGAGCCTCCGCTCGACTCGCGCGTCCACCGTCTTGACTTGGTCGACTCGGTCTACCTCCATGTCTTCTCGCACTTGCCGGTGCCAAGTACTAGCCACCACATCTAGTCCGCTGACGCCCATGTTCCCTCAGTCCGAGCCCCGCTTCCGCCCTTCACCGCTCTCAGTCCATCAGCACGGCAAGCCTCTACTCGACCTTCTCCACGTCATTGACCACTGTCACTAGGCATAGCACCTACACACCACAAGCCGATAGACAAGCACACATTTCTGCTTTCGCAGAGGTTAGGGTAAGCCACTCAATCTGAAACACTCATGTATTGGATGATCACTCATCATCAAAGCTGAACATACATGGGTACTTATCCACCATGTGTACACAATCTCCCCCTTGATGAGTTCATTGTCAACACAAGTGCATTTCAGATTTGAGCCACAAGGTAAAGCTCTCCAAATGACCAAAAAGCTACCAAAGCCAAAATAGGGTCACTCGAGAGAAGCAAACATGATACCAATTAAAAGAGAGAGGCAAAAAATGATACCAATTAAAAGCATCCTTCAAAACACCTCATGACAAAGCCACTTACTGATGCCAAACAAAAGCATATGGGCAAAACAAGGCTAGCCCTCAAGAAGAGGCAGAAAACGGGCTCAACACCGCTAGCAAGTCCAAGATACCAATCACTGCTCTCACAGCTCAGACTTCCAATTTAAACACTAGGGGAGCTCAAAAGATACCAATTGAAACCACTTACGTCCCCTAATGCTCAAGAAGCAATCAAAACCTGTTGGAGCCAACAAAGCAAGCTAGACCCTCCAGAAGAGGCAAAGTCTCAACACATCTAGCAAAAGCTCCCCCTGGGAACTAGCATTCTCAAGATACCAAGAAGGGGTGAAAAGAGCCAAATCAAAAAGATACCAATTAAGCTCAAAAAACACATTTGCTCCCCCTTAGAAGTAGATGGCTGAAAATGGAATGAAATGCACATTTCTCCCCCTTGTTGACACATGTAGATCATCAAACAGCAACAACTCAGGATCCGGCTACAAATATTCCATGAAGTGCAAAATGAGTGCAAAAGCTTCATACTTAGAGCTAAGACAATGAATAGATTCTCTAAGTGATGTGATCCTGTGAGAATAGGAAAAGCTCTATGTGCCCAACAAAGACTCAAGTTGAGCTTAAGATCACTTTAGAAGCTATTTTAGAGAGCATATCATGTGAGAGCAGAGAAAGGGTATCACCTCCTAGAGATAGCTAGACATGGCAAACAAGATAGGATCTATCTCAAAGCAATCTCATGTATAGCAAGTAAAACTATCCCTTAGCAAAGTTCATACAACAAACCAATGACCCAACTGAATGAATTTTCCAAATTTCAGAGTTTTGCAGTCAGTTTTCAGTTTTAGGCACATTTAAGTTGTATGCGAGTGGTTGTCTGCAAACTGACGCCACTGCTTACCAACCGGGCGAAGTCAAAGGACTTGACACACCGGTTTTGGTCATACACGACACCGCTCAAGTATCGACCCATATGGGAAGCAGTCTCGAACACACGGTGAAGTGCTCACAAGGCAGACCAAACTCGATCTTTCCAATTCACAAAACAGAGAGCAATTTCATTTTAGATATTAATCATGGTGCTCAAAGGTAGTGAATGAAACAAAGAAGAGTCATAGTTACAAGCTATATACAAAGCAGCCAAGAAGGATCTTCAAAAGCCTGCACAAGCTAGTGCCATTTCAGAGGTGACATGGGGAATTTAAATTCAGTTTTAAAGCTTTTCTAACTTAGCTCTATTGCATATCATATAGATCAAAAAGAGTCTAAGTTAGGCAACACCATAGACACATAAGGCACCTCAAACAGGGCATAGATTCATTATATCGGCTATAGATATGAAGCTTAAAATGAACTATGTCACAAATGCAAATGAGATGCAAAATGTAATGACACCAACTCACACTAACAAGACACCAAATTAGAAGAAGGACAAAGAAAAGACAAAAAGAACCAAAAAGAACTATGATACACAAAACTTTCCTCCTCTAAAAAGGAAAGCAAACACCCAACTTGCCTCGAAGGCGAGAAAACACAGCTTGATCCAAAGGCTTCGTGAGAATATCCACAAGCTGGTTTTGGGTTTCGACATGCCGGAGGTCAATGTCGCCCTTCTCATAATGATCACGCAAGAAGTGAAAGCGGACCTCAATGTGTTTGGTCTTTGAATGAGGCACGAGATTTTTGGCCACACTAATTGCACTCGTGCTATCACAAAGAAGAGGCACCTTAGTAAGCTCAAGACCGAAATCTCTCAAAGTGGCTATCATCCAAATCAACTAAGAGCAGCAACTAGCCATGGCAATGTACTCAGCTTCGCACATCGACTGTGCCACGCTAGATTGCTTGCGAGAAGACCAAGAAACCAAAGAAGACACGAGAAATTGGCAAGTTCCAGAAGTGGACTTCCAATCAAGACGGCATCCGGCAAAATCAGTGTCAGAGTAACCACAAAGCACAAGAGAGGAAGAGGTGGAAAACCAGAGACCAAATTCTGGAGTGAAGCACAAATACCTCATGATGCGTTTCATCGCCTGCTTGTGCGAGGTCCGTGGGGACGCCTAAAAGCAAGCACACAGGCAGACAGCGAACTGAATGTCCGGCCAGGTCACCGTCAGGTACAGAAGCGACCCGATCATGCTGCAGTACTCCGTCTGGTCCACGGCCTCTCCTTCCTCGTCCGCATCTAAGGCAGTAGTGGTTCACATAGGCGTCGAGAGGGGCTTTGCCTCGCCCATGTCAAACTTCTTCAAGATATCCTTCGTGTACTTTCCTTGGTGCACAAACGTCCTTTCCCGGATTTGTTTGATTTGCAACCCGAGAAAGAAAGTCAACTCTCCCATCATGCTCATCTCAAATTCCTTGCTCATAAGATCTGCAAACTTGGCAACAAGAGCATGAAAAGAACCACCAAAGATGATATCATCCACGTATATTTGGACAAGGAGAGTGTCTTTGCCTTGCTTGAGGAGAAACAACGTCTTATCTACCGATCCCATTTTAATGCCCTTAGCAAGCAAAAAGGTTTTTAGCCTATCATACCATGCTCTAGGTGCTTGTTTCAAACCATACAAAGCTTTGTGAAGTTTAAAAACATGGTTTGGAAACTTGGGAATTTCGAAATCGGGAGGCTGTCTAACATAAAATTCCTCCTCTATGTAGCCGTTTAAGAAAACACTTTTAACGTCCATTGGAAAAAGTTTAAAACCTTTAGAATCCACAAAAGCTAGAAGGATTCTAATGGATTCTAAACGAGCTACAGGAGCAAAGGTTTCCTCATAGTCTATTCCCTCCTTTTGACAAAAGCCTTGAGCTACCAACCTAGCCTTGTTGCGCACTACCACCCCATCTCCACTTTATTTATTTTTGAAAACCCATTTGGTACCTATGGGGTGGCAACTAGGTGCTGGAGGAATTAAGACCCAAACGCGGTTTCGCTCAAAGTTTTCTAACTCGTCATGCATGGCATTAACCCAATCTGGATCCATCAAAGCGTGCCCAACATATCGGGGCTCAAAACAAGCGACAAAAGCCGAGTGAGAAAAGTGAGAGATATAGGACCTGGACCGCGTGACTCGACCGTCAATGTTGCCGATGATGTTCTCCGGCGGGTGCTACCGCTGGATGTGGCGGGGAGCCTGCCTGGACGAAGTGGCCTCCCCCTTGACAGCAGCTGGAGCTCCCTCAGGTGCAACGGGCACCGACTGAGGAAGCTGCTCGAACGACCCCATGTAGACGAAGTAGTCGGATCGGGACCGTGAGCCGAAGTGGACGTCGCAGGGTCGATGGGGGCAGCCAGTGGAGTTGGCTCGGGATCACCCCAATCGGCATCATCCTGCTCCTCCTCCACAAAGATGCTAGTGTTCACCTCATCATCACCTGCAAGCTCAAAAGCAGTGGAAACATAGGGCATAGTTTCATTGAAGGTAATCTCACAGGTCTCCATCACTCGGTTAGTCTCAAGGTTAAGTGCACGATAAGCACGAGAGTGAGTAGAATAACCAAGAAAGATACCATCAGAAGACCGTGATTCAAATTTATCCAACTTACCGCCCTTTTTGAGGATGAAGCACCTACACCCAAACACCCGTAGGTGACTTACCTTGGGTGGTCTCCCAAATCGCGGCTCATAAGAAATCTTTTTCTTGAAAGCTCGGAGAAACATGCGATTGGAGACATAGCAAGCAGAACTGAGTGCTTTGGCCCAATACCACCTAGGAGTCCTATGCTCATCGAGCATCGTCCTGGCCATCTCAAGAAGGGTCTGATTCTTGCGCGCAACAACACCGTTCTGCTGGGGAGTGTGAGGTGAGGAAAACTGGTGATCGAGACCCAATGAAGAGCAAAGAGTTGCAAAGTGAGCATTCTTGAATTCTGTGTCATTGTCACTACGGATAGCTCTCATGGCATTCCTAGGTAGCTCATTTTGCAATCTCAAAATCAGATCTCGAACAAGTGGAAAAGCCTCATCCTTACTCTCCAAAAAGAACACCCAAGAGTATCTCGAGTAGTCATCAACGACTACAACCACATACCACTTCCCTCCTTCCGACCTGACCCGAGCTGGACCAACTGTGTCCATGTGTAAGAGCTCGCCGGGTCAAGTGGTCATGACCTCAGTCACAGGAGGATGGGAAGCGACAACCATGTTGCCATGCCTACAAGGATGGCAGACCAAATCCTTCTCGAACTTTAGCTTTGGCAATCCTTGGATAAGGTCCATTGAGCTAAGCCTTGCAAGCAAGTCAAAACTCAAATGTCCCAGTCTCCTATGCCACTTCCAAAGCTTGGAAGAAGAACCGGCAAGAAGACAACGGGAAGGTCCGGAAGAGATAGAAAAATCTGCACGAAAAACCTTCCCGAAGGGTAAAATCCGGCAAACAAGCTCACCACGAGAGTCCAAAATCCGAGAGAGATTAGGCTTGAAAATCACTTCAAAACCGTCATCAAGGAGTTGCGAAACCGAAAGAAGGTTAAAATGCAAATTCGCAACCAAAGCAACATCCTTGAGGACAAAAGAAGAGTTCACTCGGATCGACCCTCGGGAGACAACCTTACCTTTACTCTTATCCCCGAATGTGATATACTTGGTGTGGTGCACGGGGTCGAGGCTGGAGAACCACTTGGAACTTCCGGTCATATGGCGTGAGCATCCGGAATCCACAAGCCAAGTCTCCTCCAGTCCTCCTTCCTACATCAATAAAAAGACATAGGGTGAGCAAACGGACTAACACTAGGGTTAGTAAACTATGAAGGATACCAGTGTTGTCCCACTTGCCCAAAGAATGGGTTAGGAGAAAAACCAAACATCTCCTGCCCCACGGGGGAATAGCGATCACCACGATAGGGAAAATGTGGTCCGCTAACGAAGGGTGGAGTAAAGCCACCGCCATGAGGCCCGTAGTCGTATGGGTCATGACCGGTACCCCGCCGGGCACGACCACCACGTGGTCTCGCCACCTGAGGCCTAGCACCTTGAGGCATTGTACCTCTAGGCCTAGTAGTGCGCCTCCAAACTTCCGGTTCACGCACCCCAACTCGTGGGTGGTACATGTCCCGGTTGTTCAACTCAACCTGCCTCCGATCATCTCTCTTCCTCCTAAAGCAAAACTCATCCATGTGCTCATCCTGCTCACAATACTCACAATGGTACCTCACCACACTCTTGGTAGGCACTCTCTTGTTGGGTTGGGTGGCTCTAGGTTTCTTAGGAAGGGGATCACTAGAGATGTCTGGCAGTGTGTCAAGTGGGTTGCGAAGATGGTTCGGTTTTGCAATCCACACTTGCTTCTGTGGAGTGGTTTTGGGTGGCTCTTCAAACACACCATCTCTCACAGGAAACTCAGAGGGGTTGGTAGGCTTAGGTGGAGTGATCTTGGTAAGCTTGGGAGTTGTGGTGGGTTTCTCATTCTCGCTCAAACCACTGCACTCACCGATCTTACCGAACATCCTATCGTCCTTCCCACCTAACTTTGAAACCATCATTCAAATCAAATTTATTAACGTCCACCTTTTTTATAAACACCTTGTTAATATCCGGAATGCCTTGAAGAGACATCTCTGTCAACATGTTACTCTCTATCTTCTTGAGGAAAACTTCATCCTCAACAAACTCATCTTGTATTTCTCCTCTCGAGGCTTCATCATTTGTGATGCGCAGGCGAAGGATAAGTTTATCTGCATTGTCATCACTGAATATGCATGATAAGTCATCATGAAATTCACGGTTGATCTTATCAGAGATATCAGCCATGCTCAACTTCTTATCAACCATCATCTCACGATTAAGCTCAATACGCAGCAGCCATGGAGAAATCTTATCCGAGTCAATATCCTCATCAGGCATTTCATAATATGACTGGACAAATTCCAAATCGTCTTCAATGATGGTTCCCACAGGATCAGGATCATACCATACTTCTGTGGCATGAGTCACACTACGCAGTGTGGTGTACTCTAAAGCACACTGGACACTCTTAGCCAATTCTTTGTTCTTGTTCACCTCAGGCTTTAGGTAAACAGACAACGATGGAGTTTTTATCTTCTTGGCAACATTAATGATCTCTCTCAATCTGGGAACTCCAAGAGTAACATTCTTGGCACTGACACCAGCAAAATGGAAGGTATTCAGAGTCATCTGAGTTGTTGGTTCCCCAATGGACTGTGCGGCAACACATCCAATCATTTCACTAGGGGCCACCAAAGACTGAGAAAACCTCGAAACAATCTCATCGACAATCCACTCAAACGCTTCCCTTGTAAGCCTGTATTCCCTCAAGACCCTCTTGCTAGCAAATGTGGCACGAAGATGGATATTGAACAACAAGGTGGCATTCTTCTGAGCCTCAATGCTTATAGCATCGTCACCAGGTACAACGTTCAATCTTTCTTGCAGCTTATCCATCGCTTCCACAATTTCCATTGGGTGCATGTCAGAACGTGTTCTCATCCGCTAGCTCTCCCCCTCCCCCTCCCCCTCCACCTCCACCTCCACCTCCCGACGCCCACCCCCTCCCGCCCTCCCACTCCACCAGTCACTCGACGCTGCCTATTCCGGGCGCACCGACCACCCAATCCTATCCCTCTTTGGTGCCTGAGGGTTCCCCCATTGCCACGGCTGGACGTTCTAAGGATCAGCGTTGGAGGGACGTTCCCCTGCCCCTGACGACGGTCCACCTTCGTTCAAGGACGTTCTTCTGGGCTGTGGCCGCTTATCCGCACGCGCTACTCCACCCGCAGCGGCCGCTGTCCATGCGTCTGCCCCGTCTATGGTTAGCGCCTCGTCGGCTCGAGCTCACGCGCCGACTCGGATTGTCCTCTGGCCGAGTGAGCGTCGTGCTCGCCCTGCTCGGAAGGCCGTCCCTGATCGTGATGGGTGGGTAGCCTGAAAGAGTCAAAGTGACCGTCTTGAATGCCGTCGATGGGAGCTTCCTCCTCGGCGGCCTGTCCCGGAGGACCTTCGTGGACTCTGCTTCAACTGCCTGTCCCCTGCCCACAAGGCTGCGTGCTGCCGTTCCCGCCCAAGGTGCTTTGTGTGCCGAGCTCTGGGGCATCTGTCCGGTGCCTGCCCTTCCCGGCGTTCCTGGGCATCGGATATTCCCGACGCTAGCTGGCGGCTGTGTTGGTGGCCGAAGCTCCCGGTGACGACGTGTTCCCCGGTCATGCTTTCTCTGGAGGCCACGGGCGGCGGGACTGCGCATAGGCGCAAGCGACGGCGCCGACAGCGTCGGTCAGGCCCGACGAAGGGGGTGGCGAAGGCGGACGACTTGTCTGGCGAGGAGGGGGATTCCGGCCTTCCGTCCCTGGAGTCTCCCGTCATGGATGCTTGCCTTAGTGTTGCTGGGCCCCTGGCCATCCCACGACGTGTTCTCGGCCGGTCAGAACGCCTCTCCCGCAGCGAGGACTCCCTGAGATGTGCTTTGGTCATCACCTCGCTGATGGGATCAAGAGACGGCGAGGAAGTTTTCATCCATGCCACGATTGCTCACAGGTTTGAGATCGACGAGGCTCGACTAACCCTGTATCCTTGGGGTTCGTCTAGCTTCCTCTTGATCTTGCCTAATGAGCAATTGGCCGACAATGTCTATAATGAAGGCCGCCCCATCATTATCAGCACAGGTCGGCTTCATGTCAGAAGATGGACAAGGATTCTCCAGGCAACAGCGGCAAGTTCGTCGGTGGCTGTGGAGATAGAGATCAAGGGGATCCCTGCCCATGCTTGGGACTTGGCCACCGTTGAAGTTCTTTTGGATGAGTTCTGCTGGATTGAGGGTGCTCATCATAACAATGCCAACCGGCGTGACGTGTTCGGGGTGAAGGCCTGGTGTTCTGATCCGGCTCTTCTTCCATCCAAGATGCAGTTGGAGATTGTGGAACCACATTCTGAGGGCGGACTTGGAGTGCGGTTGCTGGCCTATTCGATTGAAGTTGTTGTTCGCCTCCTCAATTGCCCTGGCTCAAGCTAGGATGGCCCTCCCCCTCCCCCACCTCCCCCTGAAGACGATGACCGGGAACCCCGTCGCCGGCGGTGAGTTCTCACGTTGTCCGCGTCTCCTCCTATGGCGCAGACGGCGGCGCCCGATGTACCCACGGCCATTGGCAAGGCTGGCCGGACTTCGGTCCACAGTAGGCTGGGCCCACGTGTCCAAGAGGCGCTGGTTCTTTTCCCCACCTCGACAACATTGGTTCCCGGTGCCTCTTCGGGCGGCTGCAGCATTGAAGGTAGGGCGGCTGCTGTCGACTGTTGCGAGATCGAGGCAATTGATGCCTCGCCATAGGAGGCGGAAGCGCCGAGTCCCGAGATAATCCCAGCTGTGACTGAAGAGACCGAAGAGACGAATCCTGCAGCGTGTGGGGAAGTTATTGCGGCTGCAGTTTTCGCAGGTTCAGATACGGCGGCAGCAGGAGACGAGGATACTGTGGTCAGGCAAGGAATGGTCGTTGTTGGGCTGCAAGAGGTATGCTTGACTGAGAACGATGTTGGGCCACCCCTGGGTAACCTGGACTTGGTTGATGGGCCTGACTGTGAGGCCTTCCTAGATGATGGGTTTCAAAATGCCAAAGACTTGGCCACACCACACGATAGTCCGATGGATGCTCTGGGGACTGATCAGAACACACATCAGGAATCACAAAGTCTGCGTGGCAATGTTGCTGTAATGAGATCGTCGGGTTTCTTCTCCAAGGTTTACTTCCGAAGGCGAAGACGTCGGCACGCCAGTTCCTCCAGCATCTTGGACGCCTCTCCAGCTGCTGCATCCTCTCCATCAAACTGCCCTTCTAGGCAAGCAGGCAAGGAGTTCATCAGGTGTTTTAGCAAAACTACATGCAGAATCCTAACGACCCCTTGTGCCTCTAGAAGGAAACAACAACTCATTCCAACAGGAGCTCCTCGCTGTAGTCGTCGGCTTGCGGGCATAAGAGTTGAAGCACTGAAGCAGCCAGCCCCCTCTCGTTTCAAGAAGCGAGTCATGTCATCTCTAGACATTATTGATGATCAGGCAGTGGAAGAATATGGAAAACTCTTTACCCAGCCTCTATCGGCTTCCCATATTCAGGCGCTGGCAGCTCTATTTGGATGGAGTTCTCCAGATACAGAGGATGGGATGATCTGAATGTGCTCTAGTTAGTCTTTTGGTCGTCAACCTCTATAAACTATTTAAATGAATCCCTCAAAAATTGTAACTTGGAATGTTCGTGGCCTCAACTCTGTTGCTCGCCAAAACTCTGTTCGTACTTTTGTTAATGAGGTTAGAGCAGACATTGTTTGTATCCAGGAAACTAAAATGGAACAAATATCGCGGAGATCACTCCTTTCCTCACTTGGGTCTGACTTTGTCAATTTTCTTGAGCTACCGTCTGTTGGCGCGAGTGGGGGTATTATGGTAGCATGGCGCCACGCCCTTGGAGCCGCCATTGCAACTAGAGTTGATGCACACTGTGTCTCAATTCAGTTTGGCTCCTCCAGTGGTGAGGCATGGTGGCTCACATGTGTATACGGACCGCAAGGCAACGACAACAAAATCATCTTTCTTCAGGAGCTAAGAAATATTCGGGATGCCTGTCAAGGACCGTGGGTGGTGCTGGGAGATTTCAATCTCATTTACAGAGATGTGGATAAGAACAGTAGCAACCTTAACCGTGCTATGATGGGAAGATTTAGAAGGATGATAAATGATCTGTCTTTGAAGGAAATATCACTTCATGGACGCAAGTTTACATGGTCTAATTTACAAGATTCACCAACACTGGTTAAGCTTGACAGAGTCCTATGTTCTGTTGATTGGGAACAACTCTTCTCAGATTGCCTCCTGCAGAGTGCTGCAATGGATGACTCTGATCACTGTCCTTTGATTCTTGGCTTAACTGACCAAAGAGCAAGGAAACCCAGATTTCATTTTGAACCTTTCTGGCCCAAGCAGGATGATTTTCAGGGAGTAGTTGAGACGGCTTGGAACTCTGTTCCTGCTGTCTCCTGTCCCTTTGAGACCCTGTCAAGGAAATTCAAAACAACTGCCAAGAGTTTGCATAGTTGGAGTCAAAAAAAGATTGGACATGCTAACAGTCAGCTTGGAATAGCAAGAGAAGTTTTACATATGCTAGAGATTGCCCAAGACAACAGAGCTCTGTCAGCTCGTGAAAAATGGTTGTATAACCGGTTAAAAAAACACTCCTTGGCTCTATCCTCTTTACAGCGAACAATTGCAAGATGTCGCTCTCGGATTAACTGGCTTAGTGATGGTAATGCCAACACTGCCTTTTTCCACCTTCATGCAAAGCACCGTAAGAACAAGAATTTCATTGCCCAACTAGTTCATGAGGAACAAGTGATTACTGACCATGATGGCAAAGCAGCAGCAATTCATAATTTCTACAATGCTCTAATTGGGACAAATGTGGATAGGGATCAGACAATTAACCTGGATGAATTGAACATCACAGCCCATGAGCTTGAATAACTTGATGCACCCTTCTCTGAAGATGAAGTGTGGAGAACTATTAGACAATTACCGAGCAGCAAAGCCCCAGGACCTGATGGTTTCACTGGTCAGTTCTACCAAACTTGCTGGTCAATCATAAAGCATGACATTATGATTGCAGTCTCAGCCATTGGCAGCAGAAAATTTAGAAATCTGGACATTCTCAACACAGCTTACATTACCTTGATACCTAAAAGAGATGATGCAAGGAATGTTAAGGATTTTCGACCTATAAGCCTAGTGCACAGTTTTGCTAAATTGATCACAAAAATCCTTGCAAATAGGCTGGCTCCTCATCTGGATCGGATGATTTCAGTTAACCAAAGTGCCTTTATAAAAAAGAGATTCATTCATGACAATTTCATGCTTGTCCAACAAATGACACGTTTTCTCCACCAGCAGAAACAGCCCCGATTTCTTCTTAAACTGGATATTATGAAAGCCTTTGATTCGGTGTCCTGGCCATTCCTGATTGAAGTCATGAGGAAGAGGGGTTTTGGTGGCATTTGGTGTGATATAATTTGTGGACTTCTAGCATCTTCATCAACACAGATCCTACTGAATGGTATCCCCGGAGAGGCTATTTCTCACAGACGAGGACTTCGACAAGGTGATCCGTTATCTCCCATGCTCTTTATATTGGTCATGGATGTGCTTGCCCTTTTGGTGGCAAAGGCTTCGGCTGAGGGACTTTTGCAGCCCCTTGCAACTCGGAATTTATCTCATCGGATCTCCTTGTATGCGGATGATGTGGTTCTATTCCTTCAACCTACCTCTAGTGACATCGAGTTGACCTTGGATATACTGCAGCTCTTTGGGAGGCTTCTAGTCCGAAAACCAATCTGCAGAAGAGTAATGCTTTCCCCATCCAATGCTCAGAAACTGATATTATGGTGCTGCAGAATAGCCTGCCGTGTGAAATTCTTGAATTCCCATGCAAATATATTGGTATACCCTTGTCTATACATAAATTAACTAAAACGCAAATCCAGCCTATAATTGATAGAATTGCAGACATGCTCCCTGGTTGGAAAGCAGATTTACTATCTTGAGCAGGAAGGAGAATTCTGGTCCAATTCGTCCTCACATCAACTTTGGTTTATTTGATAATGGCCCTAGACCTTCCAGCATGGGCTCTCAAGGCAATTGATAAGATAAGAAGGGGTTTCCTATGGAAAGGACGTAAGGATGTGAAGGGCGGGCATTGCCTTGTGTCATGGTCCAAGGTGTGCCGGCCGCTGGAGCTCGGAGGACTTGGAATTTCTGATTTGCAAAGGATGGGATGGGCACTCAGAATGAGATGGCTATGGTTACAAAAAACCAAGCCAAATAAACCATGGTCGACCCTTCCTATAAAGATTCATCCGTCAGTAAGAGCTCTCTTTGATGTGGCAATTATTTCAGAAGTGGGTGATGGTACTAACACATTATTCTGGAAAGATAGATGGATTCATGGACAACGTGTGGCTGGCCTTGCTCCACAAATTTATGCCTTGGTTAGCAAGAGGCGAGCGAATAAAAGGACGGTGCTTGAAGCCCTTACTCATCATGGTTGGATTGTGGATGTTCAAGGAGCCCTCCCTGTTGGAGTCATAATTGAATTCCTTGCACTTTGGGATACCCTCTCGGAGATGGTTCTGCAGCCTGGTGTGGATGATGCCCATATTTGGCGCCTCTCAACATCAGGTAAATACACAGCAAAATCGGCATATGAGAGCCTATTCATTGGTTCTACTGAATTCAGACCTTGGAAATGCATTTGAAAAACTTGGGCACCGGGAAAATGCCATTTCTTTATGTGGTTGGTGTCAAATAACAAATGTTGGACAGTGGATAGACTGGCTCGCCGTGGGCTCCCACATCCTGCCCGCTGCCCACATTGTGATCAAGAGGAGGAGACTATTAATCATCTTCTGGTCTCATGTGTGTTTGCAAAGGAATTCTGGTTTGTGATCCTGAAGAGAGGGGGTTTGCAGGTCCTTGCGCCGCAGAATGATGACCTCTCCTTTGATGAGTGGTGGGCCAAAGCAGAATCAAGAATGGATGGTTCACACAAGAAGGGACTCAGCTCGCTTATCATCCTTGGGGCTTGGACAATTTGGAATCACCGTAACCGGTGTGTGTTTTCGATGGCTCTCCTCCTAGCTTGGCTGGAGCCTTGCTGTTTGCGAGTGAGGAGCAGTGCCACTGGACTCTTGCAAAAGCTCAGTAGGTTCCTTTGTGGTTGGGAACTGATTCCCCCCTGTTTAGCGCGTGTGTTTATCCTTTAAGCTGAAAAGCTTGCGAGGATGGGTGTGTTTTGGTGTTGTACGGGCTCTCGCCCTTTTTTCTTCTTAATACAAAGATACGTAGCTCTCCTGCGTGTTCGATAAAAAACGTGTTCTCATGTCAATCTTGAATGTCTTCTGGGCATTCCAGATAAGCCGCTTAAGATTGACAGGCATAGGCCATGTATGATTACCATTTGTAGCAATCTCAGTCCCAAGCTGGAACCTGTCAGCTTCTAGCTTTTGAACCTCCGCCTCTAACACACTTCTGAATTCACCGATGGTCTTCAAATCATCAAAATGGACAGGCAACAAGTAGTTAGGCCTCCAATTCTCGTCATCCAATTCATATCGGAATACAGTATCAAACTCATCCTTTTTCATCCTCAAAGAGTCCAAATTCTGTTCTTCAACCCAAACAGCATCCATACCATCTTCCCCATATAGGAACTGAATGACATCTCCCAAGGAATTTCTTACAGTGCCATCATACTTCACCATTATGTCCTCCATAGCTTTCACAAGCCTCCGTTGGATATACCCAGTCTCAGAAGTCTTCACAGCCGTATCAATCAGTCCTTCTGTACCACCCATAGCATGAAAGAAAAATTCTTGCGGTGTCAAGCCCTGAAGGTAAGAGTTCTCAACAAATCCACGACTTTCAGGACCATAGTCATCTTTCGTGAAATGTGGCAATGTTCGATCAGTGAAACCAAATGGAATCCGCTTGCCCTCAATATTTTGCTGTCCGACACAAGCAGCCATTTGTGAAATGTTAATGAAAGATCCTTTTGAGCCTACAGTGACCATAGCCTTCAAATTGTTGCTTTCAGACAAGCTCTTCTGCACACTGCTTCCAGTTTGACCACTAGCTTTGTTGAGAACCTGAAATAAAAGGATAGTGGGCTTGATGTTAAACAACTCAACTGAGAGTGATAGTTTTCTTGTTCGATTGGAAGACCTATATATATAAAATAAAAGGCAATCCATAATCAAAGACACGAGCAATTACCTCATTTACTTTTTTTTCAAATGACTCCATCATGGTGAGTCCTGGCTCAGCTTCCAATTTTTTGTCACGTTCTTGTTTAATAAGCTTCATCACACCATCCTTAGCTTTAGAAATGGCATTATTAATGTTTTTCATTGTGTCGGCATCTGCAATCATATCCTCAATTCCAATACTGAAACCATTTTGAAGAAGCCAGTAGTTGACAAGCCACTGTGTATAACCTAAGAACCTGCGTGCAGCATCTGGACCAACCTCTTCCCTGCAAAGAACAAGTTAACTAAACTAGGTCAGCGGAAAGAAACGAGAAAAAAGAAATTGCTAAACTGTGATGCGACTTCTGAATCTGAACACTAATGGAAGCACAATTACCAAATAACATGAATCAGACTCCCAGCGTTTGTTCCAAGAGTCTTTTTGCAAAGTGTGCCAGATAGAAGCTCTCCCTTTTCTATCCTGACTATAGTATCACTGGGAGTAATAAATCCTTTCTCTTCATCGGAATGCCAGGAACAAAACCCAATTAAATTTATTTGCCTTGGAATAATTAAGCTGAAAACTTGTTTCCCAGTCCAAATAGGCCTTGGTTTGAGAATGGCAGGAGCAGGAATCTTTCCATCAAAGTCTTCCCACCACATCAATATGTTCATAAATACGTCCTGGAATAAATTTCATAATGTTGAGCTACAAAACTTAGCAGAAAACACTATTGGAAAAAGTAACTAAATTATATCTTTATTCACCTTTTCAATGATAGTGTCCCTTTTGGTGATTTTGCGACATCCAAGTAGTGTGTCCTGGACAATACCCATCACAGGCTTATTTGATTGTGGAGACACAATGCATTTTGGCACCATCAGTAATTCTAGAACTTCTGCTCTAGTCTCAAAAGACTGGGGAACATGCATATTCATCTCATCCCCATCGAAATCAGCGTTATATGGTGATGTGACAGACAAATTCAATCAGAAAGTTGAGTAGGGCATAATTTTGATTCGATGCCCCATGATAGACATTTTGTGAAGACTTGGCTGTCGATTGAAAAGAACAAAATCTCCATCATTGTGTCTCTCCACCTGAGGAGACCACAGACCAGAGGAATGAAAATAGTAAGGAAATTCTCTGATGAGATTATAAAAAGCATTAGTGCAACAGTTACAATGAAGACAATACTCACCTTAAAACCAAGCTCTAAATGCTGATCACTGATTTTCTTCACATAACGAAGATCAAGCCTCTGACCATCTTCCCTGATAATGTACTTTGCACCTGTCTTCCCTGGCGGAGGATGAGGCCCATTTAGTACAAGTTCCTTCAACCTGGGATCATTGGAGTTAGTTGTATACTTGTAAGCTCAGCAAAAGAACATTTTCATAACACGTTTCAGTAAACTGGTCTACCTCTTAATGTTATATGGAGTGACAGTTTCTGGGTATGTTAGATTCAAAGCAATACTCCATGGCACACCCAATTCATCAATGTTAATATTTGGATCTGGTGTGATAACAGTACGGGCTGAGAAATCAACTCGTTTTCCCATCAAGTTTCCTCTAACCCGGCCTTCCTTTGCTTTCAGCCTGCTGCAAATTGATTTAATCGGCCTTCCAGAATGCTGTGTGGCCTGAGCATTTAAAAACAAACAGAAAAGGATAACTTAGCCTTGTATCTATAAGTGACATGCAAGACATCATTCTAGACTACTCACCCTGGGTTGGCCAGGAAGTTCATTATTGAAGTATGTAGCAATGTGAAATTGCAACAACTGAGCAAACTCCTCTATAATGTGAGCTGGAGCTCCATTTCTCTCTTGACTCCTCAAGTTCTCATTATGCCGAATGATCATAGCTAATTGATGAGTCAAATCATCCTGCAGAAACAGATGAAAGGCCAAGAAGAATAACAGTGAGCTACAGTAGAGCATTCCAGTCCATCCATGCAAACAATTCAAAACATAATAACTGTATAATAGTAGTAGTAGGCTCACCTCGCTTTTGGAAGAAGTGCCCATCATGACAGAAGGTCTAACAGGGGGTGGAGGAATTGGAAGAACCTGGAGTATCATCCAATCTGGACGAGCCAATTTGGGATGTAAGCCCAACAGAAGACACTCCTCGTCAGATATACGCTTGAGAATGTTAAGGACCTGATCAAACAAGCCATGTTAGCAAACCACATGGTCACTGTAACTTTCTTAGAAAAACTTGTTAAATGAACATAGATCATCATATAAATACCCTCTCAGCAGAGAGAATCTGCTTCGGTTTCACTGGCATAGAGAGTTGCTCTGGATCATCATTTTTCTTCTTTGGTGCTTTGAATTCCACAAGCATCTTCATACCATCAACTGTAATAATTGGCTGCTGAGCACCACAGCCACCTCTTCTCTTTACATGCTCATCAGTATCTTGCTGCTGCTGGACATCAAGGTCATCACCCTCACCACAGACCTTTTTGGTCTTGCAAGCATCGTATATTCTCTTCAATCTATTCTTTGGGTTCCTGATTTTCAAAGCCTGCTTGAACTTGGTATTATCCTGAAAGATGAATGTTAATGTCAAATAATAACCTTGGAAAAAACATGATAAAGAATGTATAGTGGCTAAACATGTGACTACAGCTAAATCTGAATTTTGTGAAAAGCTCGAAAGTTGGCTCATAGTCAGGTTTAATTATCTGATTGTTTTATACAGAACACAAAGATGTTTTTGCTAGGGTGGTAATATCACCCAGAATATGCACTGCAGAACGAGTTTCTAACCTTCATGAGTCTTACATTAGGTTTCAGAAAAGTCTGCTGTGGACAAGAGCAAACCATAAGTATAGCTTGATGCAGTTTCAAAGATAAGGACAGTTCATTCATTATACAGAAGGCTTCCATGATCTATGTTAAATATGCTTCAATTTAAAATCAAAAGAGCTTTCACTATAGCCAGATAGGCACACAAACATTCTGCATAGTAACTGAACCCAGGGGTACCTCATCCACGAGGATCTTGGAGCAGTTGAAGCAGACACAGCGCATAATGTACAGTACAGTCTTGATAAAGCCAATGTGGAACATGGGCTTGGCGAGCTCAAGGTGACCAAAGTGGCCTGGGCACTCTGCCATCCCAGCCATGCATGTCTGGCACTTGATTTTGCGGTCGGCAGTCCCCATTCGAGGGTCACTAAGCCCACCAGCCTTTGGCTTCCCCTTCTCCATAGTCTCTGCATATTCTATTTGCGCCAGAGACATTTGTCTCTGCACGGCACAGAGAGTATTCACCACCATTAAATTACATGACCTGAATTTTGTTGTTCAGGCACTAGAGATGTGTCAACATTTCTTTTAATGATGATGAAGCAGTACAAACGAGCCGTTGATCAAAAAAAAATAAAGTTTTTCATGAGGGACCGCTCCTGAATTCAGGCGGCATCCTCCGCGCCGCCACTCGCAGCCGCCCCCTTCCCTCGCCTCCCCGGCCGTCGCCGGAGCCCAACGCCGGCACAACCCGGCGGACGGCCGTGAGGGCGACGGCTGGGCCTTCTCCGCCGTGATCTCGCGAGGCGGCGTCTCCACCTCCTCCCTCCCTCTTCCCCCGGCGGCGCGGCCGGTCCCGCCCCTCCCGTGGCTGGATCCGGACCCCCGCGGGCCGGACTCCTTGGCTCCGGTGGCAAACGGCGGCCGGGGGGGCCGGACCCGGGCCGTGGCCGGCCGGACCTGCTCCGGTGGCGCTCCCCCGTCCCAATTCATCGGCCGGCGGCGGAGGCTGCTGGGGGCTAGAACCGGGCCTTGGACGGCCGGATCCTGGCCCCTGAGGTCCGGTGGCGCCCCCGGCGGTGGCTCTTGGTAGGGCTCGTCGGTTCCGAATGCCTGGGCCTGTCCGATCGGCCATGGCAGTCGGGATCGCGACCCTGCCCTCCCTCGAAGACGATCCAAGCGCCGCCATCGAAGGAAGCATCGCCGGCCTGCGCATCCTGTTAGCATATCAAAAGCCGTTGGGACATCGCGACGGTGGATCTTCGACAACGACGACCTTGCGGGCGAGGAGCTGGATCCACTCAACTTCTCCTCCGTCCTCGCGACTCAGATCCAGTCGCCGCTGACCTTATCTGTGTCATGCCGCCACTGGAGGTCGCATTGCCGCTTTTCAATACGTGGCTGCCTGGGATGTCACCGTCAAGAACCACCACTTGGTCGGATCGTACGACCGCTTCGTCATTGTGGAAGTTCGTCGTACAACTTGTGCAACCGTGTACAGATCTTGGTGACATGGTTGCCAAGGGATTGCAGACTTGATGGCAGCAAATGGATCGCTCCCCTGACTTCTTTTGGCAGTTGCCGGATCACTAGGTGAAAACCTAATCCTGTTATGGATGGACGTCGGCGGCACTTTCGGCGTCGCATACTCTCTGGAGCTTCGTCTTAGGGATCCTCGTAAAGGTCAAGGGTTTTGTCTTTGTTTTTGCAACCTTCCGTATTTTTGGAGGGCTTGCTGTCGCTAGCTTGTGCCTCCAGTGGATCCATTACTGGATGTAGGCGGCCTTAATTTAGTACCGATTTAGTGTACTAAATTAAGTTTTCTCTTTTCTTTTGAGTCTTTGTATTAGGGTTGGCTGTGTATGTGTCTGTTCCAGCGGATCTGTAGAATCATGGACCCTTGTGTTTAGGCGATTAATGACAATACTAGATCACTATGACTAACGTGTGTTTTGCAGAGGCAAAGTTGTTTATGTTAAGTCATTAGTGATGCTTTTTGAATGGGCTTAATGGACATTCATGCCCCCAAGATGGAAATCGTTTCGGTTGCAAAGGATGATGATACAAATTGAAGACTAGGCTAGTTTTTAGTGCCGTAAGGTTGAAGGGCACTAAGTATAGCTAGGGCTTTTTGTTTTTCCTCTGACCGTACTATAAAGGGGGGTATGAGATTAGTAGCTTGACCTATGAGAGTTTAGGAAAGTGGGTATATGCACACTTGTCATAACTAGTCCTAGAGACCTTGCTTTCAGCCCTTGACAAACCCTAGAAATGGTGGGAGCAAAATCCCTTGAGAAACCTCAGCGAAAACGGTTGTTTTAGAGGGAGAAAGAGGCTCCGGACCACTCTGCTAAGTGGGCGTCGGACCAAGGAGAGTGGTCCGACGGTCCCTGGCTTAGGCAGATTCTCAGCTCGAGGAGCTCCGGACCACTTGTCTGGAAAGCACCGGACCATAGGAGAGTGGTCCGGTGGCTTGGTTCAGAGAGAGAGAAGGCTCCGGACTAGTCCGACGGCTAGTCCGACGCCTCAAGATAGGAGGTTGAGTTTATGCAAAGAGCTTCCTGGCTCCGGACCAGAGCGTCGGACCAAGGCACCGGACCAAGGAGAGTGGTCCGGTGGTTCGTAAAAGAGAGAAAGGTTTTCACTCAGAGAGCACTGAGGCTCCGGACCAGAGCGTCGGACCAGTGCGTCGGACCAAGCAGAGTAGTCCGACGGTGCCTGAGTTTGAATCCAGAGTGAGCTCCGGACCAGTGTGCATGGTCCGGTGGTAGGAGCTCCGTACTAGTCCGGTGGCTTCCCAGAGAGAAGAAAAAGTAAAAAACGGCTAGTTTTGGAGGTGGGGACTATTTATAGTTGCCCCCTTCGTCCTTAGAGGAACTCTTGGCCGTTGTTTCAGCTGGTGACACCTTGAGAAATCTTTTGGAGAGCCAAGAGGCTAGTGAGGGAGAGATTAGAGAGAGTTCATCTTGTTCTTCCCTCCTAGAGTGATTAGGAGTGACTTGTGTGCATCCATCCACCTTCCTAGCCTTGAGTGGGTCAAGTGAAGGTCTTGTGCTTGTTACTCTTGGTGTTCGACAGCACCTAGACGGTTTGGGGGTGTTCGGAGGAAGTGACCGTCGGGAGATTGTTGGCGGCTCTTCTCCAAGCTCTTGTGATCGGTTGTGGGGATTCACCGAGCCGGAGTGGCGAAGAATCAGCCCGTAGAGAGCGCTCTACCCTTGCGCGGGTAGAGGGGGGCGATACCTTGCGAGGTGCTCCAACGAGGACTAGGGGGGTGTGTCGACACCTCGATACCTCGGGAAAAAATCGCTGCGTCACTAAGAACTTCTTTTTCCCTAGCTCTTTACATTTCCGCATTACTTTCCGTCTTGTTTTTTTGTCTTACCTACTAGAATTGCTTAGGTTGCTTTTAATTCCTATGAACTGCTACCGCTTTCTAGTTAGGACACACGGACGGTAGGCACTAGGGGGTGATTGGCATTTGATAGGTTTTTATATTTGCTTTAGAAATTTAAAACAAGCCCAATTCACCCTCCCTCTTGGACATCTTGATCCTTTCAATTGGTATCAGAGCCTTGTTGCTCTAAATTAGGCTCCACCGCCTAGAGCAAGATGTCCCATGGGGATGGACCGCCACCCATGTTCGATGGGGATGACTTTCCTTATTGGAAAGTGCGGATGGAGGCCTACCTTGAGGCCGTGGATGTCGGCGTTCACAAAGCCGCCACCCAAGGTGGATCAGTGTTCGCCGAGGACCCATACTTTGAGAAGAACAATGCTAAGGCAAAGAACATTCTTTTCCGTGGCATTTGCAAGGATGTGTTCAACCGTGTGCGGAATTACAAAACCGCGCATGAGATTTGGACAAACATTTGTGCTCTACACGAGGGCACTAAATGTGAAAGAGAAGAGCGTTATCATCTTATCATTGCTAAGTTAAATGCTTTCACCATGCTATCTCATGAAAATGCTAATGAAATGTATTCTCTCTTGAATGTGCTTGTAGAGGAGTTGAATGGCCTTGGGCTCTCTCAAATGACACCGGCCGATGTGGTGCGCAAGATACTTTGTGTCCTTCTAATAGACAAGTATAGCCACATCGTCACGGTTCTTCATCAAGGCGATCTCTCCGCAACTACACCAACGCAAATGTTGGGCAAGATCAATGCTCATGAGATGTACATGAAGATCAATGATGGAACTTCATCATCCTCCAAGAAGAAAGAGAAGGAGGAGAAGAAGGACTTGGCTCTCAAGGCATCTTCCAAGGAGAAGTGCAAGATTCAATATGTCGTTGAGAGTACAAGTGATGATGATGATGAAGACAACATCGCTCTCATGGTGAAGAAGACCACCAAAATGTTGAAGAGGCTAAACAAGAATGGAGTCAAGTTTGACTCAAAGAAGAAGAAATTCTTCACAAGCTCTTCAAGGAAGCCAATCTCCCAAATGAAGTGCTACAATTGCGGCACTCTTGGTCATCTAGCCCATGCGTGTCCCGAAGAGAAGAAAGACAAGTTCAAGAACAACAAGTTCAAGAAATTCAAGAAGAACAAGGGCGGCAATGATGACTCAAGTGATGATGACAAGAAGCAAGACAAGTCATACAAGAAGAAGAAGAACTTCAACTTCCACAAGAAGAAGAAGGATGGTAAGGCTTACATTTTGGGTGATTGGCTCACCGATATTAATGATTCAAGTGACTCCTCCGATGATGAGAGTGAAGAAGAGAAGGTGGCCGCTTTGGTGATTGGTTCTTCAATTCCACCGCCACCTCCTCCTTCATCGCCGGGCTCATCCTCTACACACCTATGCCTTATGGCTAAAGGTGACAAGAAGGTACAAAAAGAGGATGATGGTGATGACCTCTCCAGTGATGATAGTGATGATGAAGAAGCACCTTCTTATGATGAGCTAATTAAAATTTGCAACAAGTATGCTAGCATCATAAGGAAGTACAAGAGTAAAAATGACAAACTTCTTGAAATCAAAGAAAACTTGCATGATAAGCTTGACAACTTGTCTAGTGCTAATGATGATTTGAAGCTTGAGATTAACTCTCTCACATCTAGCACTAGGGAGCTCAAAGCCTCTCTTAAGCAAGCCAATGAGAAACATGATAAGCTTGAGAGGTCATCCCAAGAGCTCCTCACAAGGTTTAATTTGCTAAAAGATGACTACAATCAAGTGAAAAATGATCATGGTACACTAGTGGTAGCAAATGAATTACTTACTCAAGATCTTACACATGTTGCTACTAACCCGTGTGCTAAGTGTGCAAGTGCTACCTCTTGTGATATCGAGCTTGATGATGTGGCTCTTGAGCAAAGTGCCAAGTGCAAGGGCAAGAGAGTTGTAGAAGCCGACAAGTATGATGATTATGTGAAGATGAGTGAAGAGAACTCAAAGCTCAAGGAAGAGCTAATCAACCTCAAGGCAAACAAGCCCTTCACCATCAAGCCGGCTCAAGAAGAAGACAAAGATGCTATCACTTTGATCAACTCTCTTCGAGAAGAAATTGCCAAGCTCAAGAATGACAAGACCAAGCTTACAAGTGGCCTTGAAAAGTTCACCAAAGGCCATAATCTCCAAAGTGAGCTTCTAATGAGCACCGTCATGAAGAATGACAAGACCGGTATTGGGTACAAGGAGAACCAAGTGATGAAGGCCAAGGTCAAGATTGAAGCCAAGAACTACTACAAGAACAAGTACAATGGCTACAATCAAGAGAAGCCAAAGCCCAAGACTAAGAAGTGTTTTGGATGTGGACAAGTTGGTCATCTCTCATTTCAATGCAAGACTCCACTTCCCAAGAACTTACCCAAGCACACTAGGCCATTTGCTCATGATGCTCACTATGTCATCAACAAAGATTCCAAGGGTAGACCACTTGTGGTGTTTCTTGGACCACCAATGAAGAACAAGCCTAGGGTTCTTTGGGTTGCTAAGGAGTTGGTTGACAAGGCAATGGGGCCCCGCACCAAGGGGGTTCCCAAATAACAAGCTTAACTCCAAGTTGCTTGTGTGTAGGTGAACTACAAGACCGGTGGGAGCCATTGGGTAATTGATAGTGGTTGCACTCAACACATGACCGGCGACCCCCGGATGTTCACCACACTTGATGAGGATTGTGCAAATCAAGACAAGATCACTTTTGGGGATAATTCAAAGGGAAAAGTTCAAGGCTTAGGCAAAGTGGCTATCTCTCAAGATCAATCAATTTCCAATGTCTTGCTAGTACAATCATTGAGCTTCAACTTGCTATCGGTGGGTCAACTTTGTGATCTCAGGTTTCATTGTCTCTTCACTCCAAATGAGGTGATTGTGACCAAGATTGAAGATTCATCAATGATATTCAAAGGGTTCCGGCACAACAACCTCTACTTAGTGGACTTCACCTCAAATGAAGCAAACTTGCAAGCTTGTCTATTCTCCAAGAATTCTTTGGGTTGGCTATGGCATAGAAGATTAGCTCATGTGGGCATGTCAACCTTGAAGAAGCTTGTCAAGAAGGAAATGGTTAGAGGAATCAAGGATGTGGAGTTTGAGAAGGACAAACTTTGTAGTGCATGTCAAGCCGGCAAACAAGTGGCAAACACTCATCCAACCAAAGCTTTCATGTCAACCTCAAGAGTCCTAGAGTTGCTACACATGGACCTATTTGGCCCTACCACTTATGCTAGTCTTGGAGGAAATCTCTATTGCTTGGTGGTAGTGGATGACTACTCTCGGTACACTTGGGTGTTCTTTCTTCAAGACAAGGGAGAGACACAAGGCATCTTCAAGAAGTTTGCTACAAGAGTTCAAAAGGAATTTGATGTGAAGATCAAGAAGATTAGAAGTGACAATGGCACCGAATTTGTGAACACAAAGATTGAAGATTATTGTGATGAAGTTGGGATCAAGCATGAGGTGTCCGCCACATACACTCCACAACAAAATGGTGTCGTAGAGAGGAAGAACCGGACACTCATAACTCTAGCAAGGTCTATGCTTGATGAGTACAACACTCCGGAGAAGTTTTCGGCGGAGGCAATCAACACCGCGTGCTATGCGGCAAACCGTCTCTTCGTCCAAAGGCTATTAAAGAAGACCCCCTATGAGCTTGTCAATGGGAAGAAGCCGGATATTTCATTCTTCCGGGTGTTTGGTTACAAGGTGTACATCTACAAGAAGCGCCAACACTTGGGTAAATTCCAACGGCGATGTGACATTGGTTTCCTTGTTGGTTATTCACTTAAATCCAAGGCATACCATGTATTTAACAAAGCCATTGGCTTAGTTGAAGAAATGTATGACTTGGAGTTTGATGAAACTAATGGCTCCCAAGGAGAGCTTGAGGATATTGATGTAGGTGATGAACCCTTAAGGGAGGCAATGAAGAATATGCCAATTGATGCTATCAACCCGCAAGAGGTGGAAGAAGTTGAAGATGAAGCAAATCAAGATCCTTCTCCACCCCACACGCCTCAAGTTGATGAAGGAGATCAAGTGAGGGAAGCTCAAGAAGACACTCACATTCCTCAAGATCAAGCCGAGGCCGAAGCAAGCAATGTTGAAGCACCGCATCCTCCTCCTCAAGAGACAAATAGAAGATCAACATCTATCCTTCAAGCTCACCCCCATGATCAAATCATAGGAAGTCCATCAAAGGGAGTAATGACTCACTCTAGACTTGCATCTTATGTTGAACATCACTCGTTTGTTTCCTTTGTTGAGCCTACTAGTGTAGAAGAAGCACTTGCGGATCCGGATTGGGTGAATGCCATGCATGAAGAACTCAACAACTTCACCCGGAACCAAGTGTGGACACTTGAAGAGAAGCCAAAGGATACAAGAATCATTGGCACCAAGTGGGTGTTTAGGAACAAGCAAGATGATCAAGGCGTGGTTGTGAGGAACAAAGCAAGATTGGTGGCAAAGGGGTTCTCTCAAGTAGAAGGACTTGATTTTGGAGAGACCTTTGCTCCGGTTGCAAGACTTGAAGTCATCCGTATCCTTTTGGCGTATGCTTCACATCACAAAATGAAACTTTTTCAAATGGATGTGAAGAGCGCCTTCTTAAATGGTTTCATAAATGAACTTGTCTATGTCTCACAACCTCCCGGGTTTGAAGACCCAAACTTGCCCAATCATGTGTATAGGTTGTCCAAGGCACTCTACGGATTGAAGCAAGCTCCAAGAGCTTGGTATGAGAGGCTAAGGGACTTCCTAATCAAGAAGGGCTTCAAGATCGGGATGGTCGACACTACACTCTTCACCAAGAAGCTTAATGGAGAGATCTTCGTTTGCCAAGTATATGTCGATGACATTATATTTGGATCAACAAACCAAGACCATTGTAAGGAGTTTGGTGACTTGATGTCCAAAGAGTTCGAGATGTCAATGATTGGAGAGCTAACCTTCTTCCTCAGCTTTCAAGTGAAGCAAATGAGAGAAGGGACCTTCATCTCTCAAGAAAAGTACGCTTATGATCTACTTAAGAAGTTCAAGATGGAGGATTGCAAGCCAATCAAGACCCCAATGCCTACTAATGGGCATCTCGATCTCGATGAGGGAGGTAAACCGATTGACCAAACTTTTTATCGCTCTATGATCGGTAGTTTACTTTACCTCACCGCATCTAGGCCGGATATCATGTTTAGTGTGTGTATGTGTGCTAGGTTTCAAGCAAACCCTAAGGAGTCGCATCTTTGTGCGGTTAAAAGAATCCTTAGGTACTTAAGGCACACCCCTAGCATGGGTCTTTGGTATCCCAAAGGAGCTCCCTTCCAACTAGTTGGCTATTCCGATTCGGATTATGCCAGGTGTAAAGTTGATAGGAAGAGTACCTCCGGCGGGTGCCACATGCTAGGAAGATCACTTGTTTCTTGGTCCTCAAAGAAGCAAAACAGTGTGGCATTTTCAACCGCCGAGGCGGAATACATTGCCATGGGAGCAAGTTGTGCACAAATCTTATACATGACCCAAACACTCTTTGATTACGGCGTGTTTTTAAAAGAAGTTCCACTTTTGTGTGATAATGAAAACGCCATAAAGCTTGCTAACAACCCAGTTCAACACTCTCGCACCAAGCACATTGATATTCGCCATCACTTTCTTAGAGATCATGTGGCTAGGAAAGACATCACACTAGTTGGAGTTAAGAGCGAAGATCAATTGGAGGATATCTTCACTAAACCACTCGATGAAACAACCTTTTGTAGGTTGAGAAGCGAGTTGAATGTGCTTGATCACTCTAACTTCACTAAAAGATGAGTTTGTGTGAATCATGCATTCATATGTAATATAACATGTTTAATTTGGTAATGCACATAGGCTTGGCTAACGCGGTTAAGAATAACCGCCCTCAAAGCGTGTGACAAAGCTTAACCGCGGTTTAAACTTGCAAGCAACCTAGATTCAAATTCCGTTTTGCATTGCATATGCATGAGTGTTGCTCATTCGTTTCTTTTCGGTTAAGTTTTTTGATCATTATTAGGTTCAACACTTAGGGGGAGCAATTCAAAGCTCTAGTTTTAGCTAATACCCCTCTTGTGCCCCTAAGGTGACCCTTGGAGCTTTATTGAACTATTTTCTTATGAAAACTAATCCTAGCCTATGGCAAATTACTTCTAAAATTGAGGGTTTGAGAGATGGTTCTTATGTTAAGTCCAACAAGTGCTCCTCTTTGCTCGTTTGTGTTGGTACTTGGCTAAGAGAAAAGATTGGAGAGAAAAATAGGAAAATTCAGAGCAAAATTAAGCACCGGACCACCCTCTAGACCACTCTGCATTGGTCCGACGCAGTGGTCCGACGCCTCGACCCTCACTGCATAAATTTTCTCCAGCCACAAAATCCGTCGGACCAGTGTCCGACGCTCCACCGGACCAATGACAAGTTGTCCGGTGCCTCTGTCAATCCTAACCTTGCACCGTCGGACCAGTCCGGTGCTCCATCGGACCAGTCCGGTGCTCCATCGGACCAGTCCGGTGCTCCATCGGACCAGTCCGGTGCGTCGTCCGACGCCCTGGTCTGGTGGTCGGACGCTCACTGTATTCTCTTCTCTGGTACCATCGGACCACCCGTCGGACCAGCCACCAGACCAAGCGCAGTGGTCCGACGCTTTGAAAATTTGCGGATAACCCCCCGCGTGCGGCTCTGTTTCTTCTCTGTGTCACATCTTCGTCGTCCGTACGCCGCTCCTCCAACGCACCGCCATCGCCGCCGTTCTGCCCAAGCTCCACGCCTGCTCACCTGCACCACCAAAGCCGCCACCGGTGAGCTTCCCCCCGTGCGCTGTCGCCTTTCCTCCTTGCCGTCCAGCTCAGCAGCACCGCCGCCCACTGCTCCACCACCGCACCAGCGACCTCGCCGCCGAGGAGCCGACCTCACCGGCGTCCAAGCTCCCCGCCGAGCTCGTGCAAGCCTCCTAGGGTTTTCCCCCTATAGTCCATTGTCCCTGCCTGCCAAGACCAAGGAAGGTTCTACCCCCTTAGGGTTTGCCCTAACCCTAGGGTGATTTTCTCCGTGTTCGTCCTCGAACGATTCCGTTTCGTCGTCATCATCCTCGACGTCTTCATCCGCGACCGATTTCCTATCGTCGTCGACGGCTTCACTCTTCGCTGCTAGGGTATGGCTTCGATTTACGATATCGCGTTTTGTCGAGTCGTCAATTGAGTTATGCCCTAGGATTATTCTTTGCAAATCTCTTAAGCTATTCAATCCAATTCATTAAATCAATTGCCAATTGTAATTCGCAGCTGGTAAATCTCGTTCGGAGCGTGGTTTGGTACTTGACATTGCTCTGAATAGATACGCTTTCTTACCTCAGGTATCATGTCAGATTTCATTCTATCACTTATCTAGATGCTTGCTTCTATACGGATTCTTATCTCTAGATTTTATATATGCTTATGTATACCCTGTCTATTCTATCCAGCAGCAGTCAGTGGCAGTTGAACTCGGGGCAAAGCTCGCGAGTAAGGATTGAGGCAAAGCCTCAGAGGTTCAGTCCAGTGGCTTGGAGGCCCCTCTGTCAGTGGTGTTTTGTTTGATCAGTTGACAGTTGATTCTTATAGAGATCAGTGATTCTTACAGAGATCAGTGGTTCTTGAGGCAGTACTCTTTGTGATCTGTCAGTGGTTGCTTGTCAGTGGGCAGTGCTCTCTGTGATTGATTCAGTATGACTCGCAGTACTCGTGCTCGCGCAGCTGGGTCAGGCGATTATGCTCCTCCTCCTCCATGTCCTTCCAGAGACAAGGGCAAGAAGTCAGTTGTTGAGAAAGCAAAGAAGAAGAAGCGCAAGCTCACAGAGGCTGAGAAAGCCGAAGCAGTGGCCGATGCAGTAGACCGCGCAAAGCGAGGCGGTCGCCGAGGCACAGTCAGACTTGGCACCCCTCCGCGGGATCTACCGTCTACTCCTCCAGCTGGGTCACATACTGAGGATACTCCACAGGAGCCAGAGCTTGTCACTGAAGCTCTTGGGACTCCGTTGGCGCCTAGTTCCTGGGGGCGTTCCACACGTTCCCAGTCAGCTCAGTCACCCCAGTCAGCAGCACCGACAGCAGCTTCAGCTTCAGTTCACCTCGATCTAAGGAATCTTACAGCGAAGCAAGTGAAGAAACTCCAGTTTGTTGCTTTAGAGAAGTGGTGCCCAGATCAGAGAGACCCCAGAGCCTCACCAGGATGGCATACACCTCTCATGGAGGACTTCTATAGAGCAGCTCAGCTTACCAGCATTCAGATTCGACCACACAGGGTTTGCTCCTTAGAGAGCATCGTTGAGCTAGCCGGTGAGGAGATCAGGCCGTTTCTGACTTACCTTCCGAGACTTGCTGATCTGCTTGGCCATTCCGGAAACTACATAGAGAGATGGGTCAGAGAGTTCTATGCTTCCGTATGGGTAGATCCAGAGCATAAGTTTGTGTAGTACACTTTCAGAGGCGAGCGATACATGCTATACTTGACCAGACTCAGAGAGATCTTTCGCCTCCGTCAGCAGGGTGGTGAGCTTGATTTACATTATGAGTGCTACCGAGGAGCCTTAGTGCCTCGCAGAGCTCGAGGTGGACGTACACTGTCAGTGCAGGAGGTGGCTCCTCTCTTCAAGCCATCTTTCTCAGAGGGCTCCAGACGTAGCCCAGCAGAGCTCAGACCCACCGTTCACAGGTTGAACAAGGTCCTCCGTCGTACTCTGCTTCCTCGCACGGGTTACAAGGAAGGATTGACAAACATGCAACAGCTTCTCCTTCAGGCCCTAGTATCTCAGACACCGTTCGACGTCGCAGACTTTCTTGTGTCTGAGATAGAGGATGTGATAGCAGATGGTATGAGGGCCCGTCGTCAGTTTCCCTATGCTCATTGGATATCATCGATCATTGCTATTGAGCTTGAGGGAGCGAACCCTGGACTCCGCGCTCTACTAGATCAGTTGCCGACTTCCTTCCCAGCTTATAGAGTCCTTGGGTCGTTTGACAGCCGATTCGGGTACCGGGTCCTCCGTCTTGTCAGAGAGAGGACAACTCCAGCTAACAGAGCAGAGGTTGATGCTCAGGATGAGGCGATTCGCAACGTTGAGTAGCAGGAGCTCCATGGTCTAGATACTGGAGCTGATGTGACTCCAGAGGACACTTCAGATAGCTCAGATGCAGATTTCCAGCCAATTCCACAAATGCCCCCACGGGCTCACGACACTAAGGCTGGCGGCTCTGCCTCTGCCACCGAGACCATGATGCTGAAGCTTCTTGACCGGATGAATGAGCAGCAGAGTTCTCTTGTCACTGCAGTTACACAGGTCCAGCAGCGACAGGACGAGATGCAGCGACAGATGCTAGCTATGCAGCTCGAGTCACAGCGCCTTCAGTTACAGTCTCAGCAGCTGCAGCAGCAGAACATGGCCTTTATGGCCCATATGATGAAGTGGACAGGCGCTCCTCCTCTTGAGTTTTCAGCTGCTCCTCAGATACAGATGATTAGCACCTCACAGCCTTCACAGTCAGTTGGGCAGATAGGAGGCCCACAGTTCTCAGTTGGACCCTCAGCTGGCCCCTCAGTGGCCCCTACGAGCTCCGCCGGTCAGACAGTCACTCCCACCCCAGCCGTACAGTCCAGTGGACTTCAGGGTGCCGGATTGACCACCCCGTTCCAGTCACCGGCGACTCAGATGACTCAGTGGTTGGACACCTTCGGCCCGACTCAGCAGTTCACCCCTCTCACTACTGGTTTCACGTCGCTCACTGCTACGATGGGTGCTACTGCTAGAGACCTCTCTGCGTTATTCAGCGACATTACCGGGCAGCTGTCCCCCACTGGTCCTCAGATAGCAGCGGAGGTTGAGGCTGAGCTTGTTGCACCGACAGCTGATCAGCATCGCTCCTCAGCAGCGTCCTCAGAGGCTACACACGACAATCGAGCTCCAGCCGTGTCTACCCCACCTACAGCTGCAGTTGTTACCGATGCCACAGTTGTCACCTCCACTCCAGTACAGCCTCCGCAGTCTCCGGTTCTTCAGACTCCAGTCGAGTTCGTGCATGAGGCATAACCGGACACCGCTGCTCCTGAGGCTGCCACAGAGACACTGGCACCGGGTCCTGATCCTACTACCTCTCCAGCTACTGCTCCAGAGTCTTCGACCGCAGCAGGCCTGTCAGCTACCGACCCCCAGACTGCTTCACTACCAGAGACATATACTCAGGGGGAGGATTCAGATGATGAGACTTATCTGGCAGCTTTCAGGGTGCTCGACCGGTCCACGGCTGCTTCCACTCCGCCTTCAGACACTTAGTTTTGGTGCTTCGACGCCAAAGGGGGAGAGGGAGAGTCGAGTAGATGGGCTAGCTTCAGGGGGAGCTAGTAGGACTCGTTTCTTTTGATGTGTATAAACTCTATTGCATCATGCATCACGTTTACCGTCTTAATGCTTTGTATGATATGTGTGATGGTTGAGACTTGATGGTTGTGTGACATGTGTGGACTTTCATCTATATATATCATGTCACTTGGTTATGCTATTGCTTCCGCACTAATCTCTGATCTTTTGGCTATAGCATATCCTTTATGAAATTAAGTACTATGCTCAATTCATATCTTTTGTGCTTGTCATGGCTTGAATGGTTAGGCATGTACTTGTCTTTCTTATCACTAACCCATGCCTATCTCATTTCAAGTCATGCCTTCTCTTATCAAAATTCACTCATTATTCTCTACTCGAGCTTGTATTGTCGTCAATCACCTAAAAGGGGGAGATTGTAGAATCATGGACCCTTGTGTTTAGGCGATTAACGACAATACTAGATCACTATGACTAACGTGTGTTTTGTAGAGGCAAAGTTGTTTATGTTAAGTCATTAGTGATGCTTTTGGAATGGGCTTAATGGACATTCATGCCCCCAAGATGGAAATCGTTTCGGTTGCAAAGGATGATGATACAAATTGAAGACTAGGCTAGTTCTTAGTGTCGTAAGGTTGAAGGGCACTAAGTATAGCTAGGGATTTTTGTTTTTCCTTTAACCGTACTATAAAGGGGGGTATGAGATTAGTAGCTTGACCTAGGAGAGTTTAGAAAAGTGGGTATATGCACACTTGTCATAACTAGTCCTAGAGACCTTGCTTTCAGCCCTTGACAAACCCTAGAAATGGTGGGAGCAAAATCCCTTGAGAAACCTCAGCGAAAACAGTTGTTTTAGAGGAAGAAAGAGGCTCCGGACCACTCTGCTAAGTGGGCGTCGGACCAAGGAGAGTGGTCCGACGGTCCCTGGCTTAGGCAGATTCTCAGCTCGAGGAGCTCCGGACCACCTGTCTGGAAAGCACCGGACCATAGGAGAGTGGTCCGGTGGCTTGGTTCAGAGAGAGAGAAGGCTCCGGACTAGTCCAACCGTGTGTCCGACGGCTAGTCCGACGCCTCAAGACAGGAGGTTGAGTTTATGCAGAGAGCTCCCTGGCTCCGGACCAGAGCGTCGGACCAGGGCACCGGACCAAGGAGAGTGGTCCGGTGGTTCGTAAAAGAGAGAAAGGTTTTCACTCAGAGAGCACCGAGGCTCCGGACCAGAGCGTCGGACCAGTGCGTCGGACCAAGCAGAGTAGTCCGACGGTGCCTGAGTTTGAATCCAGAGTGAGCTCCGGACCAGTGTGCATGGTCCGGTGGTAGGAGCTCCGTACTAGTCCGGTGGCTTCGCAGAGAGAAGAAAAAGTAAAAAACGGCTAGTTTTGGAGGTTGAGACTATTTATAGTTGCCCCCTTCGTCCTTAGAGGAACTCTTGGCCGTTGTTTCAGCTGGTGACACCTTGAGAAATCTTTTGGAGAGCCAAGAGGCTAGTGAGGGAGAGATTAGAGAGAGTTCATCTTGTTCTTCCCTCCTAGAGTGATTAGGAGTGACTTGTGTGCATCCATCCACCTTCCTAGCCTTGAGTGGGTCAAGTGAAGGTCTTGTGCTTGTTACTCTTGGTGGTCGACAGCACCTAGACGGTTTAGTGGTGTTCGGAGGAAGTGACCGTCGGGAGATTGTTGGCGGCTCTTCTCCAAGCTCTTGTGATCGATTGTGGGCGATTCACCGAGCCGGAGTGGCGAAGAATCAACCCGTAGAGAGCACTCTACCCTTGCGCGGGTAGAGGGGGAGCGATACCTTGCGAGGTGCTCCAACGAGGACTAGGGGGGTGTGTCGACACCTCGATACCTCGGGAAAAAATCGCTGCGTCACTGAGAACTTCTTTTTCCCTAGTTCTTTACATTTCCGTATTACTTTCCGTCTTGTTTTTTTGTCTTACCTACTAGAATTGCTTAGGTTGTTTTTAATTCCTATGAACTGCTACTGCTTTCTAGCTAGAACACACGGATCGTAGGCACTAGGGGGTGATTGACATTTGATAAGTTTTCATATTTGTTTTAGAAATTTAAAACAAGCTCAATTCACCCCTCTCTTGGACATCTTGATCCTTTCAGGATCCATAGAGGCCGGAATTTAATTCCTTTATCTAAAAAAACCAAACGAGCCCGTTGGAGAACTATTAAATCCAACATCCTTTATCTTAATCGTTATCTTTGCATTAAGTAGAGCAATTCCTCACTCAATCACACCATGTAACATTAATGGTGCGTTTCAGTCTACAGGAGTAGTCATATTTGCTAATAGATCTTGTAATAAGGTAGCTCATGAATGCGCTAGACTAGCCTCTTGTGACATGGTATTGGAGGAGTGGCATGATAATCCCCCATCCTGTCTACAAGAACTACTAGCGAATGATTGTAATCACGTGATGATATAATGATTGAAGCTCCTGATTTTCTCAAAAAAGAGTATAGTCATATAACCCAAGAAATCTAGTTATCTGTTTGTCCTGTCCAATTCAAACTTGCAGTTGGACTGAAAGTCTGAAACATGACGAAACTGAACACAGTCTTTGTTCACCTGAACTTTGTTGTATTAAATAACACATGACCTGAACTTTGTTGTTCAGGCTATTAAATGCATCATCCATCATCTTAATCGTTATCTTTGCATCAAGTAGAGGAATTGCTCAATTAATCACCATGTACCATTAATGGTGCGTTTAATCTAGCTATCTGTTCTTTCCAGTTCAAACTTGCAGTTGCAATGAAGTACTGACTAAACCAAACACGTTCTAGGCAGTCTGTCCAGTTCATAATAACCATACCAATATGGCATTGGCTATATACGGAGTTAATGGATCTGCCCAAAATTTTACTCGACATCCTCCAATCCCACCCCAAATCACCCAACCCGCTCGAATTCGAAAAACCAATTCAAGCAGAGGGGACGAGCGGACGAGGGGCAGGGAATTACGATCTCGTCGGGCCCGAGGACGCCGAACTGCACGAGCTTCACCTTGGTGACCTCGGCCGGCGAGTGCGGGAACCTCACGTCCATCTCGCCTCCTCCTCACCCGTCCTCCCCACGCACGCGGCGGCGAGCGCGAGACCGAGCAGATCGATTTCGCCTGCGTTCGTCGGCTGGGTGGGACGGGGAAAACAGAGGAAGAGTCTAGACTGTAGAGAGGGAAAGATGGGGCGTGGGTCGGCTGTATTTATGAGCCTAGCCCTGCGCCGGCAGGAGTCTCTGTGCACCCGTGAGAGCGGTGCACGGGGTAAACGCGGCGCAGGGTGACGTGGTGTTTGTGGACTGCGTGCACGAAGGGGCGCTGGTGGGAGGGAAACCGCCTTTGGTCAGGGTGGCGTGCGCCGTTGGATGTTGGCGCGACGGGGTAGATGAGTTCACGAGTGGGATGCGGGGCTCGATCAATACGGATGCGGAAGCCCGGAGTCGTGTGCTCCGTGGACGACAGGAGGCGGGTTTGCGTGTACATCACGCTTACATAATTTTAAAATAACTTGATAGGTAATATATATCATAATTGTTTTTTAAGTTGTCTACTAACTATGATTTCTTAATTTATACATGTAATAAAAGTGAATTTACAAATTGTATGCAACAACTCATATAATAGTATAATAATTATCTCAAAGTTCATGATGTACTTACCTTTTTAGTCCTTTTTAGTTCATGAGGTGGTTGTTATTTTCTGAAATAACGATCTATTTCTCTCACATTTTTTCTTTCTTCACATAATTAAAATTTTATGTGGTATTGCATGAAACGAAGTATAAGTACTTACCTTTACTTTTAGAATACATTCTTGTGGTTTGTTGATAGATAGAAGGGGAAAAAGATGCTACCACCGAAAAACATTGAAGAGCTTTACAAGAGATGTTTTATAGGGATAGTTATTGTACCTTCAAATTATGCTTAGAACCACGTGCCTATCCACATCACTACTTTATTAGGTACCACTCAAATGGAAAAAAAAATGATTATGATCAAATTTTTACTATACTAGAAAACACGGGGCGCGGCGTTGCCGCGCCATCTCTGTGATGGCCAGTGTTCATTTCATTGTGTAGGATACTGGCTAATATGAAAATGCTAGATGTGTATGTTCATATCCTCAATAGTACAATAGTGATTCAAGTTTGCAGTATAAAACTGAAGTAACAATATAGGAGGCCCAAATTAAAATTGTGAGTATTGTATAGAAGTGTCTTAAATTGTCTTAAGCATTGTTTACCAAAAACTACAGAAAACTTCTTTTTATTTTAAGATTTGTGAGCTGCTTATTTACAGACAATGGGTTTGTGGTATGGTATGTCTATTTGATGGATAATTTGTGATTATTTGATGATATGATATATAACAAAAGGTTTTAAGAAGAAGTAGTAGTTGTAATTACTTAGAAAGTGAGAATAAAAAAAGAATGAATTATCTAAATAAAGAGGTACATGTGATCTGCATATTTTAATTAGCACAAACTGCATGCTATAACGGAACTGATCTGGTTTAGAATTGAGGTTGTTTTATTTTTTTAATGCGTAAATGTATGAAGATTCATGTTTACATCATTCTGGAATTTGGCAGCAATTCCCAAATTGGCATAGTTGGATTGTCCGAAAGCTAAAAGCTTAACATATGTTTATCCTCATTCATTTGCATTAAGTAATATCTAATTTGATATTCATAGAAAAGTTGGAATGGGGTCTGGTCTGTATACCACTATTAATTTAAATCATTCATATGATCAGCACTTGGGTAGCAATCAGCGAACAACAATTTTGCCAGTGTCCATCTTGGGAAGAAAGGAGTGGAAACATACATGCTCCTCAAAAGAAAGAAAGAAATCAAACAACCCAACATGACAGTGAATACATATGGCCTGCTAGTGATATGAAGCTGGGTGGGGCATAAGTCTCTGATATGTTCTCAAAATAGCTCTCAAAGCATGAAATTGGTGGAAAGAAGGCAATGAAATCAGTTGGGCAAGGAATAGTTTGTGGCTTTGTGAATAGAGGATATCAAAATATAAATTGGTGATACCAGAAGTGACACTGTGGAGTTTAATATTACTTCCCTCATCTCTTTCCACCAGAAGAATGACATATAATTTAAGATTAAATATACCCATGATGAGGATGAGATTATCATAGAATAGTATTCAGACTAAGAAAAATCAATGCAAGAACAAGGGACCTACAAATACATGGGCAACATTTTGTATTTTTTTGTAGAAATATCAGCATACATGATACATGCACAACGTTTCCTCATAATTCAATCTCTCTTAAACCAGCCATATTATTTTTTATACGAAAATTATTTCATTTATAGTTAGACTGTGAAAGCAAATTTCAGCAATTGAACGGTGAAATATGAGTTGTAGTTCTATACACTAATCCATAATATTTCTAGATAGCCTTTTTCTTCGTCTTCTCAATGTATTTGTCCTCTAGGATTCAAAACTACAGTGTTTACATTGAACGTAAAATAATAAAATCTGTTGGAAGTCAACATTGTGCAGGGAAAAACTGTAAGATTTCATATTTGAGAGGCATACCTAAATAAATTTTTTGCATCGGCATGGCATTTGATCGAACACCATGTAGGCAAGCTGCCGACGTGCACGTGCTCAACATCTTCGACAAGCAGTGGGCACAACCCGACAATAGGCTGGCCGGTCGTGGCTCGCAATGGCGTTGCGCCGCCATGGCCGCAGACCATCCGCTCGCGGTGACGATGGGCCGCCGTAGCCGCATGTCGGGACGGCAGCGCGTCTGGCCAGCCACGCCTTGTGCATCACAAGATAGCTAAGGAGGCCGTCTGGTCAGCCACTCCTTGACCATGGCCCGAGTCTCTCCAAGCGAAAACGACTGGAGGCGGCGCCTAGCCTGCACCTAGCAGTCTAGCCTGCGGACCGGCTATCCACAGCGCTGCCCGCGCGCGTGCCTATGGTGGGGCTGTCACAGCCATCCTGGCAGCCCGTACAGGTCCATGTAGGTGTTGAAGAGGTCGTAGAGGGCGGTGTTGTCGTCGCCGTCCGAAATGCTCCCACGGTCGCGGTCGTGATCTCGCACTTGACCGACACCGACGTGGGGAGCAGCGGGCTGAGCTCCGTGAAGTCGAAGGGGATGTCACTCTGCGAGCGGCGGTGGCCGGCCCTCCTGGGCGACAAGCCAAACGTCGGTGGCGCTTCGTTGGTAGAGGACGGCGGGGAGCGCGTACTGCTGGAGAGAGCGAGCGCGCGTGCTGGTCCCTGGCAGCGCCGGGCTGGGCGGCAGGCCAAGCGTCGGAGGCGGTTCGGAGGTGGACGACGGGGAGCGCGTCATCACGGGCGCGACGCAGATCACGTACCGTTGGAGAGAGCGAGCGCGCGTGCTGGACCCTGGCAGCGCCGGGCGCGGGGATCTGCCGTAGAATTAGAGGCTTGCGTGCGGGTGCGTCGGTGGCCATCGTGACGGCGAGAGGCGACGATACCCGGATCCGGAGGTGAAGGCCAGGTCGAGCGCGGTTGCGCCCGCTGCCTTGGCGACTCTCTCTCTCTCTCTCTCTGCAAGACGGGCGACCCTCAGGAACATTCGTGACGGGTCCCTGAACCGCTCCAGCATCGGACGGACCACGTTGTCTGCCTATTGGATCTAACGGTTAATGGGTTATCGGGTGACGTGACATTATTGGGTGCCCGAGCTTGGACCCGGGATGGGAAAGGTAGAGATAGAGATACGTATTCATATAATAAAACTATATATCTACTAGGCAGCACCTCTTTTATGCTCTAGCCATTGGCAAAGTCAATAGGTATTCAGGTAGCACTAAGACTACCAGGATTTTAGCTGTATTAGAGAATTTTGGTCTAACATTAGTCATCTACTCATCCGACATGTAGCCCAAGAAAAAATTAAATATATTACGTCAATTTGGTTAGTTAATAGTTTTCAATTTTACCGTATTGCATCTAAATTTGTTATCCCATTGCATATAATTTTTTGACTTGCACTACCCTGATTTCAAATCCTGACTGTCACTAGCTCTACTTAGTTGCTTCTGCATGTATCTCTATCACCTTACGAGACCACTAGCTATGGTGACCTGGACATTTATCACTAATGTGGACATTGGAGTAGCATGCCACTTTGGTGTATTGGGCCCCCCTTTTTTTTTTGAAAGATCCGGATCGAGAAAGTTACATGCGCAAGCAGCGTCAACAACTTCCCATATTTGACAGACGGTCAAACTGGGCGAAAAGAATTATTTTTTGAGATTACATAGTACAACGCAGACACTCAACACGTACGCACACTCGCCCCTACGAACACACGCACGCAAACCATACCCCTATGAGCACCTTCGAAGAACTGAGCCGGCAAATCTTGAAGTTGACGAAGTCACCACAGGCGCCTCGCTGTCGACGGGAACGTCGCCTACCACATAATGCATAGCGCCGGAAAAATGTGGAATAAATTCAGAATAAAGTGTCGCACCCAGGATTTGAACCCCCAACCAATGTCCTTTGCCATTGCGCCGTGAACCTCTTGACACTGGGCGAAAAGAATTGGGCCCCCTTCGAGCAACTCAATAAAACCAATTTATAGTTTTTTTATATAAATAAAGCTCTAACAGAGATTCTATGTAACGCTCTAAAATAACAAGTTATCTATCTCAGCTTTCTCGGTCACTGCAGAAAGCCAGCCTTCCCCGTTCATGTGGCGATTCCGACACGCCACAACCCTTCCTGCGCGGTCAGAGTTCACTCTCGGCGCGAGTTGTTTCCACACTCAACCTGCAGGTCCCGTGCTCCAATTTTCGTTCCCCACTGTTCCTCTGAGTTACAGGCTTGCTCCAAATAAAATCACACGGTTAGATACGAGATACAGTCGGCGCTCGCCTGCAGGTAGCGACGTTATACACAGTATCCTACTCTTATTCCCTGTTTTGATCCACCTAGCTAACTATTAGTAAGGTTAATTAACTAGGAGAAACTAACTAATAGCTATCTGTTAACTAGGGTGATAGGCAAGGCATTAGATAGCTTATTAACCCCGAGGCCGGCTGTGCCTTCACTTGGTCCGCTGTTGGCGCTCCATGCCGACCTCACCGTTGCCCACTTCTGGCACGTGCACAATTAAGATCCTGCGTCCACCGGTGGCGGTATCGTGGTTGTTGGAGAGGAGGAAGGCAAGGACAACGTAGAGCTCCTGTCTGCGCGCGCGCGTGACGTACTGACGTGGCCACTGGCCACCGCCGTCCAGTGGTGTGTGTGAGAACCAACGCTTTGTAATTTGGAGGTGGCCGTGCGCGACCCTGAAAATTATGATTAATAACAGTGACGTCGATCCAGAGGCCATTAATCTAGTAGTGCCACAAGATGCATCTGAAAAGGACCAAGTGACGTGGCAGGTTTGAAATCAGAGAACGTTAATTTTTCATAGCATGTTGGATTAGTCTCATTTTTTGATGAATTTTATTATATTTTAGAAATGGCTAATTAAATCATTAAATTCGCATGTTGGAATATCTTCTAGCTTAGAAGCAGACCCTTGAGTCTAAAGGTTTTAGACTAAGTCGGACTAAAATCGAGTATATGAAATGCGACTTTGGCACAACGGCTCAGGATGAGGGAGATGTGAGTTTGGAAGGTCAAGTCGTGCCTAAAAAGGACACCTTCCGATATCTGGGATCGATGCTACAAAGGGATGGAGATATTGATGCAGACGTTAGCCATAGAATCAAAGCAGGGTGGATCAAGTGGCGTCAAGCTTCTGGCATTCTATGTGACAAGAGGGTACCCCAAAAGTTAAAAGGCAAGTTCTATAGGACAACAATTAGACCTGCAATGTTGTATGGAGCCGAATGTTGGCCCACAAAGGCTCGACATGTTCAACAAATGAGTGTTGCAGAAATGCGCATGTTGCGTTGGATCTGTGGTCACACAAGAATGAACCGAGTTCGGAATGATGATATATGTGATCGCCTAGGGGTGGCACCGATTAAAGAAAAGCTTGTCCAACATCGGTTCAGATGGTTTGGCCATGTCCAGAGGAGACCACCAGATGCACCAGTGCGCTGTGGAGTCCCAAGCCAAACTAATAATATAAGGAGAGGCAGAGGAAGGGCGAAGTTGACATGGGCGGAGGCGGTGAATAGGGATTTAAAGGCTTGGGATATATCTAGAGATCTATGTTTGGATAGGATTGCCTGAAAAGTAGCTATTGAAGTGTCGGAACCATGACGTATTTTGTTGGGTTTCAACTCTAGCCTACTCCAACTTATTTAAGACTACAAGCTTTGTTGATGTTGATGTTGATGTAGAGTATTTTTTGAGTCGCTCCGACGGACGTACTACGGATGATCTGAAACTGTCTGACGAAAAAAGAAATGGCTAAATCATTAAATCATTTTTGGTTGGTCCCAAACCGTCTGACGATCCAGTGGGCTTCTCTGTCACGGATAATAACAGATGATTTATTTATTAATATTTTCTTTTTTCAAAAAAAAGGAACTTTATTAATATAATTTATTTTTTAAAAAAGTAGTACACCATTTCTAGAGATTGTACATTCAAATTCTTGATCTTTTTTTTCGCGATTTCAAATTCTTGATGGTAGATGTACTTGGATCCAGACGTATCTAGAAGAACTAGTTATCTTTTTTTTAGACGTGAAGCTGCCACAAAAAGACAAAACTCGCAACAAACCACAACACTTCCGATGGATTCCCTAGCTAGCACGCCACCGTCGACGAGACGCGCTGGAACGCGAACTGCTTGCTCCAGGCGTAGAAGAGAAGGCGACGAACTGGGCCTTCCTTCATGGGGCGGCCACCGTTGAGGAGGCACAGCCCGCCGCCGACGGGCCGGAGCTACCCCGGGTCAACCGGCAAGGTGGTGCCGAAGCCGGCGCAGGCCACCTTCACGTCGGACTGGGCGCAGCGGCACGTGTTGCGCAGGCGCACCGCGTACTTGGGCTGCCCGTCCACCGCTTTCTTCGTGACGGACTCGGTCACCTCGATGCTCGACGGTGGGCAGTCGCCGCTGGCAGAGCTGCTCGCCGTGCAGAGCAACAAACAGGCCACGAGCATCACCACTGGCTTCGCGCGTTCAGCATCTCTATCTTTCAAGTCTCGAGTGCAAACGCTGTCCTGTTCGTTTACAGCCGGCTTATCAGCCACCAAAACGATCAAACGAACACGACTTTGTGAGAAAAGTGCAAAACAGCTAGTGCGAGGTTGGTCGTTTGTGTGTCTTTGGACTAGCTTGCACCTCGCACCTCGCAGGGGTATTTATAGACGTCTCTCCACTTGATGAACAAAAAATATGTTTTTTTTAAAAAAATTGATATTTATCTTAGTGTTGGTACTATTTTTTATTTATATATCGATATACTCCCTCCATCCCAAACTTAAATTCATTTTATATAAAAATTTATTAATAGTTATAATACATAATTGATATCATTAGATAGATCTTTTGATCTAGTTTTTAATAATTTTATTTGGAGACACAAATGTTATACGTATTTTATATAAATCTAGTCAAAGTTGTGACACAGAAACCTAAAACGACAGTTAATTTGAGACTGAGGGAGTATATCTCTATCTATCTACAGTACCTATATATATATATATATATATATATATATATATATATATATATATATATATATATATATATATATATATATCTATTGTATTTATTTTTCTAGCTCTACCAACCACTCTTTCAAAATACTTGGCAACTTTGATTTTACGTGTTCGCCATTTAATTTGGCTAGCAATATTTGCTTAAATATTTTGTTGTGTACAAATGGGATGTATTATTCGATTTGTTATCAAAAGTGCTATAAACACACTATATATAATTACATAAATAATATTCACGTATGCGTTAAACAATATAAAGTCAAAATGACCATGTATTTTGAAACAGACGTTTCTTATATTTCTAATTCTCTATATCTTCTATATAATAAATATCTAGTATATTATATACATCTACTATAGGCGCTTCCTCTAGTAATTAGTATCATAAAATTGTATTATATTGATGTTTGTGGCAACTGCCAAGTCAATTTTTATTTCACTTTTAACAAGCAATATATGTAAAAGTAGCATGAAATTATTTTTACAACGAATCTGGCAATATCAATATGATATTGGACAAAAATTTAAAAAGTCTGAGTTGGGACGCAGACCTATATTTAATATTGATATGGGGCTGTTTGGTTGCTTATCACCATTGGCCACGCCACACATGTTGCTGCCATGGACTGTTAGCTAGCGTTTGGTTTGCATGTCAATAATGACAGCACAAATTTCTCCATTTCATTTTCTCGCCACACCGTGGTGGCCAAATAATTCGCACAAGCTTACGCGACACCACAACTGTTGCGGCAGGCGGCTTTGGCTGCAGACTAAACACGCCATAGATATTTGATATATACCACGCTTGTGGTTACCTGTCTATCTATCTATCTATCTATATTCATAATGTCTATATCTATCTATTATATTTACATATGGCTATATCTATCTATAGCTAATCTATTATATTTATATCTATCTATCTATCCAGTGGCGGATCTAGAAACGGACCAATGGGGCTAAATAATAAAGGGCAAAAAAAATTTTGCTTGCTATATACAGTATACTAATAGATATAGGCATATAACAAACATTTTGATCGATTGAAAGTAAAGTGTCTAAGTATTGAAAGTTGAAAACAAGAACAATCACACTGAGTTACTCACCTCACCGGAGCTAGGACACTGGCCATTGTCTGGGTCTGGCTGTAGTCCCCTGGCGCCAGGGCGACTAGCTGTGGGTTGTGACCTGTGGTCACCGGGCACCGGCCAAGGGGGGGGAGGGGAGGCCAGATGGCGGTCGAGGGGGCGAGCGGGTGCGCCGGCCGGTAGCTGGCCGTAAGGGTAAGGCCGTAGCCGTCGGTGTCTCGGCGAGACCGGAGATAGGGAGAGCCGCTGAGCCGGAGAGGAGCGGAGCTAGGCAGGGGCCGGCTGCTGCTAAGGGTGCGGGACATAGCCGGAGGGGCGGCGAGGCGGCCTGGCTAGGCCAGGGGGAGCCGCTGCGTCGGGTCGAGATGCAGGAGCGCAGTCTCCTACGGGACGGGAGGGGCCGTAGCTTAGGGTTAATGGGATTTTGGGCTGGGCCATGATGATCCGCTCCCTTGAATTTCAGCCCGCGACCAGGGCTGCAGCCCCGGTAGCCCCCTGGGTCCGCCCCTGTATCTATCTATCTATCTACCTACTAACCTCCATTTCAAAATACTTGGCGAAGCTTAGTTCAGACAAAAGTGGGCCATGGCCCTACCGTCAAACATATTCTGCACTATAAGTAGCTAGTATATATGGTATTGTTTATATTTATAGGGTTTCTGAAAGCGCTCTGGCTCCTCAAGAAACCCTACTAAATGTGGTAAAAAATGTTTGCTCCTATGAAACAACCAAGCCAGGGTCCTTTTTGAACTAGAACTTCAAGATAAATCTTAAGCTTCTATCTATCGGCTCATCCTGTCGAAAACACTCTTTAGAGTAGTTTTATCATTTTTTCACAAAGTATTTCCGCTCCACCAGAGCCGAAGTTATTTTAGGTTGAGTTGGACACTAATAGAAAAACTGTTTTTGCTGGTGCCCCAAAACACACCACATGCGGTTGTGGGTTTCACGCAGCCTGTGGTGTGTTTTGGCTCCCAACCGCCTGTGGAGAGGGGTTATCACAGGCGGTTGGCAACCATTTACACTAGCGGTTGGCTTGGTAGACTCTACCTATATAAACCACCCTCCCAACCCCCACTCTCTTCTTCCTCCTGACCAGCTACAGTTCTAAGAGCCACTTTCAATTAGAAGCGATTTTGGAGGTCCAGAATTTTCAAAATACAAGAGGGGAGGTTTTGATCTTCATTTCTTGGAAGGAGATTGGTTAAAAAGGTTAGTTTATGTCCCTATTGCCTCATTTAGCTCATTTTTTCTCAATTGGAGCCACATTTTGGATCTAGCGTTTCACCATGAGTGAGAGAGAAGAGTCCTAGGTGTTCAATTTAGTTTATGCTATATATATTTACTTGATGTTTGCTCTCCATCTTCATGTTTGCTTTTTAATTTATTTTATGCTATATATATTTACTTGATTGTTATGAATCAATGTTGTGTTAAATATACTCTTACTCTAAACCCTAGCTAATAATCTAGAGTTTCACCATGAGTGAGAGAGAAGAGTCCTAGAATGTTTGAGAGAGAAGTGTAGTTTTTTTGGCAGTTTTTTAATTATTGTACTTAGGTTTTTTGTCATGCTTTTTTATTTCTCAATTTATTTCATCCACTTTCTGCACTCATGTTTCATTAATTTAATTGTGATACTTAGTGGCTGGACCTAAACCCTAGCTAATAAACTCTAAGGGGGAGGTTTTTATCTTCATTTATAGAGACAAGGGGACATTTATCAAAATACAAGGGGAGAGGTTTTGATCTTCATTTCTTGGAAGGAGGTTGTTAAAAAAGGTTAGTTTATGTCCCTATTGCCTCATTTAGCTCATTTTTCCTCAATTTGAGCCACGTTTTGGATCTAGGGTTTCACCATGAGTGAGAGAGAAGAATACCTAGGTTGTTTTCTTAGTTTATTCATGTCATGTTGATGCCAATTTGAGCTACATTTTTGCTCCATTTTCATTTTTTCTTTTTAATTTAGTTTATGCTAGATATATTTACTTGTTTTCATTGATCAATGTTGTGTTAATGTTGATCAATGATACTTAGTGGCTAATAAACTCTAAGGGGGAGGTTTTGATCTTCATTTATTTTCTTTATTTTCTTCAAGTCAGGTTGATTAAGATGGTTACATAATATTTGTCGTCTCCCCCTTTTGAAAATCAGGTATTGATCGATGGAGAGGTCATTCTGGATGTATAATTTGTCAAGGTTAGATGAATCATACATACCCGAGGTTCATAAGTTTATTGATGCCGCTAAGAACCATGCTTGGAGAACAAAGAAGACACACATACATTGTCCATGCATGGACTGCTGGAATGTGAGAGTATTTGATGACCATCAACAAATCCTTTCTCATCTTGTTCGCCGAGGATTTATGAAGGATTACTTGATTTGGACAAAGCATGGAGAGGAGAGCTCTGTGCCTTATACAACTGTTAGCCGTGCAAATATCGACCCTGATGGTCCAGATATGTTTGTTGACAGTGGGTTTCAGTTAGTACACGAGACACAACAACCTGTCACCAATGGTCCTGATCATGGTTTTGCTGGAGGAATTGAAGGCGTGGGAACTGATGTGATGCAAAATAATATGGCTGCGGAAGATGCAAAATTCCTAGAGGCAATGTTGCGTCGTCATGCAGAAGATCCATCAATGTTCTTTAAGAAAGGTATGGAGGCCCTGATGAAGGCAGCAAAAGAGCCTTTGTATGACGAGTCTAAGAGTTGCACCAAAGAGTTCACGACCTTGTGTTCGGTGCTAAAGTTGTTGGTATGCAAAGCTAGGTTTGGTATTTGTGATGCTGGCTTTGATGCATTCTTGAGTATTATCACAGACATGCTTCCTAAGGAAAACAAAGTGCCTGCTAACACGTACTATGCAAAGAAGCTAATCAGTCCACTCACGATGGGTGTTGAGAAGATCCATGCTTGTAGAAATCACTGTATCCTATATCGAGGTGACGAATACAAGGACATGGAGAGTTGTCCAAAGTGTAATGCAAGTAGGTATAAAACGAATAAAGACTACAAAGAGGAACACTGTGCTGCCTCGGTGGTGTGTAAAGGAAAGAAGCGAAAGAAGACCCAACAGAGTTCAAAACCCACGATCAAAGAAAAAGAAGTAGACTATTATGCGCTGAAAAAGATTCCTGCTTTGGTGATATGGTATCTGCCTGTGGTCGATCGATTAAGGTGTTTGTTTGCTAACCCAGAGGATTCCAAACTTATGAGCTAGCATGCTTCTAATGAGCACATCAAAGACGATGGGAAGCTTCGGCACCCAGCCGATGGCAAGCAGTGGATAGATTTCAATAACAACCACGAAGACTTTGCAAAGGAATAAAGAAATGTTAGGTTTGCATTGAGTACTGACGGAATGAATCCATTTGCTGAGAGGAGCAGCACGCACAACACATGGCCGGTGATCCTCACCATCTACAACCTTCCGCCATGGTTGATGCAGAAGCGAAAGTATCTCATGCTAACCATCCTTATCTCTGGACCTACACAGCCTAGAGTTGACATGGATGTTTTCTTGGAGCCCTTAATGGAAGACATGAAGATATTGTGGGAAACAGGTGTTAAAATGTGGGACGAGTACCACCAAGAATCATTCACGTTGAGAGCAATTATCTTTGTTACCATCAACGATTACCCTGCTCTCTTCACATTATCAAGGCAGTTCAAGGGAAAGGTTGGTTGTGTGGTATGCATAGATGAAACCGCTCACGTGTCCCTTACTGCATCTAAGAAGATAGTGTACATGAGGCACAGACGCTTCTTATCGAAAGGACACAGGTACCGCCAGAAGAAGATGGATAAGCACTTCGACAATAACGTTGAACTCTAGTCTAGTGCCCCACTAGACAACGGTAAAGGCAAAAGAGTTTTCAACATAGTCAGGAACCTTAAATTTGTTTTCGGGAAGAAGACAACAGACGGAAAACCAAGAAAGAATGTCAAACCAACTCCAGGGGCTACGTTCAAGAAGAAATCTATTTTCTTCGAGTATTTGTCATACTGGCCTGAGTTACACGTACGCCATGCGATCGATGGTATGCACGTTCAGAAGAACGTGTTTGAAAGCCTAATTGGAACCTTGCTAGACATAAAGGGCAAGACAAAGGAAGGACTAAAGTCACGTCTGGACATGGTACAGTTAGACATAAAAAAAGAACTCACCCTGTTCTTCAAGAAAATGGGAAGTACCATCTCCCGGTAGCAAGCTACAACCTCAACAATGATGAGAAGCATTCGATGTGTGTGTGGTTGAAGAATCTGAAGGTCCCATCTGGATTCTGCTCTAACATACGAAGTATTGTGTCAATGAAAGACCTTACACTCACCAACTACATCTCACATGATTGTCAAACCATGCTGACTACTTTCCTCCCTATTGCCATCAGGGCTATAAATCCAGTGTGGATAAAGGTTGCAGTCACACAGTTGTGCTACTTCTTCAATAGGATCTCACAGAAGGTGATCGACCGTGATGAGTTGACATCTCTTAAGGAATTTGCAGCGGAGAGAGTGTCACAGTTCGAGATGTGTTTTCCTCCAGCATTCTTCGATATTATGGTTCACCTTGTGGTGCACTTGGTTCCACAGATAGAGGCAGTGGATCCCATGTATTTGCATGAGATGTGGACGTATGAGCGTTTCATGTCAACACTTAATGGCTACGTATCAACTCGTGCTCGTCCTGAGGCGTCCATGGTAGAGGGGTACTTAACCGAAGAGGCAATTGAGTCTGGTGGTCCATTCTGCAACAGCGTCCAAAAAGACCAGGATGCAATAGGTTTGCCTCCGTCAAGACATGATGGTAGGCTGAATGGAAGAGGGAGGATGAGAAAGAAATAATTAGTCCCGCAAGATTACAATTCAGTCCTCGAGGTACATCACAATATCCTTCATCAACTCTCAATAATGGAGCCTTTCATCGAGCAACATATTGATGAGCTTCGCAAACAAAATCATGGGCACACAAATGAGTGGTTAATGAAGGAACACAAGAATAAGTTCACCTCATGGCTAAAGGAGCTTGGTATTCCAGAGGGGGAAACAATTAAGGAACGCACCATCAAGGCGTTGGCTTCTGGACCATCACGCCAGGTTACAACATGGCAAAGCTATGACATTAGTGGCTTCACATTCTGTACCAAGTCCAAGGACCAAAAGAGCATTGCACAAAATAGTGGAGTTCGATACGATGCCTTAGACTCTGAAACTGGGGATGAAAATATGTTCTTTGGCTTCGCTGATGCCATATGGGAGCTAGACTATGCTACATTTCAGGTCTCTATGTTTCGATGCCAATGGGTTAAAGATAAGCATGTCACAGTGGACAATTATGGGATCAGAGTTCTTGATCTAAGTAAGGTAGGCTACAAAGATGATCCGTGGATAATGGCTAACCGTGCTGCACAGGTCTTCTATGTTGAACAGATCCTTTGTCCTAATGAGAAGAAAAGTACCGACAAGCCGAAGCATGTAGTTATTCCTAGAAAGCAACAAGCTATAGGGGTTGATGGTGTATCTGAACTAGATGAATTTAATGAGTTCAGCAACATGTGTCTCTTTGTAGATGACCATCCAATAAAAATAAGGAGTGTTAAGCGAAGCATCCCATAGAAATCGCTACCTCTTTGTAATGACTCATACTTATGTTTATGTTACAATGTGAGATCCTATTTATGTATCTATATGTGAGACCTCTTTGTAAAAGACCCTATTACAGTGCCATATGCTTATTTCTCATAAATGCAATCTATTTCTATAATCCCGAGATGACCCTATGATTTTTTGAAGCTTATCTATGGGTCATTATAAATATAGATCCATATAAAAGTATCTCAAACATGTAATTTCATATTTTTAACATGTATATCTTGTCAAGACAAACACTACAAAATTTAAGTCACATTTTTTGGAACAATAGATCTCAAGATATGGTTTTTTTGAAGCTTATGCAATTATCGTGATATTTGACATTGTAAGTGTAGTTACATATTAAAGTATCTCAAACATGTCATTTCATATTTGTAACATGTATATCTTGTCAAGACAAACACTACAAAATTTAAATCACAATTTTTAGAACAATATATCTCAAGATATGATTTTTAAACTTTTTTGAATTATTTATGAAAATTCATTTCTAGTGGCGGTTGGCAATGTCAACCGCCTGTAGAAAGAGTATTAGTACTGGCGGTTGGCAATGCCAACCGCCAGTAGAAATCAATTCAGTATTTATATCCCGCGCACTTGCCCCCGAAAATTTCTAAGTCCCGGCGCCAGTTCATTTCGAAATACGCCGTCAGGCTGCCCGATTTCACCACCACCGCCCTTCACGCCGCTGCAACGGCCATCTCCGTCGCGTCCGAGACCGGTAAGCCATCTCCGGCCATCTCACAGTGGTCCGGCGGCAGTCGGCGGTGGCAGTGGTGTCCCGGCCGCGGCGGTGGGCGGTGTTGCGGCGGTTGGCAGTGGGCGGTACTGCGGCGAAGCGTGGCGGTGGTGGTGTTGCGAGGATGCGGGCGGTGCGGCGAGGCCGACCGAGGCTTCGGCGAAGGTGAGGTGGCCGTGGGGCGGCTGGGCCACGGCTGAGTGGCGACGACCGACTCGGGTGGCGGAGCTTCGGCGAGGTGACAAGGGAGGGAAAGGGAGGTCTAGGGGGACCTTTATAGGGCTCGGGGCGGGTGCGGCTGGCGGCGCGGTGCGCCACCGAGCGGATGGGCGGCGCTCATGGCGGCGGCGACGGTTACGGGAAGGGGAAGGCTGGAGCTAGGGGATGGGGAAGGTGGTCGGTGGTCTGCCACGCGGGCCCGGCCTGGCAGTGGTGCGGGGAGAAGAGCGGGCGGGCCGAGCGCGGCTGGGCCGAGGCCCAAGCGGGGAGGGAGGCGAGCGCGGGTGCTGGGCTGAGTTGAGGAAGGAGAGAGGAGGAGGCCTTCGGGCCAAATGGAGGAGGGGGAACTGGGCATGTGGAAAAGAGGGTTTTCATTTTTTTTGCTTGTAATTATATGTTAAATGATTACATATATGCTTCCAATATATATATATATATGCTTCCAATATAATTAAAGTTTAGTGATCTCCATTCAACTATGTCCATTCAAGTATGTCCATTCAAGTTTAGTGATCTCCATTCATACACTTGAAATTCTTGAAATGATATGTATATGCCTTGATTATAATAAATGCCTCCAATATAGGTGAAAATGTATATGTATATGCCTTGATTATAATAAATGCCTCCAATATAGAGGGAAATGTATATGTATATGCCTTGATTATAATAAATGCATCCAATATTTAGGGAAATGTATATGTGTATATGCCCTGATTAATCCAATGACATAGTATATATAATCTATAAATGCTTATCCTTTATTAGATTTCCACGATGACATCTCCAAGCAACAAGGACCAAGCACAAGGGTCTATTCACACGGAACAGACCCCAGGGTCCGACTCCACGGAGCTACAAGATGCCCACCAAATGGGGCAAGGCCTGGGGTCGTCCGACCCCATTGAGGAAGAAGAAGGGAACCAATCAACTCTGGAGAACACTTGGAGCCCTAGCGACGACTTCGAGCGGATCGAAGTGAGGAAGGCTCGAGAACAATTTGAACATGAATTACGCCATGACCCTGATTATGATGCAGAAGCCGAGGAGGTAATTATATGATTTCATGTTTTTATTTAATTACATGTCTATTAAAACCATCACCATTAAACTCACAATGTTTATATTTAGAGGGCATTGGCTCAGATGGAAGAGTTGATGTCACAACGTGCCGAATACGCACCCGAACCAACCGCGACGACGAGCAATGAGCCATCAAGGAAAAGGAAGCGAGCGGTGGTAAACGAGGCGATAGAGGATTGAACAAGTTTCTAGACGACGTATATGCCATCTTAGAAGTCAGCTCAACCGGACAACCCACAGCTCCTTTGGAGGCCCTATCCAAGTACCAAAACGCAATTGGCTTTTGTGTTAGGGACCTTCTTGATGTCACTAACAAGACCTGGGCCATTGTGTCGGAGGATGACAAGACAAGAATTTGGGAAAAAATGAAGATGAGGTTCCAGTTTCCTCGAGCCATCCCAGAGGCACTGATAAAGGACTATACCTTGAAGAAGGCTGCGATCAGTTTCCGAAACTGGAGGTCCAACTTGAATACCAAGTTTGCAAAGAAAGGGTTGGACCCTACAACAACGTACAAGATTACTAAAGGCCAGTGGGTGGTCTTTCTAGAGCAGAGGAAAGAGGCAGAATTCATAGCTCTGAGTGAATCCAACTCCGCTCTCGCAAAGAAGAATAACTACCACCACCGTCTAAGCTCAGGTGGTTATCAGTGTCAGGCTCCCAAATGGCAACAAGAAGTGGCTGCTAAGAAGGAGAAAGGGTTACCGGTGCTGTCCGAACAAGTTGGTGAAAGGTCCGCGAATTGGATTCGGGCTAGAAAACCAAAGGAAACCGAGAGCGGTTTGTCCTTTGATGACCCTGAGGTTGAACAAGTAGCAAAGAACATCTTTGCGGTGGAAGCCAAGCAACAAGAAGGTAAATTCAAGCCACGAAGAGAGAGGGACATCCTTAGCGAGGGCCTGGGTAACCCTGAGCATCCTGGCCGTGTTCGAGACGTGTCATCCAAGGAAGGATGGAAGGAGGGATTCGGCCCTCAATGGGAAGGTGAGTATAGGAAACGTGATCGATACAAGGAAGAAATGGCTAGCTATTGGAAGGAGGAGGCTAAGAAAGAGTTCACAGAGTTTATGGAGAAATTGGTAGACAATCCTCCTCCTGAGTTGATGCAGAAACTGGTGAGTGCGGTCGTGTCAAGTCAACAAATAATAAGCACTCAAGCACCCTAGATGCAGCTAGTCCCAGTGGTGTCCCAGCAGACCGTTGCCGAGGTACCAAGCAGTGTAGCGTCTACTGGGAATAAGGTTAAATATCTAGTTGACGACATTGTTACTCCAGTGGCTTGCTCCCTAGTCATAAGATATGGCATTAACAATCACCGTATAAGGGAAGTAGCCGCGGGCAAAGCGATCCCAGGATGCAAGTACCACGATGCTGACATTCCTGAAGACTGCTGCAGAGTAGAAGTATCGACCGTCGTCCAAGGATATGAGGACGAGATTTTAGACATCCCCGGTCCCAAGGACATTGAGAAACTCGGACATGCCATAAACAATTTCATTCTTTGGCCTTGGCGGGACGTCCGGCTGAGGGAGCCGCCACTGTCCTCGCAAGAGACAGCAGTTGAGGAGTCATCAAGACTAACTGATCCTCTTCCAAACCCACCACCATCACCAATCCATTCTCATTGGAGCCCACCTCGGTCACCTCCGCCACATCCATCACCTCCACCACCTCTATCACATCCACCACAGTCATCACCTCCACCACCTCCGTCACGTACACCACAATTATATATGTACATGCAGCCCGGGGCCCGACAGCCCGACCCGAGGCACGGCCCGGCCCGAAGCATGGCCTGGCTCGACAACCATCGTGCCCGTGCCGACCCAGCCCGAGGCACCAGGCCATGCCTGGGCCGCCTCCCTGGCCCGCGGCACGGCACGAGCACGGCCCGGTGGGAGGAGTCGGCCCGGTGGCGGCCCGGTGACTCTGCCGGTGCCCCAACGGTCGGCGGCCCAGCCCACGACGCGTCGACGCCCCCCCCCCCCCGCCCCCCGCGGCCACGGCGTATATAAGGCGGCCCCCGCGGCGCTGCCAGCCCCCCCCCCCCCCCCCGCCCCCATATCCGTAACCCTAACCCTAAATCCCCCGTCGCCGCTCTCCATCAAGTCGTCCTCGGCTCCTCGTTTGTCGTCTCCTCGGAGGCTCGGACCTCTCCTCCCCGTCAGGACGTCACCGGTGCGCCTCTGCAACTGCAACTCTGCAACTCTACATCACCCTTTCTCCATCGTCCCTGGCACCGTGAGCGCCGACTCCGCCGAGCAGTGAGCCGGTGAACACGCCGCTGCCGGTGGTGTTGTATCCAGTAATCCCGTCTCCTCAACCTCTAGTCCTCCCTCCTGGCCTCCCTCCTTTCCTCTCCTCTCCCTCTCGGTGAACCATGTGAGTTCGTGTTCATGTCAGTACTCCTCCTCCTTGCTTCTTGATGAGGACATCATAGGCTTAGATATGACCATGCCAACCACTTCTATACCAAAGGTGAAACCATTCTATATGAGGTTTATTATTGTTACATTGATGAATTGGTGCTGCACCACAAAGTATGTATATTTTCATTTTCAGAATTGCTTACATGGATCAAGGAAAGGTTAGATTGCATATGGAAAGCATGGATGGTTAATGAAGTTGATTGGGGACCAAATCCAAGTGTTCCTAACGTCCTCCACCAGGCCACCACGTCACTTTGGATCCAAGGAAACAAAGAGTCCAAGTCCAACACGTTTTGGAAAGTTCAATTCGGACTGCAGAAGAGTCCAAACTTGCAACGGTTGCCACGATTTCATACGGACTCCGATTGGGACGTTATAGGACTTTTTGGAAAGCTTATCAAGTCTACTTTCCAATGGGTCCTTAATCGTACCTATATCTAACCAGATGTGACTGCAGTCAATGATTTATTGCCGAGACTTTTCTACCAACGGTGTTGCGTCACCTTATTTTGGGCTTATGGCCCATGTATCAACTTGAGTCCATTAGGGACTCATCCTGGGTTTGTAGGACGACCCCAGCACCCTTTGGTCGTCCTCCCTCCTCCTTATATCCCCCTAGAGCCGCCACAAATAGATTGGGTTTTGTTTAGATGAAAGTTTAGCTACTGCTACTTCCTTGTAGACGCGTGTGTCGACTAGACCATCCGTTCTACTTGATTCGGAACCCCACCTACATGTGTATCACATCTGAACCTTCATCTCTTATTTGCAATTGAGTGCTTATTGTACTTGTTCTTGCTTGTTCTTCGATTGCTTACAGGAATAACCCTAGTGGTTTGGTTGGTTGTGATCCGCAAGATTGTGATCAACTGCTGGATTTGGTGTATCGATTGCTAAGGCACAGCGTCCTTGGACAGTTGTAGTCAGATCGTGAACGTCTCTCCAGTCAAATCGTAGTTATCTATCTCCACCGAAAGATCAGGACACCCATACACTCATCACTTCTCCACCTCCATGTCGTTGTCGATCTAATCCTCCTCTGTCCTCTCCGGTCCCTCTCCTTGGTTGTCCTCTTCATCACCGGCACCGGGCTCCGGGTACGCAGGTTCGTAGAAACACTAACCATAACCCTAGATCTGCTATCTATTTCACTGGATATGTCTCTTCTAACGCTAGATCTTGTGTTTTGTGTAGGTTAACGCCTGACGCCGCGTCTTCCTCCTCTGGAGTAGACATGGGCAGTCCTCCCAAGCGCTCGTTGAGGTGCGGTGCTAGTTCTGATGGAGGTCGACCTAAGGAGCGGCGGTCTGGCCCGTCCGAGGGTCGCTGTTCCGGCCTCGCAACGCGGGGGGAGGATCAGCATCCCCTCGGCGATGGCAAGGACCTGGAGCGGCACCCCGACGACGAGCTGGAAGTTGAGGACGATGACGACATACATGATGATGCGACTGGTTTGTTCGGCATTGACCTCGGTGACGACAACCAGCCCATCGATCTCGATGGTGACGACGATGGTGGAGTTGAGGTATCCACTGACACTCATGGTACCTCAACCGCCTCTGGTAAGAGAGTTTCTCCTGTCTGGCAGTACTTCCATGAGATTAAGGAAAATAAAATTCGAGTTGCTGCCATATGTAAGCATTGTCGTACGCGCTATTCTGCTAGATCGGTGGCTTGCACTGGCCATTTGAAAAGGCACATGGCTTCCTGTATGAAAAAACTTAATCATGCTAGTATGGTCCAGTCTAAGCTTGCTCTTAATGTTGATGGTCTGAACAATTGGGTGTATGATCCTATGCTTGCTCGTACTGAGTTGTGCCGTTTGATTGCTAGGTTAGACCTTCCTTTAGGGACAGGTGAGACACAGGCTTGGGAGGATTACATTAAGCATGTTCATAATCCTTTGTTCCAAACGGTTTCTAGGCAGACCACCACTAGAGACATGTCTAAACTGTTTGATGAACAACGTGCTATGCTTATGAAATCTGTGTTGCCTGCTGCATCTTCTGTTTCTTTGACATCTGATATTTGGTCTGGTAATGCAAAAGAGGATTACATTTCTGTTGTAGCTCATTATGTTAGTGTAGATTGGGAATTACAGAAAAAAGTAATTGGTTTAAAGCTGATTGATGTTTCACATTCTGGTGAAAACATTGCTGATAGGATTGCTAGTGTGGTTGAGGAGTTCGGTTTGATTGACAAGGTGTTTTCTATGTCTCTAGACAATGCTTCTACTAATTCTAAGACTTATGAGATGTTGCAACCTATGTTCTTTGGTTATTTGGGTTCTTATCCTGCACCTACAAGGGATGATCCTAATAAGGTGCAATACTTGCTTGTGCATCAGCGCTGTGCATGCCATATAATTAATTTGATTGTTAAATCTGGCATGAAAAGGTTGAAACCTTATACTAAAGATTTCAGAGCTGCAATAAGTTTTCTAAATTCTTCTAATCAAAGAATTGCACTTTTAAGAACTATTGCACTGCTAAGGGTCTTAGACCTAGGAAGTTTGGATTGGATATGGATGTTAGATGGAATTCTACTTATTTGATGCTCAAACACTTGCTGCCATACTCAGAAGTATTTCATGTGTTCATTAACTCTAATTATGGTTCTACTTTGTTGACTCCACAACATTGGTATGTTGCTGAACAAATAATGCTATTCCTGGAACTTTTCTATAATTCCACTGTTGTTCTATCTGGTGTTTATTATCCCACTGCTCCACTTGTTTTGCATCATATGCTTGAAATGGCTGAACATCCACAAAATGCTGAAAGAGATGCTAATTTTAGAATGATTGCTAGTCCTATGAAGCTTAAATTCCTCAAATATTGGGAGAAAATTCCATTGATCTATTCATATGCATTCATTCTTGATCCTAGAGCTAAGATGAAAGGGTTCTTTAATGTGCTTGAATTGCTTGGTACTGCAACTGGATGCAATTATAGTTTATACTATGGTGATGTGAAGGATGAATTGTATAGATTGTTTGCCAAGTATGAACTGAAATTTGGTGCAGTTAGGTCTCAGAGGGTTTCAGTGCCTCCAACTCATCCTGGTAAGCCAAAACAGGCATGGGGAAGGATCTTTGGAGGTCCTGGTGAATCCCCTGTCGGTTCCCCCTCAACATCTACTCAATCTGCTGTCAGTGAGCTCAAAGCTTACTTGGACAGTGACCCTGTCACATGTTATGAGGAATCCTTTGAGATACTCCTATGGTGGCGTGACCACAAGCTGACCTATCCAATCCTATCTATTATGGCTCGAGATATCATGTATGTTCCTGTATCTACTGTTTCCTCCAAGTCTTGTTTCACTTGTATGTCCAGGATACTCGAAGACCGACGCCGGCGCTTGTTGCCTGAGCATGTGGAGATGCTCACCTGCATAAAAGACTACGAGCAAGGTGCAAGGAGGGAACAACATTCACCTGAACACCTGGACTTGGAGGAAGCATTCAAGAACTTGTTTCTTGATGAGCAAGGCGATGGCAGCAACAGTGGCGGTACTACTGGTGGTTCTGGTGGACGTGGGTAGAACAGAAGAAGAAAAGTGGAGAGGTAGTCACTAGTTAGTACTTAGTAACTTTGCATTATATCATTGCTTGTAGTTTAACAAATAACAACTAATATTGCTTCCTTCATTGCTTTGCTTGTAGGAAATTTTGGTGAGACTGAGTCAGGGACTCAGTGACAGTTAGTGTGACAGAGTGAGTCACAAGGATCTGTGAAGTCTGAACTTTTGGTGTGAGACTGTGACTGTAATAGGGTAGAACTTTTGCTCATTTGCCGTGATCTGTGAACTCACTAAGTCACAATGACTTTGCCACTGATGTTGGCAGTTGGCTATTGTAATAGGATAGAATTAAGACTTTGACAGTTGATACTAGAGTTGGTTGTACTCTTTTTTCCTTTCTAGGGTTTCTCACAAGGGTGAGTTTTACCTAGAAAGGTTTTTAATGAGGCAGCATTGCACAAAATAGCTCACATTCATATGATATAATGATATAAGTGTCTTTGCCCAGAAAAGAGTTTGAATTTGATTATTTGTGTTTTCTATTTGAATCTGTGAGTTGTTACTTGTTAGTTGTACACTTGTGCTTGTATACTTGTAGTTGTAGACTTGTAGAGTTGTATGGTATATATCAGGTGTGGCTGCCAGCCGTGTTGCGGGCCAGCACGGCACGGTGAAAATGGTCGTGCCCACCGGGCGGCACGGCACGAAGAAATGTCCCGCGGGCCGTGCCATGGGCCGTCGGCCAGGCATGAGCACGACCTAGGCACGGCACGGTGGCACGGTGCAGCACGACGCTGCGTCAGGCCGGCATGGCCCGATGGCCATATATAACCACAGTCATCACCTCCACCACAGTCATCTGCACCACAAACATCACCTCTGCCACCTCCACCACAAAAATCCACACCTTCCCCACAACCCAAAGATCCTAAACAAACACCGGATCCACCAGCGCCGCCAAAGAAGAAGTTTCCTATCCCCAAGTTGATTTCCCAATTCGAGCCAAAGAAAAAAACAGCTGGCACGGCCAGATTTTTTAGAGGAATTGAGGAAAAACGCACTAGTCAAGTCCTCGAGTTGTCTGAGCTCACGAAGTCAGCGCAGCCGGTGCCTAAGGTAATTCCTGCAAATTCAAGGTGCCAACTTGGGAAGGCTACAAGTCTGTGTCTAAAAACTATGTGGTGGGAAAGCCTCTACTAAGCTGGGAGAAACTCCAAAAGATCCCAAACAATGTCAAAAGGATGCATGACTGGTACATGAGAGCCTCTTCTGCTGGCATTCACGCCATCAACGTGTCTATACCACATAAGGTTTTTCAAAGTGATCATAATCTGTGCATGATTAACTTTGAAGACATTTGGTTGATGATGAACCTCGAGAGACTAGACGTACAGATAATAACGACGTTTGCATTGTAAGTGTTACATAGTTATACATGCATTGTAGTTGCAAATGTTCAATATCTGATATATGCATGTGCCTTGTAGAATGCTATTTGATGAGCAGGAGCAGGATTACGGTACGGACCTCGATTGTTTTACCGAGGAAAGGATTGCCTATCTAAACCCAATTGATATATGCGAAGAAAGGCACACATTCAGAATCAGGGAAGACAACGACGATTTAAGAGGCTTAGAAGGTCAAGCACGGGCCGACAAAAAGAAAAGTTTGCAGTTTAAATTTGAAGCCAAGTACTCTACATTTCGAAGTGTATGAAAAAGTATCAAGACAGGAAATCGATAATGGCACTGTACAACTTTGGGTAAGTACATGAGTTTGGGTAGTGGCACCGTATAACTTTGGGTGATCAAACTACATAATATTTGAATGCACAAATGTATCATGAATTTGATTCATGTAGGGACCACTGGATATGCGTTGTCATTTATCCTAAAAAAGGAAGGGTGGTGGTATTAGACTCTGCAAATTACCCAACATCAAGCTATGGACATTTCATTGAGATGCTAGAGATGTAAGTTGAGATATGCACATATACTTTTGCATTATGAGATTTTAAGAATAATTAACATGGTGATTGTATTCGAGTTGGTAGGGCATGACGGTTTTATATAATGCACGGTGGAAAGGTTGAATCGAAGAAAAAAGAAAAGGAGTCATTGGAAGTTATATATGACTGGTCGGTAAGTATGAAAACCAAATCTTATAAATACATATCATACATGTACTATGTGGATATACTATGTGTACGAGCATCTATAAAGAACCACTATAATTTTATGTTTTATAGTGCCACAAACAACCACCAGGATCTATCCTGTGTGGATACTACGTGTGCGAGCACATGAGAGGAGGAGACACAACAACTATGAAGAAATCTTCTAAGAAAAGAAGTCAAGACGACGACCATCAACGAAAAGACATTGTACGCCATAGTTGAGGACGTGTGCCTTTTCCTCATCAAACATGTCATCTCAAGTGTAGGGAAATATCATGATTATAAGAGTGAATTAGCGAAGCCCGAGTACGAAGCGCTAACAGAGGTTTATAGCCTAAATCTTACTCGGTCCGGGTTTTAGAGGACAAGTCCAAACTCTTGATGTATATAGACCTGTAACTTTATATGTGTGAGTGTGAGACTCATGTATATAATATGTCATACACTTGTAACTTTATTGCGAGCATGGTACTTTGAAGAAAGAAATCTATGTATGAGATATTTAATTTACATGTTGCTATATATTTGAACAACATCCAATAGGGTTAATTAGTTTCAATAACAATATATATGTATATATTAAATAATACAATAATATATATAAAATACCAAAAAATTAAAACTGGAAAATCATTTACACATACGGTTCTCTTAGTGAACCGCCTGTGTAAATGATGCATTTACACAGGCGGTTCAACCGTCTGTGGAAATGGTTTTCTATAGGCGGTTCTCAAGCAACCGCCAGTACAAATGTTCCGGCCTCCAGCGCCGGTGGTTCGGGAAAACGCATGTAGAAATGCGTTTCGAACCGCCTGCATAGTCAGGTTTTGTACTAGTGGGAGCCGAAGCACTTCATAAATCATTGATATATAGGTCGATTGATGTTATAGAAAATTATACTATTTTAAATAAAGACTACATATTATGAAGTAATTTTCATAATCAAATATGGTAATTATCAACGCTTAAAATTTTTAGATACTGGACAATATTGAATTTTTTTTGATTTAGGAGATGGATCTATATTTGCATTGAAGGAAGTTGATATTTACTGATAGTTTTTTTTAAAACATTTAAGTTCTTAAGTTCATACAGACAAGTTTTGATAGCTACAGTAGTAACTGTTCAAATATTACCTCCCCAAACCTCTAATTTTCATTCACCCTCTGCCAACAGGACACGACTTTGTTGACAAAACCAGCTTAAAATGGTAACGAATTAAGGATTATATATCGAACACTAGTACATAACAGTGATTTCTTACCAGTCTTGTAAAATCATGGGTGCCAATTGACACCCAAGAAGTGCCTCTGCCCCTTATTACCGCAAAAATATAACCCCATAATACAAAACATTTCCAATTGATCCCCAGGAGGCCCTAGCTAGCACGCCGCGGTGGCCGAGACCGCCGGGAACCCGAACTGCCTGCTCGATGCGTAGCTGAAGGTGACGCCCTGTCCCGTCGCCACCGGGGCGCCGCCGTTGACGAGGCACACCCCGCCGCCGACCTGCTTCAGCTTCGCCGGGTCGACGGCAAGCGTGCTGTCGAACCCGTCGCAGGCCACCTTCACGTTGGACTGGGCGCAGCGGCAGGTGTTGCGCACCGTCGCCGCGTACACCGGCTGCCCGTGCGCCCACTCGCCCGTGTCGGACTGCGTCACCACGATGGTCGACAGCGCGCAGCCGCCGGCCGCGTCGGTTGAGCTGATGCTGGCGCAGAGCACCAAGCAGGCCACGAGAATCGCTGCCATCTGCTGCTTCCCGTCCATTTCTTTGGAGTCGATCGGTAACGAAGAGGGCTCGCTTTGGGATCTTTTTTTTTCTTTCTCCTGTCAGAAGTGCAAACACTGTGTATTTGCGTGGTTGTGCATGGCATATGTGTTTTGGGGGCTATTTATAGGCCAATATGCACTTGATCGAGTAATGAATAATAAGTAGGAGTCTTTTAATTTTAATATATTTTCGGTTAAGAGATCCTTTAATTTGTGTGCTAAAAAACTGTGTAAATCTGTTTGCAAATTTTGGATATTGATTGAAAATCATTTAATTAATCTCAGAAATGGTTCAGAGATCTTTCAAAAAGAAAAAAAAAATCGGGTAAAGAAAGAAGGAAATTGATGTGCGCTAAATATCCTTTAATCGTTTGCAGTTTTTGCGCATTAGGATATCTGATAATCAATATTATGCTGAAAAAGATACTAAAGACAATAAATAAGGTATTAAATAATAACTAAGAGTGAAATTCATTTGTGTGCCCACAAACTATAGTCTTTGTTGCTTTCAGAAATTAAGAGGGCCTTGATTAAGCAAAAAAAACTGATCAAGAGGAAATTGGTGTGAGCCGAATATCCTTTAGTTGCCCTTTTCTTATAATATCTTAACTTGTCATTGGTATTTTTCTAGATTTATTTTGGTAGATGACGTGCCAGTGTGCCTATCCATAGTGAGATCATGTCCATCTAGGAAATGCTCTTAGAGCATCTCTAAGAGACTCTATGAATCCTTCTTAAATGATAAAGATAGAGATTTTGGTGAAAAACTACTCTTCAACACTTCTCTAAATAATTATTTAAATATAGTTATCTTCTATTTTGATTTTTTCCTTGGCAAAAATAAAAGATAAAAATGGCTTTTTAGAGTGCGCATGATATATAGAAAGTCTGTTAGAGAGTTAAAAGATATATGAAAGCGTTTTTTTTTACAAATAGATTTGAGAGCAACTCCAACAGTTTGGCATTTAGACTTGGCATATCTAATTTTGTCAAAAAAACTAAAAAAACTGGTGGCCAACAGTTTGGTATTTGGGCTTGGTATTTTTGCCAAAGTTGCAAATAGGAGCCCGCACTTGGTAATTTGGAGACCGTGAAAAGGGGAGACAATTTTTTTCCTTCTTTTTTTCACGAAGGAACACCGGGCGGCGCCTTTTTTTCCTTCCTTTTTTTCACGGTGGAACAGGAAAATGCCGCGAAAAAATAACGACCAGGTCTACTCATCCATAATTTCCGTTTTTGCCAAGTCATTATGCGAAACTGTTGGAGATTAAATATTTTTTGGTTTGGCATATCTATTTTAGAGTTGGCAAATTCCATGTTTTGCCAAACTTGGAGTTGCTCTAAATGATAATTTAGAGAGTGAGATTTACAAAGTGTTTTGGAGATGCTCTTGGGTAAGTGTATTTCTAGAATAATAATATTATATATTATTTTATTATTATATGTCCAATGATAGAAAAATGAGTTCGTTAGTACTCTATTTTAAATTATAAGATATTTTGGCTTTTTAATCATAACATTTGCTATCTATTTAGATATATAGTATGTTTAGATGTATCATAAAAATAATGTATCTAGAAAACCAAATATCTTATGATTTAGAGGGTGTTGGGGACTGCTCCGCTCCACGTTTTTCAACTTCGCTCCACATTTTTCAGTCAACGCTTTCAACTCCATGCACTCGCTTCGAGGAAAAAGCGTGGAGTTGTGAGAGCATCGAAGAAGTACTCCACAAACTCTAGATTTTTGTGGAACTGCTCAACTATGGAGTTTGCGGAGCAGAGTTTATGGAACAGTCCCAAACACCCTCTTAAAATGAAGAAAGTACTTTTTAGGACTTTTTAGGCCATTTTGGAAGATCATCTCAGTGATCTCAGTTTTTTCTTGATTAAGACGTGGTGTGAACCTGTATAACACTGATTTGTTGCACTGTTCTACCATTGACATCTCTATTTAGAGACTTGCATTTCGCACGGCATTTGGAACCCTATAACAACGAAAATAGCAAAAATGTATCTACAAGTTAGTGGGGTTTCAAATATTCATGCATGCACACCTCGATTCATGGATGCATAACACTAGTAGGCCTTATTCAGATAACACCAAAAGGTGATTTGCTCTATTTTATTAGTTTGATAGGAATTTTGATGTACGAAATGTTTTGTAAAATGTATGATATCTTCAAGAGTTTGCTATATTTCACTTGACAAATCTTGTATTTTAATAACTCATAACATAATATGTCAAATAAAAAAATAGTCTGCCTCCAACAATTTACTATTTTGGACTTGACAAAATAAAAAAAAACACACAAGACTTTTTTTTCTTGGAGAAGAGGCAGCGGCGGAAGAAGAGGCGATATCAAGCTACCTCCGGTTGGTATATTTGTACGTAAAGAGGGGAGATATGCCAAATTGTTATTAATGTGTCTGTTGAGGCTATTTTTTCATATTTTGCCAATAATAAGTGGATATCAAATTGAGATAGCAAACTCTTAAAGATGCTCTACCCTTTTTTTTTTATCCGATGCTCTACCCTTTTTGGTTGAAAAAGAAATAAGTACCACGCTTGGTACTCTTTTTTTCTAGAAACGCCACGCTTCGTACTCCTATATATCTATATTAATAAAATGTTTGGGATATAATAACAATTTGGGCCGTATGCAGTGCAGTTTTGGCCCATTAAATTCTGTGTTCCGTTCCTAGGCCTTTGAGACCAATTTGGTGGTCCATTTGTTCTATCATCATGCGACTGAAATGACACTGAGTAGTGAGTAGGATGCAACTGAAATGGATATGAATACGTTATATATAATTATTTTGCTCTATTTTAAATTTGGCTAAATATGATATCAGCTGTGTCACATACAAAATATAAATATATATTTCCATCATATATAGCGGATATATTGCTATTTATTTTCGGATACTGATACGAATTTAGATGCAATGTCAAATAGCAAGTCCACTTTTCCTTTTATAGCATTGGATGACATGTCCATCCTAATCCCAAGAACCCAAAAACATCATACCACCTACGTTCCAAAATAAGTGCACATCTCGAACTTCAAAGAAGTCAATAAATTATAAATTTTACCAACTATATATAAAAAGATATTAATATTTTTTATCTCAAACAAACATCATTGGATAAATCATATCATATATTTTTTTATACTAAACCTATTTAAAGATATAAATGTTAATGTTATTTTCTAAAAGTTTAGTCAAACTTGAGAATGTTTGACTCCTAAAGTTCGAGATGTGCACTTATTTTGATGGATGGAGTACTTACTTCCTATATAAAAAAACACGGCAATGGTAAGTTAACCTAAGTTAAACTGTCTTATTTCATCTATCCATAAATATAATGGATCTAAAAGTATCTTCTGTATTCAGACCTCATCCTACTCACTTTAGCATGTATCTAGTCATGCCCTAATATATACAAGACCCTCAAATTCTCCCCTCAAGCCGACAACTCCAATCCAGATCCCACCTAATTATCGTAGCCTCCAGTATAAAGGTTTTAGGAGACATGCTCCTTCGTTAATAGAGACAGACATCTTTGTAAATGGCCAAGCCACCCTAAGATGCGGACCACTTAAGGTGCATATGTCTATTAATTTTCTGTTTTCTACCATTCCCCTCACGCTCCAATCCAGATCCCACCTAATTATCGTAGCTGCCACTATAAAGGTTTTAGGAGACATGCTCCTTCGTTAATAGCAATGGACATTTTTGTAAATGGCCAAGCCACCCTAAGACGCGGGCCACTTAAGGTACATATGTCTATTAATCGATCTAAAAAAACAGGCTATTGGGGAGAATTAGCTCTATGGCCCTGAAAAAAGTGAGCCATAGGGTTATGGTCATTTTTTTCCTAAACTTTGCTCTATGGCCCCGAAATGAACTTTCTTTTGCTCTATGACCTTCCGTCCGTTTTGGACAGCTAACTCAAAGATAAAAAGACCGTTTTACCCCTAGTGAAAAAATAAAATGTGTAATTTTATTTGTTTGTTGTATATTTGGAGTAATATTGATAAGCAAATAAATTCACATATAACAATATATATTATTAATCATTTATGTCGAATTGACATGTTTCAATGCATGTATTTTAATATTAATCATTTATCTAAACTTCTAATATTATTGTTCAAATTTATGTCGAATTATATTGGTAGAATACATAGATAGAGAAAATGATACAAGTGGAGAAAATAGGAAGTATGGGCCTTGATTTGGAGGGTCCTATTGGAACTAAGTCTAAAACTAGGCATCCATAAGTAGGTGAACCTCAAAATCAAAAGTAGCGGCTATGTCACTATGATTTGGTGGATTTTTCTAGAAATGCTCCATCATGTTTGTTATAATTGAAACCATATTAAATGTGTCCAAGTTTTAAGAAATAATATTAACATAAACTGCATGGACAAAAAAGGTAAATCATGAACCTAAATCTGATGTCACATATATTTATATTCTTTCTATAAATTTGGTGAAGCTTAGGATAATTCAAACACTTCATATTTTAGGATGAAGAGAGTAAATAAGTTTGATTAAGTTCATAGAAAATAGTACCAATATCTCCAAATAAGTATACTATATGGAGATATTTAATAAGAATTCAATGATGCTCACTTGTATGAATATGAGTACTTTGTTTATGTAAACTTGGTCAAATCTAAAACTTATTTGACTTAGTGCTAAGTTAGAATTGCATTATTACTGTGAATGGTGTACAATAGTACCATTGTACGACCTGTTCTGTTGATCATTTTTGTGGTTGATAATCCGGCTGATGTTGTTTTTGACTGTTTTTGTTGTAAGATAAAAAACTATACCAAGCCGGGTTGATAAACTAAACGAACAAGGTGATACTCTCTCAAGCCGTTACATCATAAACATAATTTTTTTTATGTGAAGATACTATCATTGTACTAACATGGTGATTACATGGACCTGCTTAACAATGTAAATCTCTTGTAATAAATTCAATACAGACTAATATGTATGTGGAATTGGGGGATAGAAAAGAAGTGATGTAGGAGGTCGTGCTTCAGCTGCTTATGAGGTCCTTGTTCGGCTGATCGTTTTGGTGGCTGATAAACCGATTGATGTTATTTTTTATTATTTTGTTGTGAGTAAAAAATAATATTTTGATGACTGATAAGTCAAACGAACATGAAAAAAAAAAGATTGAAACACCGGTGCTACTCCCCGCCGCTGCACTGTTGTCCTGTCTGTCATTCTGTTGGAGAGGAAACAACTCAACAATACATGTAGACACAATACATGGAAACATCCTGTTGACAAACACCCAAACGTACGCGTAGGTAAGATGTACGTACAGTAGCTGACACGAGCACCGGCAGAGGCCAGAGACATGCACATTGATCAGTTGAACACTCTTGAAGATACAGCTGGACTGGAATGCAGGAGGAGATCGATGCCGGACGTGTTTGATATGGGCCAAAAACTCCGCTCCAGGGGACCAAGACCCATTGTTTGATTCGGGCACCGAGGGTTGGAGCCTAGCCACGCATATACAAAAACTCTTCTCTCTCCTGTCCCTGGCCGCACGCTCGCTCTTTGCGTTTCCGCTCGGCCTGGCTCTGGCGGGCTCGCGCGGACGATTCAACTGCATTTTCTAGTGGTATTTGGAGTTGGACCAAGCAAGCTGGGAATCAAACACCAAAACATTATGGATTAGCTCCTTCTCATACAATGTAATCAAACAACTCATCTTGGCTGGGTTGGGCCAGGCCGTGGCTGGCCAGAGCCTAGCCGACGAGCCAAGTCTCCTCGGGCCACGAAATCAAACACACCCGTAGTGGCTGAGGACAAACGCGAGTCGAGCAGGACTGGACAGTGCAGTGCAGCAAGGGCTGTGTTTGGTTCACAGAACAGTCACAGGCTGCAAGGTTCAAGAGCCAGGCTGCAAGGTTGACTGCAGGAACTTATCGTCAGATTAACAGGACTGCAGGAGCGAGCATGAGATGACGGAGACGTACGGATGAAGAATTTCTACTGTGAGTCCTCCTCCCTCCGTTCCATTAAAAATATCACTTTATAATCTGCATCATCTTCTTTAAACGTTCGTCTTATTCAAATTTTTTATAAATATTATTTATTTTTCATGACTTATTTTATTATAAAGATATTTTAATAATAATTTATTTACTTTATAATTTATAAAAATATTTCAAATAAAACAAATAGTTAAACACGGGTTGTGCAGTAACAATAACAATATATATCCTCTACTATAATACAGTGTACGTGGCTTTAATACAGATCCAGCCTTTATGGCCCTCTGGTCTCTTGTAGATCCGTCACGGGAACCTTGTCATCCTCATCCGCCATGGCCCATGGATCCCCTCCCCGCCCGCCGGCCGGCGGACCCATACATACATTGTATTCATTTCCGATCCCTGGCGGTCGCTCCTCCAGATTTCTTTTTATTTACTTTTTAATTACTACTCCACTCGACTCCAGTGATATATATATAGAAATAAGAGGGTGTTTGGTTACATTCCTCTAAACTTTAGTAGCTAAACTTAAGTGATTTTAGACCCTAAACTATCAAACACCTCCTCTAAAATACCTCATAAACTTTAATTAATGCACTAAACTTTAGGGACCCCTAAACTTTAACACCCCCTAAATATACGCGTACGTACGTGACGAGCGTGTACAGTACCTACTATACTGCTCCTGCATTTTGTCCCCCGGCCCGGCCCACGCCCACCAGAATAGCGTACACGCCCTCGTCGTCCTGTCGCGGCCGTTACGGACTGGGACCGACAAACCGTCCTGCATGCCCTTTTTCCGTCCTTTTTCTTTGGCATTGCATTTTTGCATTTGCATGCCGACCTTCCGAATAATCCGATCTATCCCCACATGAATTTAATTTCCTCGTCGCTTTTTGTTGTCTTCGACCGTCGGTTAATTATAATTTGAGTTTATTGCCAAAACTAAGCATCATTCATCATCAAGGATTTTCGTTTGTTTAACTGACGTATGGTGGTGCTTGTTGGGTGTGGCTAATATAAGGGCGGGATAGATGTTTGTCTGCAGTGTCAGTGTAGCATTTTGTTTGGTTGGGGTGACATTATATCCGTCTAGGAGGTGTATACAACCAAAACATGCATCGTTATCTTACATTACTAAAATCTATAAGTTTTTCCAGTGAAATGAAATTCTTCTATTGCATTGGTATTCAAAATTTAATACAAATTTTACTTACTAAATGTCTCTCCTTATGAGAATTCTTTTACTACTACTCCATCGTAAATTATAAGTCGTTTGACTTTTTGGGCTCCAAGTTTGACCATTTGTCTTATTCAAAAATTTATATCAAATATCAAATCTTTTGTTGTGGCTTGCTTTATTAATAAAAGTTCTTCAAAATAACTTAAATTTGACTATTTTTATGTAAATTTTTTGAATAAAACGAGTGGTCAAACTTTAAGTCAAAAAAGTCAAACGACTTATAATTTGGGATGGATTGAGTACTACTTAATAATACTGGAGAAATTTATCCTTCTAGTAGTGTTACTTACGTCGCAAATCACAAGGATGTGAAAAGAAACCAAATGTTAAGTCCAGAAGTTGAACGTGTATTCGGTTGGTATAAAAGTCGATTGATTCCGACTGATTGAAGTAGTTCATTAATATGGTCAGAGCAAGTGTGGAATAAAATGGATTCTAAGTCCACAAGTATGTTTCATCTCGATGGATCAGCCGTGTTTCTTCTTTCTGTCGTGGCCATTGACAGTGATTGCAGTACTAAGTCAGTCGTACTAATGCTTTGGCCAGCCAACAAGTATGTTTCATCTCGATCGATCAGCCATGTTTCTTCTTTCTGTCGTGGCCATTGACAGTGATTGCAGTACTAAGTCAGTCGTACTAATGCTTTGGCCAGCCAGGGAATATACGGAGAACAACGATCATTAGACGTCACTTTTTGCATGTTGTTATCGTACAAAGATGCCTCTGCGTTTGCGTCCTTTGCTTGTTCGTGTAGTACTATGCCGTAACATTTTTCTTTTCCCTTGCAGTAACATATTTGTGATGAAATTCCACCAAAAATATTGATGCGCTCCAATGTTCGTTTCCTTTCTCTTAAAGGAAAATGTGCCATTTGGGGATTACAACATTAGAATTGCTACCACGTGAAGTGAAACCACATGGAAATTGAATTTAATTGCTGCTATATAGTTAAGTTGAGGATCTCGATCTAAGAAATAAGTCATACATCAATTAAATCCGAGTTGCTCAAGGATCTAGAGTTGAACCACATGCAAATAAAATGTGCAAATTTCCTTCCAAGATTGTGCAACATATATAGTGAGGCTAGAAGCATGTTTCCTCCCGCGGTCCTCCTCGCCACCACAACCAAACCGAGACCGCTACCCCTGCTCTCCTCTCCACCTTGCTGCTGCCAAAGCATGCCACCAGCTCTTGTGGATGCTAGGAAGGCGATGGCAGGCTATCTCGTCCCCATCTAGGCCTTCGTGGTCAAATCTGGCTGCAGCGATGAAGGTGGGGATTAGCGACTGAATGTGGTGGTAGTGGCTATCCACACGTAGGCAATGATGGTGGGAATCAACAACAAGATGTGGCGTGGTAGTATCTATCCACGTGTCGACAATGACGGTGGGGATCAGCGGCCGTATGGGCTCGCGCAAGCTTGTGCAAAGAAGAGATGCAGTCGCATGTCATGAAATGATGACTGCCGATGTCAAACATGTTGGTAGGGTTAAGCCATCCTCATCCTAGTTGGTGTCAATGGGTCGACTACCATCATGTAGATCTATGGTGTGAAGCCTATGTCAATTGTTGGTTGAAGTCCAGCTGGCAATTTGGCCGTAGGTGGAGCCAATCTTGGGGCAGCCAGATTCATGGATTATGTCCCCAGATAGCCTCGATCGTGGCACGTAGGCATCACATGGTGGCTTATAAAGTGGTAGGCAGTGACTGTCGTGAAGCTCAAGGGTGGCTATCTCATGGCATTGAGGTAGGACTCCAGAGGTGGTGGTAAAGGGTTCTGCGATGGGTAGTGGGTGGGCTATTATGGAGGTGATGCAAAAACCTTGTTAGCGTGATCTTACCGCTCTCAACAACGAGGGCACCTTTGGGCATTCTTTCCCTTTCTTGAGGTGTTATCATGGCACTCCATAGCTCTGATGTATACTTATCTCCAATTGAAAGCCTTGTCTCGATGAGGCGGTCCGGCGTTGACTTTTGTCGTTTTCTTCAAATATATTGCCTCATAGGTCCATCTTCATGCAACATCATCTGACGGATTTATGCAGCCTCCACCTCTTAGATGGTCAAGCTTCGATTTTGTGCAAGATATATTGTGCTTTATCTTCACTAGGGGAGGACAGTCATTTACGGGAAAGGCCATGATATGAAATTTTGCATGACGTTTGGATGGCGAAGTCAGATTAGGATATGGACTTAGTATCTTTCCTTTGTTTGAAACGTGCGACGTGGAAAGTTGCGTCTACACAAGGATAAAGTAGGTTGGAAGCAAGGACAAAGAAGTTTTGAAGTTTACTCTTTCTAACTTTTTTCTTAGTCACTTTGCTATCTTTCGTATTGTTTTATGCTCCTCAGCTTTGAGTCTTTGAGCCTATGTTCATGTAGCTTCTTGGTTGTATATATCCCATATGGATATAGATGCTGAATTTTATATCTTTTGTCTAAAAACATATATGACAATATCAATATTAAGGTTGCAATCTTTTTTTACGAAGTGCTTCAGATTTTTTCTTGTAAAAGGACTAAAAGACATAGACACCTACATGCATACACAATGCACAGCTAGCCACTAGCGTACCCCTATATTAATACCTCCAAGGTACTGATGTGGCAGGTCTTGAGATTAACAAATACTACCTCCATCCCAAATTATAAGTCATTCTAAGAATCTTGGAGAGTCAAAGTTTATAAAGTTTGACCAAATTTATATAATATGATAATAACATATTTGAGACCAACTAAAGTATCATTAGATTCTTTATTAGTTATATTTTCATACTATACCTATTTAATGTCATAAATATTTATGTTTCCCTCTATAATTTTTGGTCAAACTTAAAATGTTTTGATTTTCCAAGATTCTTGGAATGACTTACAATTTGAAATGGATGGAGTACATCTTAATAATGTCACATTGACAAGCATGTCATATACAACTAACATAATAAATAATTAGATAAAATGCAAGCACGCTTGGATAAAATTTTCTTCTGACAATAATATTAGTAGTATATATATATGACATTTTTCATTTTCCTCTGCAAGTTGAATAATGAAATTTGAAGAATTCGTAATCGAATCTATTTGTATACCTACTAGTAGGAGAGAGAAGTACCTACTAGTAGGAGAGAAGAGCACGTGTCATATTCTTATCCCCTCCTTCCCTCTATCTCTGAAGCTCGTGGATCAGTTACTGGCCGGTGTCACATGAACATGCTCCCTGACCTTTATGATGTCACCACACTATGTTGTCGCCCATGGACCACTGGGTACATTCACACATACCATTGTAATAGCCATAGTGGTAGCAATAAATATGGCATGACTACTATATGGGCTTTAGTTGTTGCATTGCTGCACTTTTTCCTTACAAATTACACACAACAATGGTAAAGAGGTAGTTCTCAGTTCAGTATAATTATGTTAGGTTATAAGGAAAATTGTATCTAATTTGCAAAGTACTAGATTGAAGCGTGACTTGGTGAAATAATAATGAAGATAGAGGTAGGGCAGCCACTAGTTTTGGAGGCGAAAAAGCTGAAACCCAACATACGTTGGCGGTATATTCAACTTCAACCACCATCGGTCATCGGTCAAGTAGCTCCAAAACAGAGGGCTTAACTGCCTCCTGCCACACCACATCCCACATGGTGCAACTTACGGAGTACTCAACATAGCAGAAGGCTGGCCACAGACAGGCAAAGGCACAGGGGCCTACAGTACCCATGTCTGTCCTATAGCTACTCTCTCAGCCTCAGGAAGGGCCTGGCGTACAGTATACTGTATGGCAGCAAAAATATGGAAGTGATAAAGATGAGACGCAGAGCAAAAGAATGGCCATATGGACACTGGACTTCTGAACTTGGTATGGTAATGGTCGTCTGTCCTGAAATTAAATACAGTGTGTATATAGGCGTCTTGCTCAAGGCCAAATATGGTGAGCCCGAGCATGATCCAAATTATGAAAATGTGGTCCAAACGACGACGATATATTGCTTTCGGAAATATAATATAGTTTGCTTCCCCACCATCAGGAGAGACATATCCGAAGTGCTGTTCACTGTGGAGCCAATTATTCAGGATATTATATGTTTTGACAAGCTACTGATTTTGGTTGGAGTCACTAAATAAACATTTAGACCCCCTTCAAACAAAGGGTAAAAATGAAGGAATTCTAGGGGACTGGAATCCTATAGGGAAATTACCTATGGAGCCTTTTGAAACAAAGATGTGTTGCTACATATCCTACAAAATTTGTTTGCACTTGCCAACAGTATGGGCCCTAGATATCCTCATCGCGAGGGAAATCGAAATCGACCTGCGAGCTGCTGGTGGGCTAATCCTACTACTCAGGAAACCCAACTAAGTGGAGACGATAGTTGATCTATTTGGTAGACAAGGCATAGATATAGATCAACCTAGGAGATGCCGGTGTATATGAATTCCCCAATGTATATAGATCCAACTAGATTTTTTTTTTTTGCAACGCACTAAAAACCAACCTAAGACGGTTAGAGATTCTTTTGTAAACCCTACCTCCAAACTATATAAGGAGTCTGTAGGATGGACCAGATCGACAAAATACATATATCCATTCTCCATCATCATCAGCACCCCGCTCCCAACGCATAGCGCAGAACAACAAACCTACTATTCAAATAGACGTATGATACCTTGTGCTTGAACTACTATAAACTCATGTCATTCGTGTCACCCCTCTAATCCTCTGTGTCATATGCTGACTACTAGTCGGACACTAAATCCACTAACATCGCCCAAATTTGGTTGTTCTTTAATGTTCTAGGAAAACTGTCCTAGCAAATATCACTGGGCTTGTAGGCTGAGTGCATGAATTTACTCGGCTTGATCAAGTAAGAGTTTAGATTCACGTGACTAGGAATATCGTTTTGGGATAATTGGGTGGATTCTAGCAAAACTGGCCTAGCAAATGTCACTTGGCTTGCATGAATTTACTCGGCTTGGTCATTCAAATGAGAAGTTAGATTCACTCTGGTAGACTAGCGGAGTGATGAGGATCTAGAGTCCACTCAGAATAGTTGGTTAAGAACATGTGGTAACTTGGTCCTGATGGTCGAGTGCATATTGTTGATGACATAGATGTACCTACAATTTACTCGAGCCAGTGGATAATAATTGATGTTGCATCAGATCCAGTTGGTGACAATCTGCAATGGACTTAGGTTAGTTGGCAATGAGCCGGCAATAGACTTAGGTGGTCAGATCAAACATATTAAGTTTTCTAGCATGGATGAAGGACCACAACGGCAACCAGAGGGGGTTGAATGGGAGCCTCAAATTTCTCTCGGAAGTATTCGGGTCACTCTTCCCAAAAAACAACCCCGACAAACAAACTCACACACACGGTAAGATCACGACCCTAGATAGGGTGGCTACCTTTGGTGAAGACCGAAAGGTACAGCGGATCTACCGGAAGCCACGCTCTCGACACGAAACATCAAAAGCTCGGCTCTCAACCTCTAGAGAGAAGAGGTAAGAGCACTAGCGAAAACACTTGTGAGAACCAGTCTCAAAAGCACTCCAACAAATCAGGTGCGTGAACACGAATCCAACACAACAAGCGGAACTTGATTCGGAGTCCGGACGAGAAAAGAACGGACGAAAACGTGGATCTTTGCGCAACACCGAACGCTGCCTCATTGGGCACCAGACGCATACGATGCACCGAGTCTGGTGCAACCAAGTGGCCACCGGACGCTTGACCACGGGGATGGAGTTTGGTGCTAGTGTCCGATGCAAAAACAGAGAGCTCCCAAGAGCATCGGACGCGTCCGGTGCTACCCCACCAGATGCACTGATTAGGTAACCCTACACCACCGGACTCTGGCCCATTGGGACGACTGTGTCCGATGCTAGCGTCCGGTGTTACTAGCGCAAGAACAACACACACCGGACGCATCCGGTGCTAGTGTTCGGTGGCCCTGAAAACGGCGCGGATCACCCAAACATTGCCGGAACTTACTCCAATTGGGATCACCCAAACATCGTCGGAACTTACTCAATTCAACTCCAATTGAGCTGAGAATTTGTGGGGAGGTTTGCAAGGTAGATGTGACTCTACTCCATGAAGATCATGATCTTCCTTCCCTCACAAATCTCAGAAACAAAAGAAACTCGTAAAATGAAGCCGAAAAGAGACAAGAACCAAAATGTGATCGATCTCGTTGCTCACCCCAAACCAAACCGAATCATTCGATGGATAACCTCACAAGGGATCCTAGCAACTTCTCCAACAAGTGGATCAACAAAGGATCGAGCACCGAGAGAGATCGAATGAAAAGAGTCCATCATCACATAAGCATTCCCCTAGATCAGCAGTGTATCCGATCATGCTCTCACAGCTCACACTTACCGCGGCATAGACATAGTGGATCCATAGATTACCACTCAAGTGAATAGAAATATGATGCATAACCCCCAAGTCAGTACTTAAATATCCACCTTAATGTCCTAACTAGACATTAATGATATGACCTCTAGCACAGTCTAATATTTAAATTAGGATGTTGAAATGCTTTCTTGGAACATAGCCATAAGTTGGCAATTCTTTTGTAATACAAAATAGTTTTATTTTAATACATATGAACATTACTGCTAAACCTTGCTCTAATACTAGCTATAATAGAACTGACCAAATTACAAAAGCATAAGTATAGGATCAATCACCAGAGCGATAAAACCCCATGCTCACGCTCTCATAATCCCGGTAGTCCGTAAAATCTCGAAGGATTTCAAACATTGTCAACAACAGCCAAGATCGTAAAGTTTAGCAACACTGAATCATATTACAACAAGTCCGAATGAAAATAATATTACATCAGAGTCTTGAAACATAAGTTATTACAAACCAAGTTTCAAATAGAGTAGCGGAAGCAAATAGTTTTTCATTAGTGTCACGTAACAATCCATCCTCCAAAATCATGAGATAAGATACTAGAAGCGACCATTGCCCATGGTCCTAGTTTTCTCCCATAACTGGATAGTGATAGTTGATGCAATAACTGAAGTATATCTCACCATCTGCAACAACATGGGAACAAAGCCCTGAGTACGGAATGTACTCATCTAGGCTTACCCATCATAAACTAAAATAAATGACACCAAGGAGTATGCAGGCTTTTATATTGGGGTACTGACTCAACACTTGCATAAAAGTGTTAAGTCTCACAGGTTACTTCAGTGTGGTTCTTAGCCAAGTTTTAGTAACAATAACCTATCAGCTACGTTAGCACCTATACTAGAGCAATACACTTGTTTAACAAACAATGATAACTAGTTCACCCTTCTGGTCCATTTATATCATCATCGTATCCCTTCAAGTTTGTTTGTTCATCCCATGATAGACATAGCTCAAGTCAACTTCTCACTAACGGGGAGAGACTACGATTTGAATCCACTTCTTATCTAGCTAGAGGGGTATTCCTAACACAAACCAAGCTTCTACTGCTAGGGTTGTTATAGATCACTAAAGATACTTTTTGAAGACCCAAACCAAGAAAAAACTACGTTATCTAGGGGTACCTGACTGCTAGTGTTGCTCCAGCTAGCCAGCCTTTGGGCTTACTCTTTGTTTCCCCGTCGGTCCCTCTACTACGCCAATAAAGTGCATCCACCCCTTGGTCCGATCCGGAAGGTACACTAGCTTCACGGATGGAACGACTTATCCAATCAGCTAAATGTGAGGTTCCATTCAACATAAGAAGAGGGACAACACACGATCAGCCCTTAAGTATAACATGGTTATTTCTATTATGCCCCATCTGGACAATTTCCCATGAACCATGGCTATTGCTATTGTGCCTCGTCTGGACAATTTCTCAATCGTTCCCGATTGTTTCATGATGTAATGATATCCTTTCCAACACCATAGGTGTGTCATATCGGGTGATAAGTCACATGAGATAACAGACCTCATATTGATCTAAGCAATGCTAAGCGGATGCTTGCCCTAGTCTAACAGGGTAACAAGGATATATGGATACAAAACAAGCAAGGAGTGTAGGTATAATTTAGCAATGGTATCAATCAACTCCTATAACTTAATGCATAAAACAAGTAAAGACACAATGTCTTAATTGCAAACCACATGGTTAGAATGCTCCGGGGCTTGCCATTCTAGAATGTGCTAGCTTGTGGTCATGGGACTCCAAGAGTCCTTCGCCTTCCTACACTTCATGTCCTGGGGTTTTAGGCTCGACCACGACTAGCTCTCATTGACTTCGGCTGCTGATGTCAGTTCCTATTGCGATCCTATATGATGTAGTTCATATGTTACTATCATAAAGATGTGAGGCATGAGACGATGAATGATGATCATGTATGCCATGAATCATGCATGTGACTTGATTATATGTTTTATCGAATATTTGCATATCTCTTCTCCTATAGAGAGTACCCTATCGTTAATTTACTCATAGTTATCATTGAATGTCCTAAGAAGTATTAGTAACCCATTCATGCATCAAAGATACACCAAACACAATTTCCCTACATTAATCTACTATTATTAAATTAATTCCTTAAAATTGGGTTATATAGCAACCACTATCTCCAGACTCCTAATAATTCCAAAAAAATACAATAAACTCTTGCTGACCACTAGAGTCTACCATAAAATTTTCAAGTTAAAACAGTAAATATTCCGTCCTATACAAAAATGGCAAGAACATGATTAAATGATGAAATAAATACTTTATACTATGAAAAGTGCCAAACAACAGATTTCCTATTTTTCTTAGACACTTCTTAGCACAAGAGCAGTCATAAAAATTTATCACACAATTTCTTCCAATTGTTTATTTACTAAAATTCTCACAAGTTCAAGCATTTAACTCATTTAAATTCATAGACTATTTTCATCTACAGGAAATAAAGTTTATAATTTTTTCACAATAAGTAGCCTAATAAAATTGGAATCACATTTTTTATGACCTACACCAAATTACTTATACCTTTCTAAAGTTTAATCCAGATTAGAGAATTAAATAAATCTCTATAGAAAAGTATCACAAAAATAACATGATATTTTTAAACTGTAGATCTACTCACAAGCAACCCAACAAAAACAATTCATAACTTTTGGTGCAATGTTCATTCATATATGAATTTTAAAAGCATATAAACAATTTTTGGAAATGGTTAATTTAAATAAATACAATTTAATATGCTAGGTGCACCCGGTCCAGTGGACCAAGTGTCACTGACACGCGGGGCCCTCGATCAACCATGCCCCACCTGCCAGGCACTTAAGGGAGGGGAGGGCGCTGACCGGCGGGAGCTCATCGGCGGCGAGGTCTACCCTAGTGGGTTCCCCATTGCACGGCGGACCCGTTGGTGCCCTTAGGGAGGTTTGGGATGCCCGGGATCGAGCTTGTTGTCGCCAATGGTAGCACGGCGGCTCGGATGATGGCAATAGGCTATCTCCGGCCATGGCTAGGCGCGGGGAAGTGGTGTGCTGGCTTCGCAGGGTCACGGGCGACCTAGGGCTAGGGTTACTAGGGTATGGGGAGCTCCGAGGTGAGCTTGTCGCCAGCCATGGTAGCATAGCGGCACGGGTTGCCCATGACCGGCCGTTTTCATAGCCACGACAAGGCTCGAGGAATGGCTCCCGAGCTTCAAGGTCCTATGGCGAAGGTGGTGCGTGCTAGGGTGAGGGCCAAGGCGGGTGGAGGGGGTGTCTCGACAGTGTGGCTCACGGTGGTGAGCTCGGTCATGATCCGATGAGCTTACACTAGGCGCTAGGGGTCTTACTAAAGTGTGACGGGGGGCCATTGTGAGTGCGGGGGGCGAGGTGACATTCTGGTGTAGATGGAGGTAGCGGAGGCAGGCTAGGGCGGTGAGAACACTCACGTCGACGAGGTGCTCTGTGGCGGGAGCTATTGTGTTGCTCGTTGTTGCATGCGCAAGCAGGTAAGGGAGAGAGGGGACGAGTGGAGGGAGTGGGGGAGGGGAGAGGCTCTCTCGGTCGGGTGAAGGTGAGGCGTAGGGCGGTTGGGCCCACTGGGGTTCCACCCAGCCAGCGTCGTCAACATGCGGTCACCACGTGGTGGCCGCCCCCTGCGTCCGGTCAGGGCGCGCGGGCACGCAGGGCCGAGTGGGGCGACCTTTTGGCTAGGCCGGGAAAATGGGGCAGAGGACCAATAGGAAGGAAAAAGCTTTTTCTCTTCATTCTGAAATTCTACAACACTTTCAAATAGAATTTTGAACTTGAAAATTTCAAATTCAAGTTATGGCCCAAAAACAAGAGATGTTCAAAATATTATCCTCTACAACTTTGTTTCAAGGATCAAGAGCATATTCTTGATAGATTTTTAATCACTAAAACAAAGTAGATTTAAATCTAATTTCCATTATTTGTATAAAAATAGTTAGGGTTTAATTAAGCAAGGTGGTTACTATTCATTTTTGTTCCAAAACTGAAATGTAATTACCCCTAAGTAATTGTAGTTATCAACATATCCATACTTGTCTAGTTCAACCAAATTCAAGCACAAGCAATATTTCTAAAGCAACAACATTAAGCAATCCACATGAAATGATGATGATGATGATCATGCTCATGTGATGCAAGTGTTGATGCAAGATTTAATGCAAGGTTAACACCTAGGTTGTTACATAATCACTCAAGAAAATGCATTTGGAATCACTCAATCTCACTTTGATTTTGCAAAACAAGCAAGGGAGATGAGTGGGAGTAACTATGCTCAACTCTAGAGGATGTCAAGCAAGTCAAGAAGCCAAGAGAGATCCCAAAGATCCGGCCAACAACTATATATAGAGTCCCCTCAAACAATAGAGTCATTTCCCTTTTCGTTGGGCTAGCTATTTGCAAGGTGACGAGACATGCCAGCGTTTGGTGGCCAGCGTCTGGTGCATGCAAGCCATCCACATGTCACTCAAATCGAACTTAGTCCATTGGTCTCTAATGGTTACATCACTTCAAACACGATGTTATATTGCACCAGATGTGCCTCTCAAACATGATGTTATGTGCACCAAATGTCTTTGTCATTTGGTCATTTCCAATAAGCATCTAGAGAGGCTTTTCATCAACCAGACATGTCCCGTCCTTGGTGACTGGACCCTGACATCGTCTGCTCTGCACAGTTAGCTTACAACCCCTCATCGACTGGACGTGTGAACAATGCGATTATAGTGTCCGATAAGGCAGTGTCCGATCATTTATAGTAAGGGTCTAGAGAGGTCCTAGAGCGATTGGACGCGTCTAGTCACTACTGACCAGACATAGCCAGTGTCCAGTTCACACCTCTCAGCCATACAGAGGCAAGGGTTAGCCACTAGACGCGTCTAGTACCTATAGGATTATCATCCGATGCTCCACATAGAACACTTTTCTTTGCTATGTCTTCACCCTTGCTTCCATGTGCTAACACCTAAGTGTACCATCACTTGTGCATGTGTGTTGGCATATTTTATGAACCATTTTCAAGGATGTTAAGTTAGCTCGCTAGGTCCTATTGCATATGGTTGAATGATATCACCTAGTGGCACTTGATAACCACAATTCCTGAAGAATTCCCTCTTAATAGTATAGCATCGACCTTAAATAACTAACACCCTCTATGGTGTCTTGAGTGAAAAACTAAAATTGCTCCTATCAATATACCTTTGCCTTGAGCCCATTTTTGGTTTTCTCTTTCTTCTTTTTAGAGTGTGGAGCACTTGATCCCTCTTTTTGCCTTCACCTTCACCATGACCATCATCTAGCTTCATCACTTGGTGTGTACCAACCTTGTTCATATCACAACACTCATGAAAAAGTTTAGTACATTGGGTGTCATCAATTATCCAAAACCAAACTAGGATTTTTCAATCTCTCCCTTTTTGGTAATTGATGACAACGCATCACAACAATATGACCAATGCATTTTTCATGAATAGAATTTTGGGCAAGCACTTGAACTCAATGTGGTAGTATAAGCTCCCCCTAAGTATGTGCTATCTTGAGTTTGGTACTAAGCACTACACATATGTATGGATTTGAGTTATGGAAGAGTTGCTATTACCAAATAATGCTAAGGTGTAAGAATTGGACCTTTGAAGTGTGATACCAATTGGAGTTGCCAATATACACCATCCTTAGCACCATGGTTAGCTAGATAACACTTAAGTGAATTAACTTGTAAAACAAAGACAACTAGATACCTCATGAGATCAACATTATAACCAAGGCTCTAGTACCACTTTGAAGAATAGGATATATAGCTATGTCCTATGCATACTAGTAATCAAGTCATCATTCAAGTTTTATCACTAGCAAACACCACACAAACATGTATATCAAATGAAATTTTCACAATGCAAGCAAGCACATGAAAATGAACATTCATATGCAACAACTTGGGTTCATGAGCTTTCTCCCCCTACATGTGTGCTTTAAATTTTAATTGGTCCCCTTAATGTCCCCTTACTTAGTCACTTCTTTACCCTTTTATTCATTTATATCTTTGTGACTTTCTCACCCCCTTTGACATCCATTTCCAAAAAGATTATGTCTCATTTTAGGTGGAGATAGTTAAATTGAGATTCAACATAGGCTGAAAGGTGATCAATTTTCTAAAATTGTGTTCAATCTAACTCACTTGCCTAAGATATTTAACATGGTTTCAACCAAGGACAAGCTTCTTCACATATATTGCAATGGTTATCATTGCAAATGTTGGTTAAATATATTAAGCACATATTCTAGATAAAAAAAACTAGGATTGCAAGCCCATAAACATGGCATATGCTACCACAAGATCAAGTCAAGCATAGAAGCAATAGTCGCACCATACATACACCAATTTTTTATTTTGGGTGAATGATCCTATTTGAATCCAAGATATGACTAGATATATTACACATGTCCTTAGCAAAGCATGGATGTTATGTCAAACAACTTTACCTTTGCTTTGTCAAAGGAGAGGCATGTCATATAACTGGAATGCATTCAACTCATGTTTGACAAATCAAGGATATTCAATTCATTCCTTAGCTTGCAAAACCTCTTCTCATCAAGTGGCTTGGTGAATATATTAGCAAGTTGATCATCAGTGCCAACACTCTTAATGCAAATATCACCCTATTGTTGATGATCTCTTATGATGTGATAGTGAATATCAATGTGCTTTATTATTGAATGTTGAACCAGATTGTTGATGAGCTTGACTATACTTTCATTGTCATATAGCAATGGTACTTGCTTGTGTTGACTCCAAAGTCATCCAAGGTTGCTTTCATCCAAAGCAAATGTGCACAACAACTACCGGCATATATGTATTTAGATTTGTTGGTTGATAGTGCCACACTATTTTGCGTATTTCATGACCAAAATACAAGTGATCTTCTAAGTAGTTTACATGTTCCAGTAGTTCTCTTCCTATCAAACCTGCATCATGCATAGCCGAAGTCTGAATATCCAATCAACTCAAAGTTTGACCCCTTGGGATACCATAGACCATCATCTTGTGTATGCTTCAAGTACCTCAATATTCTCTTAATTTCCTTCAAGTGACTTCCTCCTGATGAGGCTTGAAATCTTTCATACATGCATATACTAAACATGACATCCGACCTTGAAGTGATCACATAGAGTAAGCTTCCAATCATTGACCTATACAACTTTTGATCCACCATATTGCCACTAGCATCACTATCCAAATGTTCATTTCTTCCCATAGGTTTGTGTTTACGCCAAAGGTGGTAAACAGATAAAACCACAAGTGCATGGCTATCAAGGTAGCTTTCACCCGAGAGTACTCTAGGGAATTGATTTCCACGGGGAGCATGAGTGAGCTTAACAAAGAACTAAGTTCATCCTATGACACAAAGGTATGTGATAGATTGGGTGTAGGGTCGAGATGGCATACTAGAGAGGGGTGAATAGTCCGTTCTAAAATTAATCATACTGTCTAACCAAATCAAATGCGGAATTAAAAATAACAGTCTAGCCATGACTACACCCTCTATCTATAACTCAAGCACCTAGAAAAGTATGTATATTATGCTTATTAAGGTGCCGGGCTAGGAAGCTCTCCTAAATAAGTATAATTGCAAGGTCACACAAACCTAAGCAACTAGTACTCTAAGCAAACCAGTAGCTCCTACACATACTAGTGATGCAAAGCACATGAAGCCTAAGCACACTAGCAATGTGACTAACAAGGTTACACAAGCCAATTAGCCACGCAAATGCTACTTCTATGCTACACAAGCTAGAAGGTAACTAAGTAAGCTACACAATCTAAACAAGTTACAAGAGCAACAACTAATCACTAGCACAAGTATGAATAAGTAAATACAAACTAGTGATTAAGAGAATGCAAACCACCGTGAAGATGTACACAAGGTTGACATGGTGATTTTTCTCCCGAGGTTCACTTGGTCGTCACCAAGCTAGTCCCCATTGTGTCGACCACACACTTGGTGATTCGGCGGCTAATAGGTATTCACAAACCTATCCCAACAATTTGGGGCCGCAAGAATCCACCCACAAGTGAGGGTAGCTCAATGACACACTCAACTAGAGTTGCTCTTCGCGATCTCCCGCAGGGAGAGCACAACACCCCTCACAAGCTTTTCTCCGGAGCCACGCACAAGCTTCTTGCGTGCTTTGACGGAGCCATGATCACCAAGCCATCTAGAAGGTGGCGACCTCCAAGAGTAACAAGCACCATCGGCTTGCAACACGATCACCTAATGCCACTTGACGCAAACATGCAATGCAATGCACTAGAAATCTCTCTCTCTCACAATCGCATGATCAATATCAAGTGTATGTGAGTTAGAGGGCTCCCAAGCACACCTACACAAGCCACCAAGGCTCAAGGGTGCTCAGCAACCAGCCAAGGGCAGCCACCAAGGCTATTTATAAAGAGGGAAAGAAACTAGCCGTTTTTCCCAACTCAGAGCACATCCGGACGCTACCAACACGAAGGGTTCGGACCAATTCTTACACGTCCCGACACTCTAAACATTTGAATAGGGTTGTTGGCGCGCTTCAGCACAAAGTAATCTACCTCCGGACGCTATGAACAGTGAAGCTCCGAGCCAATTCTCATTGCGTCCAAACGCTATGTAGTAAGCTTCCCGAGAGGCAAAACACCTCCGGACGCTGTCCGGGCCCTCGTGTCCGGACTAATTCCCCGAGTCCGGACCTCACAGAGCTTTCCTGAGAGGGTTTTCGGACCTCCGGACGCATGTCAGACCCTAGGGTCTAGACCGATTCCCACGCGTCCGGACCTTTAGAGACACAAAAAAGGCTTCTTAGGACACTAGGTCCAGACAAAAATAGTGCTTGGTCCGGACCAATTTATCTCGTGTCCAGACCTGCACAGTCCACACCAAAACGTCCATATCTCTTAGCGCTGAACTCCGATTTCGATGATCTTAGACTTTTTGGAAAGCTAACTCAAAGGGCTACGCATCTCTTATATGCATTTGATCCATATCTATTGACGGTCTTTAGCGTCAACTTTTTGGGAAATTATAAATTAAATAAATGGATCAATCAAATATAATATCTAGAAATATAGGGCTTTAATTAACAATTTCCACGAGTTTTGGTGTTTCAATATTTTCTAGGGACTATTCCAGAAAAGAGAATAAAGGGAAACAAATCAGATAAGATATTGAATAAATCCCGCGGAGAAACACCTGCCAAAATACTCACAGAGGATCTCGCAGACACCGGAGCGAAGCGGGGCACCAACCCCTGCTACATGGGGTCGGCCGGCATGGGGTGGGGTCGGGCGGCACCCCCCTGGGCCCGCTGTCCGCCGTCTTTTGGAAGTTTCCTCCACCACCTATGAGGAGTCATCTCAGCCCTACGTGAAGTTGGTTTGATCCAACGACTATCGTGCATCCCACCGGACTATAAATAGGAGGGCATACCCCCCCGGGAGGCATCCCATCTAAAACTCAGATCATTTGGAGATCCATTCAGTCTAAGTCATAGGAGATATAGTAATCCAGAGCCATAAACCCTAGTTCATCTAGAGCACTTTCCAGTTCATAGCATAGCCTAGTTAGATTCGAGAGTAGAGGAAGTCAAGATTCGACCTTGGACTCCCGACGTTGTCAACATATTGGAGTCCGGTATAGTTCTTATTCTCTTATTCTCTTATAGTATTTATCTGCAGTTGTATGATATTTATAGGCAACACTATTCTTCATTAATATGTTCTTGTTTACTTTGTTCATTGTCTACGTTAATATATCTAGTATGGTTAGTTTGCTATTGAGTTCATGCACATGTTCGTATAGCGCTCGTATATTTGATCATATGGCGAGTGGTAGGCAATATGTAGGCATGGTGCTTAGATACATTGCTTATCTGCGGATGTCACCAGTTGTGTCGGGTCATGGGGTAGATCATGGACGTGACGGGTCCATTGAGTCCTTTGTAGGCCTCCCCCCGTACAGTGGTTTGGTAGGGAGGAATTGTTAGGTTGAGGATATCTTGTTATATCTGAGGTTTCTGAACTCAACTCATCATGTTCATGGCTCCATTGTGTTTGGGAATATTGGTAGTATTACTTAACAATGATTACTAGATGTACTTGCACTAACTAGTGTAGCTTTGACGGTAGCTAGAATACTTAGGAGTTATTTCTTTATTACTTGTATTAGACTGATGCTTGTGTAGTGACTAGAATACTCTAGATAACTTTATCCTTATTATTAATATGGTGATGACTGATCAATTTACCATTATCATTTATATATATTTATCATGTGACTTACCCCTGTTTAAGAGTAGAGATCATTGATGGTTAAATCCCTTCATTCATTTCATATGATTGTTATCAATACTATAGATTATCAGTTTAGCTAGACCTTCCCAGTGGTAGAATATAAATGACAACCTGGTAATAATCTAGGTAAAATGCTACAATGGTATATTTAATCTGTCTGCTTGCAGAATCATTAGTTCTTTGGCATTTCATCTATCATTATTTATTTCTGCCTAACCATACATAAAATATAATATTAGATAAGTACCATAAAATATTCCTAGCTCTATAATTAGGGATGAAAACCTAGTTCCATGCTTAGGAGTATAAGGTAAAAGATAAGTGTCTAGTTGCTAAAGGCGAGTTAATTACATACCATGTATTTTTGGCACCATTGGTAAGAACTAGTTTCTTGGTGATGTCGTTAAGAAATGTCAACAAGCATTTTTGGCGCCGTTGCCGGGGAAGGTATCTATGTCGACGAAATATGCGTCGCAGTCTACCTAGGGGGTACCCCACGGTAGTAGATTGTAGGCGGAGGTGTGGCGACAGCGATCAAGCAAAACATAGAGAGCGTAGACACGACGATTTAGACAGGTTCGGGCCGGCAAATCGCCGTAATACCCTACGTCCTGTGTTTTGGTGGCTGGATTGATATGAGTATTAGGTTACAAGACTCGTAGATGAGATATAGGGGATTGTATGTGTATCTAAGAGATTGTTTTGGAGGGGGTCCCTGCTCGCCTTATATAGCCAGAGAGCAGGGTTACAGTTTCCATATCCCAACAGATTACAATCGGTCCCTTTAGGTAAGGGATCCGAGTCTATCTACCAGGATCCTTCTTGGCGAGTAAGGCTTCTTCGGAGTCCTTGGCGAGCACGACGGATTGGTCGCGTGCCGCAAGGCCTCGTGGGCTGGGCCGTCGTCTGGTCGGCAGGCCCATAAGGTCCCTAGGCATATGCCGAGGTAATATCCCCAACAAGTCCCCGAGCACGTTATGTTCTTCTGGCGATTCAGCAGCGTCGTCTTTGGAGGCGTACATCTGGATGCCGTCATATGAGGTCGTCGTTGTAATATCTCGACCAGTATAACTGGTCGGGGGCACTTCTTGGAGAAGTCTCCCGACCAGGTCGAGCTGGTCGAGAACGTCGTAGCTTGATGTGCGAACAGATTGCCTTTGATGGATGTTGCGGCTACTCGTTGGGAGGATGTGACGTGTTGAAGAAAAAAAACTTTTTGAACAGCTTTGTTCCCTGGTGAAGTGTACCCACTTAAGCTCTGCAAAAAGACAACAGGAAACGGTAGAGGTTTGTGGAGCAGAAAATAAGTACATTCACCGCAAGGTGAGTGTACCAACTTAGTCCCCGAGCTTGGTAGCAGGTGAAGTATGCACGTGGTGCCAAGCTTTATAAAGATAAAAATGTATGAATAAGTGTAAATAATGAGCAGAGTATGAGTTTTGCAAAAAACGGCTGCAAATACCCGCAGTCCCCGAGCCTGATGCAAGAGACTTGTAAAGTTCTTGTATCAGGATTTATAGAAAAAATTGGAATATAAGTTCGGTTAAAACGACTGCGAATACCCGTAATCCCCGAGCCTGATGCAAGGAGCTGGAAAGTTCTTGTGTCGGGTCATATTGCTTTATTCGCAGTCCCCGAGTTGCAATCCCCGGGTTCTTTGGTTTTCCATGCCACTGCCCCTGTGCCACGGCAGCAGTCCCCGAGCCTTGCTCGGTGTATCACTGGACGAAGTCCCCGAGCCTGGTCGGGTCTTGCGAGCAGGTGGCTGAGTCGTCATCTACCGTCGGCGAAGTCCCCGAGTGGCATTGTAGCAAATGTCCTACAAGACTTGCTTAACTGGTGTACTATAGCCGTGTTGCTATTCCTGCCAAAAAAGAAATTGTAATAGAGTCGTGCGTCCAGTCCCTGGGACTGTGGCGTTAGTGGTATTTTAGGAATTGTTAGCCAAAAGTCGGGGAAATTATCTGGGAGAAAATATGAAATAAGGTAAAGGGAGTTATTGGGCCGAATTAACTGTGCGGTTAACGGCCCAAACAGTGGCGTGGGGAATTGGTGTCGTCACGGTTCCGTATTTGGTCATTGCGGTTTCCCAAAATCCCTGGGAGACGAAGCGTCGCGCCGCTTGTATAAAGGACGGATCAGCGGCGGAAAGGGAACGGTCGCGTTGTTTGGTCTTCACCCGAGCGTGTGTAGGGTTCGAGGAGGCGCGACTTCATTGCTCGGGGTATTTGATCAGGACGGTGATTCGGCTATATATCCTCGTGAAGATCCGGGTGAGTACCAATCCTTATTGTGTCGATTTCCATTGCATTGCTTAGTCGCAAGGTCTTGAGAGGGTTTCGTCGATGCTTAGTCTGTGCCAGGCATGATGTAGGCTGGGGCGCGCATCTTGCGATGGGTCTTGCCGCCGTACTGGCCCTGTCAGAGGACTTGGTGTTTCAGATCCTTCTTTGTGTGATCGACAACGGCAACAATGTGCGCGAGTATGTGAAGATTCGCCCAGTCTGTCGTCTCTTCCGCAACTTCTGCGATGACCCGTCGACGATTCGGCTTTTGTCCCTTCGGCGCGTCCAGGATTATTCTCGGCACTACTTCCCTTCTATGGAGACCACCTTCGAGCAGTGCTTTCTTGACGCCGACCACCAGGAGGCTCTGTTCTTTCGTGGCCTAGAGCTATTGATGCTGTGGGGGCAAGACCCTGTTGGGAAATCACTTATTGGCAGGGCGGTGGCGGCTGGAGACGGTGTCGCAATGTACTTTAGGGCCATGATGTTGTATTATGAAGATTCGGCGTAAGCCTAGGCAAAATACCCGATACCCATTACCCGAACCCAAATTACTTGAACTCGGACCCGAATTACCCGAACCCGAGGTACCCGATCCTAAATTCGGATAGTAATTTTGATTACCAGAAATTAGTTTGGGTAATTCGGGTAATGTCTCCCGGTACCCAAACTACCCGAACTACCAAAATTTTTATGTGTCTTTATATTTATCATTAATTGTTAGTTGAACACTTGAACTTATCACTTTATTAAAATATAATTCTCTCTTCTTGAACAAATGATTATAATATATTATTCTCTGGAAATTGTTGTTAAAATTCTATACATTTGGTGTTAAAATTATGTATAAATTGCTACTATATTTTTATCAAATTTGTTGAAATCTGTAAATTCGGGTATATCGGGTAATACCCGAACCCGAACCTGAATTATCGGGTACCCAAAATTGCGGGTAGTGTTTTTTTGAAGCTAATATCGAGTAGTAGTTTTCATTACCCAAATTTTAAATTACCCAACCCGAAAAAATCGGGTAACCCGAATGCCCAGGCTTAATTCGACGAACTTGGAGGCGCTTGCCCTCATCGAATGTCTTGGCGGTGGTGCTCTTCCCGACGGTCGGTTTTGCGACCAAGGCCTGCGTAGTCTTCGGGAGCATTCTCGTGACAATCTTCATATCATCCGGAAGCGGCGGTGGATTCGTGCCCCAAAAGATGTTCCGGACTTGATGGTTGTCGTCGAGCCTCATCTTTGCGTCTGGGAGGGGTGTCGCCGTTTTGGTCCGGAGGGTAGCAATATGTCTGGGATCATCATGTACTGCAGTATGCAATGTCAGATTTGGCATGAGTTCGATCTTTGTACTAGGCATATTAGTGAAGTGGTCGCTTATCGAATTAGTAGGATGAGGTTGTGATTGTTGGACGCTTTATCTGGAGTGTTTCCTTTTAGTGCACCAGGGCGTTGTGTCATCGTTTATTTTGCTACGTGACAGCTATGTTTTGCCTCCCATGTACAAGTGGTTGGATGTGTATGTGAAAACTGCAAAGCTATTATATATCCGGGCGGTGAGCTTTTATTTCACTTGTATATCCTGTCCTGCCTGCTAAGTCGTGAGCCGTAGCAACGAAACGTTCGGCCTTGGTTCTCAAATGGTCCATATCGTAGGGCTAGCACCACTGCACGCGTAGGATACATAAGGAATCCCAAAGAGACGCGCAGTGACAACCCGCGGCGCAGAGGGCGAACAGCTCATGCACGTTTAGGGAGATGTCAGGGACAGGGCCTTTTCCGAGAGGCTCGATCGTGGCGTGACTTTGGGCCTGTGGAGATCGTTCCTACAGACGCTGGGCGAAAAGCCATGTTGCTTGTAGAGTCGTCGACCGTATCGTGGTCGTGTACAGATTCTGGGCGCGCGACCTCATGGCTACCGACCCGAGCAGTATCGTCCGGCTTCTGGGGAAATACGGCTGGGGAGGCCTGTCGATATAATCATAGCGCTTAGGGTAGCTACTTCTACTCGCTATGGTTAACCGGCAGGCCAGCTTCGGAAGCTTTCTGGTCGCGGTCAGGCTGTATAGATACACATCTAAGCAAATTTTTGGAATGTCATATATTTCTACTAAAATTAGTTTGCATTTTCTGTCGCTATACTATTTTGTCACAACTTATTGTTGGTATATCAATATGACGCCTATACAAGCTGGCATTATTAATTACTAATTTATATCCTAAAGTCGGACAACTTTGTCTACAATAGTGGCATGTTTGCTTGTCCTCGAGGCAAGCTTTTGTAGCATAAGTATCGTCTCAGGCGTCCTATCATGAGTGCAAGGTCCAGATTTCTTGTGAAAGAGGCCATGAAACAAACACAACATAGAAGTAGAAGCAAAAGAGGAGGCCATGAAACAAACACAACATAAAAGTAGAAGCAAAAGAGGAGGCCATGAAACAAACACAACATAGAAATAGAAGCAAAAGAGGTCGGCCCTGGATTTCAGGGTGAAGGGCAGTCTCATCTTTTCATGCTTGTCCACTCTCCATGGTGCTAGTACACAGTACTTCGGCTCCATACATATACAGGCACTGGCGCACTGCTCTGCAGAGAGAACTCGGTAGACTCCACTGGTCCACCCTCTGTCCTCTGCACCTCTTCCACCCTAAGAAAGCGAGAACGACGACTCGCCCTCGCGCGGCGTCGTCATGCTCCCTCCGTTAGGCAACCCGCTCTGGGTACCAGAGGACGTCAACGACTAGCAGCAGCACGTGCCTTCGCCGACGCCCATGGGGTTGGTGACGGTGCCGGCGCAGGGGAACGAGGAGCAGAACCTCCTGGCCCTAGCCTCCGCCGCTGCCATGGGGGCGGTGGTGTTTTGAGCTCGCCAGTGGTGCTCGATGACGATTGGTACTTCGACCCCGTGGTTGCGTCCGCCACCGGCGGCGCACAGGGGCACCTGCTCCTGGCGCCGCTGGCTACAAGCGCCGGATCGCAGATGTTCTCGCTCTTCAACGTTGGCGGCGCCACGACGTTCGATGTCCATGGGTTTGACCTCGGCCTCGGCGGCGGAGGCAGCGGGGCCGGTGGCGACCTAGTCCCGTTCTCCGGCGCAGGGAATACATTGAATTCGTCGTTTTTTCCCTGATACCGGCAGGGAATGCCGGCTTCCTCGGCTCGTTCGACGTCTTTAGCACAGAAGCGCCGGCTCAAATGCTGGACTTTGGCGGCCTTGGCGGGTTCGACATATTCAACAACGGCGTCGGCTCCTCCTCCACCGCGCCCCCTCCTGCCTCGGTGTCCCTGATGGCGTCGTTCTCTAGGCACGGGAAGGCCGCTGTGCTCCGCCCGGTAGAGATCTTCCCGCCTGTGGGCGCGCAGCCGACGCTGTTCCAAAAGCCCGCGCTCCGCTGCAATGCCAGCGAGGAGGAGGACGACAAGAAGTGCAAGGCGGATGCCATCACCGCGGCTGCCTTCCATCGGCGCCTTCCATACTTCACGCGGTTAAGCGTATACGAAGTAACCAATGCTCTGATACCCCTTGTAGGATCTCTAGAAGGGTAAATAGCCTAGAGTGGGGGTGAATAGGCTTGTAAAAATTTAACTCAAACTGCAATTAGAAGCTAGGGCGGCATTGCCGCTCTATGAGGGCGGCACTGCCGATCTCTGAAAAATGTGCAGAATAGAATGAGCTTTTGCAGGGATGAACTAGATACCAAGTAGAGGCGTTCCCTGCAATTTCAGATCCAGAACAAGTTCAAAGACTGGTTACCACAGAAAAGTACCTTTTCCTCAACTCAACACTTCAAACCCTAGCACAAGATGAATTGCAAGAATATAAAGACCAGGGGACCAGCACATGAGACACAAGAGTTATCTCGTGGTTTAGCTCGGCACCAAGGCTTGCCTATGTCCACGTTGTTGAGGTTCCACAAAGACAATGAGCTTTGCAACTCCTCCTCGGTCTCAAGTCAAGGAAGTGAATCCTTGAGATGAGGGGTAATCTCTTAGCTTCACACAGTTTCTACAAACCTCTCTAGGCTGCCACAAGAGAGGGGCAAGCTCTAGGGTGACGCCTAGCCGGCTAGGAGCAAGCTTCAAAGGTTACAAACCCTAGCATCGCCGGCCAAACGAGAACAACAAGCTCTTAGACTTTGGGAAGTAGTAGATCTGCTCTCTAGGAGTGTTTTGTTGCCTTTTCCCTCAAGAATCTATGGTGGGAAGTGTTGGATTGCTTGGAGGGTGAAGGAGCAACAATGGAGAGTGAGAGAGAGACAGAGAGCTCTGTTTTGCAACAGTCTGATTTGGAGGAAGACGAAGGGGTACTGAACTGGTGAGGTGGAGACCTTTCCAACGGGTATTTATACTCGCAGAAATTCGCTGGAAAGGGAGGGCGGCACTACCGCCCTAGCTCAGGGTGTCTGTTGAGTGTAAGATTTGAACTGGACCCTAAGCTAGTTGAGAGTATGTCAAGGGTAAAGATTGAGCATGTGATTCAACATTTGACCATACAGCACTAGAATCCCCTTTAATAGTTCGGCATACTTATACTCAATTTCAAACCATAAATGAATTTAAACCTTTGATGAGTAGGACAGCCACCATAAGAATTGGGGTACCTCCACCTTCTCTATATCTTCCTCTTTTCATCATTACCTGCTTGTCATCTCAATAGATCTCATTAGTTCTTGAATTAAGCGGTCATCAACACCAAAACCAACTTTAGGGCTTGATTGCACTTTCATCTCTCGGTATCCAAACTACCCGAACTACCCAAAGTTTTGTACGTGTCTTTATATTTATCATGTATTGTTAGTTCAACACTTGAACTTATCACTTTATTAAAATATAATCCTCTCTTCTTGAATAAATGACTATAATATATTATTCTCTGTAATTTGTTATTGAAATTCTATACATTTGGTGCTAAAACTATTTATAAATTGCTACTGAATTTTTATCTAGTTTGTTAATTTCTGTAAATTCGGATAAATCAGGTAATACCCGAACCCGAACCCAAATTATCGGGTACCCAAAATTGCGGGTAGTGTTTTTTCGGGGTTAATATCGAGTAACAGTTTTCATTACCCGAACTTTCAATTACCCGACCCAAAAAGATCGGGTAACCCAAACGCCTAGGCTGAGCTGGAATACTATGGATAGACCATCTACTAAACCTCATATGTACATAATGTTAAGCTTCTTGACTTGGTTGACTTAGAGAGGCTTTTAGGACACATCCATTATCTGTGGTGGGTCCTCTGATTTCTGTGCGACTCTTGACTCGAGTCATTCCAATGGGTTTCTCCTTCTTTAGAAAAAAGGCGGCTCTTGATGATTGCTTCGACCCCTTTGGCTTAGGTGCATACATCACTTGCTTCTATCTTGCTCAAAGGTTGGTGAGATCTTCTAGTGAGGCTCTGCTCCCTTGTCGCTCGAATTGGTGAGAATGCTTGAGGATCTTGGGTCGAGCAAGGTTCCACTTAGTAGGGTTCATGGTTTAGAAATTGGGTATCATTCTTGAGAAGGTTATGGTCAAACGATTAAGGACAACCATTTAGGAATAGGGGATGATTGATAAAGATGCATCATGAGGTGGAGCCAAGGATCAAATCTTGTCCAAACATAGGGATGCAGGAGGCTTTCTCCTGTTTGAACCTCGGGTTGCCAGTACAAATTCTTGTCATGCGTGATACACTAATCTCTGGTCATACAACAAATCCTACGACATTAGGGGATCAACATGATGTATTTTCCTCTATCAATAGCCTACAATACATAGGCCAACAAGATATCTTAGTGTATTTTAGCAATATCGCTTATTTGTCTCGATGCTTTTATTAAACAAGTAACTGATACTTTACATCTAAAGATATAGATACACAGCTAAGCGATTTTTTGGAATGTCATATATTTTTACTAAAAATTAGTTTGTGTTTTCTGTCACTATACTATTTTGTCACAACTTGGTATATCAATATGACGCCTATACAAGCTGACATTATTAATTATTAATTTCTATCCTAAAGCCAAACAACTTTGTCTACACTAGTGGCATCTTTGCTTGTCCTCGAGGCAAGCTTGTGTAGCGTAAGTGTCATCTCAAGCGTCCGATCATGAGTGCAAGGTCCAGATTGCTTGCGAAAGAGGTCATGAAACAAACACACCATAGAAGTAGAAGCAAAAGAGGAGGACATGAAACAAACACAACATAGAAGTAGAAGCAAAAAAGGGGCCGGGCCTGGATTTCAGGGTGAAGGGCAGTCTCGTCTTTTCATGCTTGTCCACTCTCCACGGTGCCAGTACACAGTAGTACTTCGGCTCCATACATATACAGGCACTGGCGCACTGCTCTGGCAGAGAGAACTCAGACGACTCCACTGCTCCGCCCGCTGTTCTCTGCAGCTCTGCCACCCCCAAGAAAGCGAGAACGACGACTGCGCCGTCATGCTCCCGCCGTTCGGCAACCCGCTCTGGGTACCGGAGGACGTCGACGACCAGCAGCAGCAGCACGCGCCTCCGCCGACGCCCATGGGGTTGGTGACGGTGCCGGCGCAGGGGAACGAGGAGCAGAACCTCCTGGCCCTGGCCTCCGCCGCCGCCATGGGGGCTGGTAGTGTTTTCAGCTCGCCGGTGGTGCTCGATGACGACTGGTACTTCGACACCGTGTCTGCGGCCGCCGCCGCCGGCGCGCAGGGGCACCTGCTCCTGGCGCCGCCGGCGCCGGCGCCCGGCGCCGGATCGCAGATGTTCTCGCTCTTCAACGTTGGCGGCGCCGCGACGTTCGACGTCCATGGGTTCGACCTCGGCCTCGGCGGCGGAGGCGGCGGGGCCGGTGGCAACCTGGTCCCGTTCGCCGGCGCAGGGAATGCGTCGAATTCCGCGTCCTTTTCCCTGATACCGGCAGGGAACGCCGGCTTCCTCGGCTCGTTCGGCGGCTTCGGCACAGCACCGGCTCAAATGCTGGACTTTGGCGGCCTCGGCGGGTTCGACATGTTCAACAACGGCGCCGGCTCCTCCACCGCCGCGCCCCCTCCTGCCTCGGTGTCCCTGACGGCGCCGTTCTCTGGGCGCGGGAAGGCCGCTGTGCTCCGCCCGCTGGAGATCTTCCCGCCCGTAGGCGCGCAGCCGACGCTGTTCCAGAAGCGCGCGCTCCGCCGCAACGCCGGCGAGGAGGACGACGACAAGAAGCGCAAGGCGGATGCCATCGCCGCGGCTGCGGGAGCTTCCTCGGCCGGTGGCGGTGACACGGTGCTCGACGACGCCGACGACGATGACGGCGGGAGCCTCGACGCGTCCGGGCTCAACTACGACTCGGAGGACGCCAGGGGCGTCGAGGATAGTGGAAGGAAGGACGGCAAGGATTCCAACGCCAACAGCACGGTGACAGGCGGCGGCACGGGCGACGGGAAAGGTAAGAGGAAGGGGTTGCCGGCCAAGAACCTCATGGCGGAGCGCCGTCGCCGGAAGAAGCTTAATGACCGGCTCTACATGCTCCGATCCGTCGTGCCCAAGATTAGCAAGGTGAGAATTGTACCCTTGCATCTATTTATTAATCAGTTACTACGAACTGTAGCTCGTAATTTAGATGAATTCTCCGTGATTTGGTAGCAATTAGCATCTAGCATTACTATGTATGCTTATATTGGTATTTGTTTCATGGAATTAATTATGTGAAGCTAGTGTACTCCATGGTGCAGTAAATTGTTTGTAGAGATGTCGCTCATATAAGGTTTATGCTATTGATTTTGTGAAGCTGTTGTCCAGGTTGTGATGAATTGTCTATCATGAACTGATGGTATGCACATCTCAGGTGCAAATTTTACCTAGATGGCAGATGTGTATGCAGGATTTAGCCATTTAAGACTTTTCTATGTTCATCTAGGGATAGCCTAGCTTTCTAGGTTCTATAAATTGCACATCCTTTAGTTCAAAAAGATATATGGATTAGCATCTACCATTTCAGTTTCTGTTTAGGTTTTGATGATGCTACGGATAGTGCTTCAGTTATGGTCCTAACCTATAAGTTGTGACTTTGATTCTGTGCACTTCTTTTCTTTTCTCTTAGAAAAGTAGCTCCTGTTCTATTTCTTGCAGTTCTTGTTGCGGCTGTTCTATTTCTTGCAGTTCTTGTTGCGGTTAAGGGAACCTCTTTGTTGAGTGTCTTCCTGACTAGCATAGCAAAATTTAGATTTCAATTTGTCCATGATCTATGTTCATAAACTGTCCTACATGCAAATCATGTAACAGCTTGCACAAATACAATAAAGATCTGCCCTACATCTCTGTTGTTACAGTATAGTTCAGATCAAAGGGAGAATTTATTTCTTTCTTTTTTCCACCATAGAACAGAAAGGCATCAGTTATGGTGTAATAGTGCTTTCTGCATGACTAGTTCAGTTATCTGTTTTGTGCTGAGTACTTCACCTTTGGTTTTATTGGTACATCTTTTTCATTGTATTCATAGATATCATATCAATAATGTTACTTTCTCGTTTTGACCGGCCAATGAACTAATTGTATCTGTTTGCAATTGCAACTGGTAGATGGACAGGGCCTCCATTCTTGGTGACGCAATCGAGTACCTGAAGGAGCTGCTGCAGAAGATCAACGATATTCAGAATGAGCTGGAGTCATCCCCTTCCACAGCCTCACTGCCTCCAACACCCACAAGCTTCCACCCTCTGACTCCGACGCTGCCCACTCTACCATCTCGTGTGAAGGAAGAGCTGTGCCCAAGTGCACTGACTAGCCCTACTTCTCAGCAACCAAGGGTCAGTAAATGTTCTCTCTGAATCCACACTTTATCGGTATCTTTCCTTCAGATGAAATGGTCTGACAGAACAGTATTCTTTGGTTAAACAGGATATAGCTTCAGCTGTAATATGAATTATTTATACATCAGTTTGTGTCACTGTTGTCATACTGGTTGAAGCATTTATCTGACTTGTGTCATTTCTACTGCTGCGACAGGTTGAGGTTAGGATGAGGGAAGGCCAGGCAGTCAACATCCACATGCTCTGTGCTCGCCGGCCTGGTCTTCTGCTTTCTGCTATGAGGGCGATCGAAGGCCTTGGTCTCGATGTCCAGCAAGCTGTTATCAGTTGTTTCAACGGATTTTCCTTGGACATCTTCAAGGCTGAGGTAATGTACAATACAACTGCACATTTCTTTCTTCTCATTTTCAGTGTCAGAATCTGACACTTACATAGGTATCCATAAGGACAGTGAAGATCATGCGGAAGCTGTGATGTTCCAGCGGCTTGAAATTTGAAATTTGGACATTGTTATTTGGTTGCCACATGAAAATAAACTGACGAGGATTCCTCACTGTAGCTATGCAAGGAAGGCCCTGGGCTTCTGCCAGAAGAGATCAAGTCCGTCCTCCTGCAATCTGCTGGGTTCCATGGCGTGATGCCGTGATCTAAGACAGCAAAACCGCTCAGCCGACCCACCAAAAGGAAAAAGAACAACGTAGCTAAGGGAAAGTTTACAAGAACTGGTGTTTCCAGTCTCATCAGGGTTTGATTTTCGTCAGAACTCAGAACCAGCTTCCGTCTTTTAACAGTTTGAGACACCTCCAGACCTGCTCAGGATTTTCAGAACCATATCCGTTTGCTAGTCTTTTAATAGAGTTTTTTTATTAAAAAAAACAATGTCAGTATTCTGCTTCCTAGTCTGTTCTAGTTCTTGGTACATGTGTTTTGCCTTGTGCAGTTAGCTTTTCTCCTGCAACTCTGAGGGGGTGTTTGGATCCCCTTGGCAAATTGGCAAATTAGCAAAAGAGCAAAAGAATTACTACTTTTTGATAAATAGATCCAAACATACAAGGTAAAAAATGGCAAAAGAGCAAAAATTTATCATTTGTGAGTGGCAAATAAAGGTAAATAGAAAATCCTTCCACTCATACTCCTCCCTCTTATGCATGACATGTGAATGAGTGTAATTATTAGGGTTACAATTGTCTTTGTATGTGTCATTTGTCATTTTCTATTTACCATTTGTCAGGGGATCCAAACACCCTCAAGTGATAAAAGTTTTGCCAAATTCATTTGTCATTTGTCAAAGGATCCAAACACCCATGAATCGATGAGGTCGCGTCGAATGAATGAATGAATGAAAAAAAAAAAAGCGAACCATTCCTAAATCCTCTGTCCGATCTGTCTATCCTCCCTGTAATGTCGAATGGCTCTTTCTGTTTGCCGTGGCTTTGCCTGTTTGTTTGTTGCGTTTGCAAAAGCCTTGTGGCTGGTGCCGTTGCTTGCTGCATATGATGCTGAGTAGTAACAGACTCGGCAGAGGTTCAGGTCAGTTTGTTGGAAGCATGCAGATGCAGCAGGCGGGCTGGACCATGATACGGTGGGCCAAGCGCGTCTTCACTGCAGCGCTGGATTTATTTGGCTGGTTTCCGGCGAGATCCGGGTAAAAGCTGATGAAAGATGAGATGGAACGCGGTAGAAAGCAGGGGGTTTCCACCCTACCCTGCTGGTCCTGGCGCGAGATGAGGGGTGGAAACTGCACTGGAGTTGGTTTTCCCAGTGCTGTGTTTGTGCACTTTCCATGGGTGAAATGAAATGTGATGTGCGTTGCCTGAGAGAACTACGGAGTATGTTCTTCCTCTGCTCTTGTCAAGCACTCGTACGTCCTCCCGTCGGCGGCCTCACCTGGCACTTAGCAGATCCAACACTGCAATGGCGCGACCTGGCCTGAGCCTGTACCATCTCATTGCAAATGGCTGCGCGGCCGCATGATTCCCCCTTACTGGCGTGCCGTCCGGCGCCGCTGCTGCTGCGACGACACGGCAGCGGCTGCCAGTGCCAGAACGGCCACTGCCAAGGACGCCTCTGAGTTCCAATCATGAGTCCAGCGGGCGTGCGTGCGTAGTACTACGGAGTACTACATGCAGATGCAATGCAGAGCGGCTCGTTGGCGTGCAATGAGATGAGAACGAGATGAGATCCACGCATTCAATACGGTTCACTCCATTCCTGTGTGCGCGCTTCTCTCTCTCACACACACACACGCAGCAGTTCATTTGTATCTTGGCATATCCTGCTTCAATACACAACACGCCTGGGCAAAATTTAGTTGCCAAGAAGCCAGGTTTTTTTTTTGTCTACCATTTCGTTTACTATCAAAACTTGCCAACATCTCACATTTTGGCTTGTTTAATACTGTACTACTTAGTATGTGGCAGATGCTTTTGTCCAGCTTTGATAACTTTTGCGTACCAAATATTTGCGTACGTCGTCAATTTCTTGAAGCAAACCAAACAAGCCTGTAGTCTTTTATCTTTGTTGTATGTAAGTCTTGATGACGCGTACCGCATTATCCACAGATAGGGGTATAGGACGAGGAGATGTTTGTCCATTGCGACTGCGAAAATTGCCTTTTTTTTCTGACGCGATATCCTCCGTGGTATCAAGTATTATAGCAGGTGGTAAGATGAGAGAAGGGAAGCGGATTGTAAATATTATAACAGGCTTGGGTATAAGAACTAAGAAAATATTTAAGATAGACGGATGGAACATATATTAATAAAGGAGACCTCACCACTGTATGGATAGGTTGGGAGAAGACTCTAACGAATCTTACAGCCAGCTTGTGGACTGTATTATAATACTTACTCTTAGTAACCGCAGACTTGCAGAGCATGTTATCAACTAAGAATTTCCACTCCATGTTGCCATTTTCCATTTCGCACAAAAGATGTACAGTACAATAAAAGATTTTGCAGCACGGCGTTACCAGCTTGCAAGCCCCACAAGTCCACAATTTGGTACGCCTCCGTTGGATCGTAAGAAAATTTTCTATTTAATTTATGGAACGCTAAAATTTCACAGGAATTAGTTCATTTTCACAAACTTTTTCTATGTTCTAAATGAGGCTTAAAATTTCTGTATAATTCCTTCGGACTTCCAGCATTTTAAAGGGGATAATTCGTATGCATATTGTAAAAATGCAACAAAAAAATATATACTACTTCTATCCTAAAAAGAACATAGCTATGGTACGTATGTGAGTTAAAAGTGTTTCACGTTTGATCAAATTTATAGTAAATAGTATTCACAGTATAGCTCTAAATTAATTTATTCTAAAAATTTATTTTATAATTAATCTAATAATGTTTAGTTATTATAAAAATATTATTTTAATCTAATTAATTAAACTTGGTATATTAAATAATGACACTGTTTCAGAATTGCAATCGAAACAGAGGAAGTATGTATGTCCGCATTTTATTGCATTCAAATTCAATCCCCTACGGCGAGCTTAGAGCACTCCAACAGTTTGACATTTAGACTTGACATATTTATGTCAAAAAAACTAAAAAATTGGTGGCCAACAGTTTGTCATTTGGGCTTGGCATTTTTGCCAAAGTTGCAAATAGGAGTCCGCACTTGGCAATTTGGCGACCGTAAAAAAGAGGCAAATTTTTTTTTCCTTCTTTTTTTTCACGGTAGAACCGTGGGCGTCGGCCTTTTTTTCCTTCTTTTTTTTCACGGCGGAACACTAGGCAGCGGGTCTACTGGTCCATAATTTCCGTTTTTACCAAGTTATTATGGGTATTTTTTGATTTGATATATCTATTTCAGAGTTGGCAAATTTTATATTTTGTCAAATCAAAATTGTCAAACTGTTGAAGTTGCTCACGGGTGAAGGCGGAGAATTTATTCGGACGCCCATGCACGCGCGATCGGGTTTGACAGCTTCCGCCTCTGTGACCCGTGTCAGGCAGGCACGCAGGCCACAATCACTGCCCCCGTCTTCAAGAGTTCAAGGCCGTGCGCGCCCATGTGCGCCTGGATCTACCGCCGCCGCCGGCCCGACCTCCCATGGACGCGGTAGTTGCAGCTTCGATCGGAAGGTAACTAACTGCGGGTGCAAAGCTGAGAGTTGTTGATGCACGGTAGCAACTAGCAAGCAGTGTGTGTGCTAGGACGGTTCTGGTCTCCAGCTCCAGGCTAAAAAAAGAGAGGAGAGACCCTGAGCTATGAAGGCGTTTGTTGTGTACTGTAGGTGTTTGGCGTGCTGCAGGTGTAGTGCTGGTGTACTGTACAACCGGCCGGAGACAGGCGAGGCAGCGGCGGTGCTCCGGCAGCCCGTCGCGCGGGGTAAGGTGTTCCCTTTTCCCTCCTCGTCCGTCGGTCGTCGGAAACCCTGCAAACAAAAGGGAGAACGAGCGGCAACCGGCAAGACGATCCAGGATGCCCGTGGAAACGAATCGGATCGTCGGACAGGCAGGCATGACACGTCTCCAGAGGAGCAGGGCATGGACCTCCACGGCTCGCCGTCTCAGACCGAGAGCTGTACATCATACAAGTTCATACCATACATACTATACGAGCAAAGGAACATGGAAAAAAGCAAAACCTTTCACACACCTAATTATCGTGATTAACGTGTCATTTTCCAAGCCGACAATATGGTGCAAATGTCATCGTCAATGTCAAGCACCAAACTAGAGACTATATATGCATCTTGTTGTTAATACATGGATGGTGACCTGCCTGTGACCAGAGGCAGGCAGGCAGTCGTGCATGGATGGAAGGAAACAGCGGGTGGCTCTGCTTCCTCTGAATAAGGTTGTGGCGCAATAGGCAGCTCCGCAACCCTCCAACGGCGTGTCCCACGTTCAGACATGCCACTTCTGACTAAACACCACGTCGTCACGTCACGCCACCACACCAAAGACGCATCGTTGCTCAGGGAGGCCCAACAACATCATGGCTATCAAGTGCCTTCCTATTCCCCCAACAAAAACCCACCAGGATCACAACACCATGATAACACTCAGCTACTCACTCGATTGTCGATACACCCACGGCCGAGAACGAACCAAACGCCGCGGCACAACAAACTGGAACCTTAAGCTGAAAGAGAGCATGATTGGTCAATCACTGCAACCAGCAGGAAAAAAGATCAAGCCCCCAGCTCTGCAAGTGAAAACTAGACCGAAACTACAACGAAACACAATGTGCAGACCCTGGTTTCAGGCTACACAAACAAGAATCAACAATCCACATCCACGATAGGGAGGGAGGAACTGCAAACACAACGGCGGAGCTTTAAGCCCAGGACCCAGGAGTGACAAGTACGCAGATGATATATTAGACTTGATGCAAAGGGGAGAGCAGGCAGCTATGTACAACGCTTAGTGCCAAGGGGAAGCACGGGAGGGCTTTGCTTAGTTCGCTACGCATACATTACGACAAGCGACCAACTAACTTACCTCACCAAAAGGAGAAACCAAAACTGCAGCGAATAAGAGGGTTCAACTTAGACCACCAGGACGAGCACCATCTATAAATACTAGGGTACTATGGGGCTCGTCCAATTGCATATAAAAAAGAAAGCATTTAAGCTTCACTAGGGCACCTATGGATACATTGCCTTTTTCCTCTCGGTTGTTACTTCAGACGACCTGCCAAAAGAACAACAATCAAGCAAAGAATAAATGATGTGTCGTATAACGATCATTCAGAATTGTATACCCAATAGTCCAATACTAGGTGCCGCAGCTAGTGAAGTGGATTGCATTACCAGCTGCAAAGGCATTAGCAGTTCTCGGAGTTAAGGGACGAGGCGGATAGGCTGTCGGGTGTCTCCCTAGCAGTAGAGCCCCTTTCCATTGAATTAGCAAGGCTGTCCTCCGACCTTGAGTTCAGGGCGCCCGGATTCATCCGCTGGACCTCCTCCCTTGTGTAGATGAAGATCTTGTGGACTATGTTGCAGAACTCACTGCCCAGTCAAATAGAGGTAAATCAAGATTTTGGCTTACATAAATCGACCAAGAAAACAAGGGGATTACTCAACAGTTACTCACTTCCAGGGATCATCCCCAACCAGCATCATATCACCTTCATTGTCAGTGTAGACAACCATCCACTCCTTGTTACAACCTTTCAGCTCACCATTGAAGTCAAACATCTCATCCAACTCAGCAATCAATTCTGTGTAGCCACTGAACTTTGTAAGATCCACAGACCTACCAAGTGTGATTCCTTGCTTGTGGACCTGAAATGAACAGACATCGTACATGAACCATCATGGTGAACAGCGTTGATGCTAAAAATAATTATATTTCTGTAAAAGGGAATGCATATATGCCTAGTGCATACAGCCACAGCATTCAGACCACACCTACCATGCAGTTTCAGGCAAGGAGTGGGACACAAGTACATATGCTTAGATAGTGCATACAGCAACAGCATTCAGATGGTATCTACCATTGCAGTTCCAAATAAGGAGTAATATGCATGTAATGGAGATATTTAGTTATGTAGGCATGGTGTCTTAGGAAATTAGCAGGCTTCAGAAGTTAGTCTAGCTTTGGAACATTGCAAACAAACATATCAAACGGTACTTTAGAAGCGATATTTACTAGACATGTCCCTGGTAGAAAACTAAAAAAGAGAATAGTCAGAGCACTAAATGTAAAAAGGATTTGCAGGTAACTACAATTCTTCATCCAACAGACTGCGCCAGAGATTAAAAAGAGAAGATGATTGCTATAGTAACAAGAGTACAAGACAAACACACCTTCTTGCAGCTCCTAGTCGATCCACCTTGTGATTTGCACTGTGTGCCTCTTGAAGCTTGTGGACATTTCTCTGGAACAGGATCTACCTGAGTAGCATCAAGTTGCTTCGGAGTCTTAAGTGGGTCAGAACATTTGTCTGCTTCAATTGCGTCAACCATCCGCCATTCAGCTGCTGCTGGAGTTTGTGGCATCCCGTCATAGGCAACACTTGGTGGGGACTTCAAAGGTTCAGATTTGGCTGGGCTATCAAGGTGAATTCCAAAAAGTTTGCATGAATTGCCTTTCATTTTCTGAGCTTCACCATGAGCAAGAACCAAAGGTTGAGGCTTAATCACGAGTGGCTGCGCATCGTCCATGCGAGCACCAGGTATCATGTGTCCAAACCATCCAGATGAGTATTGATCAATGCCTCGGCCAGGTAGTGCAGCATAAACTCCATTCCCAAACTTGGTATTTGTGTTACTCTGAGACAACCCACCAACTTCCTGTATCACTGGATAGCTAGGTCTGTTCAACCCAAAGCCAGTATTTGAAGGCATCATGGACCATGAACCAGGGAACAGATTGTGATTGTCTTGCTGGTCTTGATAATGAGCATTTACCGTGTGCCAGAAATTAGGACGACCAGCAGCAATCTGATCAGGTAAGGAACAGAATGCCTGCGGATTCTGTACATCTTTATTAGGTTGTTGATATCCAGATAACATTTCATTGTAACCCTCAGGTCTGTTCATATGCATCCAACTATCTGAACCCAGCTTCCTGTGCATGCCAATGGTGCTCTTCTCCAGATCAAACCCTGATGGCCGCAGGACTGACTTATGAGCAGCTTCCAACTCACTGTTATCACCAAAACCACTTTTCAGGGCTGCAGTATCCTGGGTCTGCAAGGGCCTTTGCAGGGCATGTTGTTGAGGCTCTAATGTGACCTTCGGAGCAGCTAGAATGTGGTAAAACACATGCATTAGTAAGATTACCATACATCCTACTCAGGCATGTTGTTAAGTCATTTTGGCTTTTCTAGATACATAGCTTTTGCTATGCACCAAGATATAGGTTGTCTAGATACACAACAAAAGTTATGTATCTAAAAAAGCCAAAAGACCTTATAATTTGGAATGGAGGGACTACAAGTTTTGCAAGCATGACAAAGTCAAACCTTCTTTTGTTGGAGCTGAAGACTCGGGCAGAGAAGCTACAGCATTAGAGCGAGGCCTCTTGGGTCTGTGCACTGGAAGCGGATTGATAGGGGGAGGGCTGACTGCGGGTTCTATTTGCCAGGGAGAAACCCTTTCAGGACGTGGAATGGAGGAAGCTTCATCCCACCTCACCTAGATAACAAGAAAGCACGTCACAACAATGTTCACAAAACAAGTCATTGATAATGGGTATTACCTTGAGGTAGCGCCATTTAGATTCAGCCCATCCAGCTTGTTCAGGATCCACATTTCCGACAATCGTCCCAGTGAACCTAATTGTACAGGAATATAATGTTTCAGGTCACTTTTAATAGAGAAATCAAGTAGTGAAGCAGAAAATATCTACTATTGCACCAGAAAATTGCTTACCTTTGCTCTGGAGCCTCTTCACCTTCAAACCTCATTTTAAATCTCATCCCTATAGGGTAATTTCGTTTCAGTGATTCCATATAACGATCACAGGGGACAACAAACTCAGCTGGACTTGTCCTGAAAACAGTAATTCAGAAGACAATTGTATTAAATGAAAGCACTGCATATTATATAATAAATAAAATAGCACAATGCTTAACAGCATTCAAGAATTATCAGGCATAAAACATAGAGAAGGTTTAGCACAAACCTAGGTTTGTAGTAGACAGTGAACATAGTCCCAGTGTTAACAGCATGCCATGCTGTAGCAAGAACACCAAGATGCATGCTGTGACTTGATATTACTGAAGATGGAACATTCGCTTGCTGCCTCATGGCACGCCTGACTCCTACACGCAGCTCCCCATTATCACCTCTGCACATCATTCATGAACATACTTATTATGCAGCAGTAGGGGGGGAGGGGGGGGGGGGGATACCCAGCAACAAGTTTGAACAGAAGTCTCATATCAAAAGTTAATCATTGTCAAAAAAACATACCTTAGAAATATGAAGGCATCCCCAGCAACAAGACGCTTGGCACTAACAAAAACACTCCAGCCACTCTGCAAAAGATGCCTTCGTGGTTGACCTGAAGTAGCAGAACATACATGAAATAACTTCAATAAGTATACACCAACTTAATTCTAACAATCTGCTATCAAACATGAACTGAGTACAAAATTTTAAGTTGGCTCAACTCACATGTCAAAAAGATTTGTGATAATAACTACTTTTCCTATACAAAACTGAAGTGTATAAGATATACAAAACTAAAGTGAATAAGATGATCCATTGGCTGACAAAACTTAATGGTTATCTTGACATCATCAAATGCACGCCCATGGAAAAAACCACAATACACATGATGGAAACACAAGTTGGTCCCCACCATGTAGCAAGTGAGGTTAGATAATGCATACACATTGTACCTGGAAGCGCATTTAAACCAATTTAAGATCAAGTTAAGGAGTCATTAATGCACACAAGAACTCTACACTGTACAAACAAACAAAAACTGGCACCATGTCTGTAACTCTTGCATACAGGTGCAAATGAGCAAAGAGGACTACAAGTCCTTGGAATATGGTCAAATGACAAATATGTTGTGCGATCACCTCTGAATATGTGGCGAAAGCGCCATTCCACACCATGCAGATCCTTCGCCACAAGCTCTTGTGTTGGAGGTTGACGACTCATATCCTGAACATGAAGCCAAAGCAAAGATTACCACTACCACTAAAGCAACAAATAGCAAACCTACAACTGCTGTACTGGTAACATCAAGTCAACGATCCAGCAAGCTAACCAGCGGTGGAAGGCATTCATCTGCATGGCGTCGCAGCACAGAGAAACCACCATGTGTGCTGGTGTCAGAGGCTGTCAATGTCTTACAGAAGGAGTGCACACGTGGCCTTGCAAGTGCAGCAGGAGGTGCAGCAGGCATCTCCTCACTAGAGCCCTTCTCCTCTGGCTGCTACATCAGGGCCAGATGTACAAATGGTGCCGGTTTAGGCGCTTCAGATCAAGATTCAGATGGAGGAAGAGAGTGAAAGCTTAAAACATCACTCACCTTTGATTCAGGTAGCAGAGTGAGCTGGGCATAAACCTCATCATTATCCGGCTCAGCCTGCCCGACAAATTGGCATCAATCAATCACATATTGGTTGAAAGGCAGAGGTCACATTTGCAACAAGAGGTGGTTTAAGTACCTTCAATTCAACATTCATGACCTCACACAGGATCTTCCATGGGAGATTGTAAAGTTGCATGTGCTGCTCAGCCACCTGGTTGGTCGATGCTTCCACCTGAAATCCACAAGCAAAATTTAACTGACAAATTGCTCCACCAAATCGCTAGAACTCGGAGCCGCTAAGTTAACAGGGCAGAAATGGTAACCACTGATTGAAATTTCCTACTAAACTGGAAAAAATGCAGAAAATCACGGCATAAACACGGAAAAGACACATGGGAAGCTAATATTTCCCCAAACGAGAGCATGGTTGGGCAACAGGAACAACTCGGTGATGGTTGGGCAACAGGAACAACTCGGTGATCCACCACAAGGACCAAGCTACTAGAAGGAACTACCATCTCCGAGCTCGAGTGCAAAAGTAAAGCTTAGATTGCGCTAAGCCACTAACAAACTTGCCAAATCATGAGGGAAAAGAATTTAGCCACTAACAAACCTGCCAAATTATGAGGGAAAAGAATTTACACCAGTACAAGTAAATTTTGGCGCGGAAAGTAAACCCCGCTTGATTCGCCCGCAGGCCAGTGAACCCCAAAAATGGAGCGAGCACAGCGGACCCAAAATTAGTTGAAATGGAGGAAAACCCCTTCATAGTCCCACGAGAAAAGCTCGCGCGAGCAGAATTGCCCCTTGAGAAGCGGAATTCCGCAGAACCGGCCCGCAGAAACAGCGCCCTGGTCACCGGAGACGCCACAGCAAACCCCGGAAACAACCGCGCAAAACGGAAGTCCCGAAGCGAAATCGTAGAGGCGGAAGAGGGGGGGCTGAAGAGGATAGTCGAATTGGGCAGCTCACCTGCTCGATATGGCCCTGCGGGAAGTAGTAGACCTTGTCCCCGACCCTGGGCACCGTGACCAGCGGGCCGGCGCAGAGGTTCCAGAGCTCCGGGTACATGCCGTCCTCCGTTCCGCCGCCGGCGCCTCCGCCTGCGAGCGAGAGCGAGCACACAGGCCCAGACAAACCCACGTCAAAACCCGAGGAACCGAAACAAACGGAGACGCCCACAAAGAGAGGACGACTCACCTCGCGCCGCGGCGGCAGCATCCCCCTCGCCGCCTCCTCCTCCTCCTCCTCCACCCGCCGCCGAAGAAGTCATACCGAGCACCAGATCTTCACATCCGCGGCGCCTCCGCGCGCGCGCTCACCTTCCACTCCAGCAAACCCGCGCCCGAATTGCGTGAATTCCCGGCCGGACTGAGCTCCGCCCCCCGAATTCCCCTCCGATTTCGCCGCGGCCGGCCTCGTTCCCCCTCTCTCTCTCCTCCTGCTCCGTTCGCTTCACCTCCCCCAAATTTTTACTGCTGGGCTCGGGTAGAGAGAGGAGGGGCGAGATTTATGAGGGAGCCGAACGCGACGTCACTTCGCCCGCGCCGTGGTGGTGGTGGTGGAGTGGTCTCCTCGCCTCCCCCTCTCTCGTCGGGTGCGTTCTGTGTGTGTGAGCAGCTGGTCTGAAGACGGCGGTGAAGTTACCGCGGAAGTGGGAGAGTGAGGCGACCGCGGGGAGGCAGGGGGCGCAATAATTTCACTAGGCGGGCGGGCGGGCTGGGCTTGGGCCGGGAGGGGACGAAGGGGTTCGGGCTGGGTGGGGTTGTCTGGCTCCTGCAGGCAAGGGGTGGGCGCAATAAATATTCGTGTTGGGGCATTGGGGGCGGGGCGGATCCTTTGCTGCCTCCTGCCGTCCTGCGGTGCGGAGGAGGGTGTCATCTCTGTGGCCCTTTGTTTTTTTTATTTAATCGCGACGTTGGGTGGCGTGCGTGTCGGTCTGTGGTTGGCCACAGGAGATGCTCAGATGCATGCTGCTTGCTACAGTAGTTGCTACTGTACTCCATTGTCCTACGTCCTCGAATGCCTACGGGACGTTTGCATCTTTTGGATTGGATGGACAGCCAGTTTTGCCTAAACCTTGCTCAGCCTGGTAGGATGGAAAATTGAAATGGAATTCCTACATCCAGTATTCGCTAAAAACTATAATATCAACATCTGTGCTTGTATTTGTTTCCAACTTGGTAACTAACTGTGTGTATCCAAATTCGTTTTTTTTAGTGTTTTCTCTATCCATATTCGACAATATTCGGCACTATCGGTATCCGCAAAGAAAACAAGAGATCATGAACTAACAAGTTATTTAATTTTATTATTACTAATGATATATTAAAACTATTTAATAGAATATATGTAAATAAATTTTAGTATTGATTTAATACTATAAAAGATACATAAAGATCAAATAAATTTTAGTATTTTTTAATTTAGTTTAAACCTAAAATTTATTGTTTTTAATTATTTTAATACTTTAGCTTATTTATTTGTTGATATAAATTATTTTATGATAAATATTTATATAAATATAATAATGATTAATTAATTGATATTTTTATTATTAAATATTTATTAGTAACTATATTATTTTAATGAGCTATCCTTGTCTATGTTACAGTAACTTCAAGAGACTTGGTAAAAATATATGCTAAATTTTGAGATTACCCTTTATGTAAAATAGAAAAAACATATAAAATTTAGAGTTTGACAACAATCTAGTTAAATCGGAAAACACAGATAGCAAACAGGATTGGTTAGATAAATATCGCCAGCAAGAATGATGGGATAGCCAACTGGGAAAAATAAAAAAAACAATATAGACAAGTTGTTAGAGTGCTTTTTGGGAGCATGATAGTTATAAATGGTTTCATGAATATATTTACCTAGTCTGTTGAAGTTGCTCTTATATTTAAAAATAATTTAACCTCTACTTGTGTAGTAATTTTATATTTCCAAAAATATTGATAAAGCAAAATGGCTATTTGTTTTCTACATTTTTATTTGAATTTCTTTACTTGACCTATTATTTTAATAAATAATATCCATTATAATTTAGTTTACTTTGATATTGGAGATAATTATAAGTGTACTTTTATTTAGTTAACTTTAGTTAATGATGAACTAGTATTAAAATTTTATTCATATATGTTGAATTTAACAGTATACACATTGAGTTGAATCGAGTAAATATTCAAACAGAAATCTAAATCCGAGACATCTGTTTTATATTTGTATTGAAAAATATTTGTATATGTATTCGTATTCGAATTAAAATATGATAAAAGGTGATATTTGGATCTGATTTCATGTAAATCTGGTCTGTTTCTATCCCTAAAAATAACCTTATTAATTGTAATGAGCTAATTTGGCTCTCCTTGCTCATCGAGAAAAAACTCGTTTGCATAAAAACCAAGGCAATAGAGCAGGAAATTTGTTTGCGTAAAAGATAGCCAAACATTACAACTTTAGGACGCGCTTATAGCAGATGGCTAGAAGCCTAGAATGCACATGATCAAGGTCGTTGCGTCAGCACAGGTTGATGTTGATGGCGTGAACTCTCGGGCACCTATTGTGTATGTCGACTACTGCCTATAAAAAAACTAGATTAAAGTTGCTTCCTTTTAGACCCCATATGGAATGGAGGATCCTCAAAGGAATTTCAAAGGAATGAACATGATTAATTCCTAAGTTTTGATGATGTTACCCTCTGGATCACACGAACTTGGCATTCCTTTAGAAAGGATAGCATTCTTCGCAAAACGCACAAATAAAATCTTCCACTACAAGGCGGAAGCCCAAGGAACGATGTGCCAAGAGAATGATAGTGGTTGGTTCCATTGTTCCACACTGCTTCTCATGACTTTCATGTGTTTTTGCATTCCTCCATTTTCTCTCCGGCCATTCCCTTTGTATTATATTCCTTTGTTCCATGTTAGTCCTTTTGGTAGATCAATACAACAAATCTACTATTCGGAGAGTTTCATCATGCAAAGACAATAATCACATGAGAACTAGATCCAAATATCCCTAACACCCCGTTTGGATGTAGATATTGGAGCCTAGACATTGGAATTGGAATTAGATTTCTTCAATGCCGTTGTTTGGATATACATAGAATTGGGATTTGGCATTGAGGGCCCAATTCTTTGGTATTGACCTATGACTAGAAGGGTCCTGTCCCAATACGGAGCCCGACCCCTCTATATTGACTGGAATCAGACCCCGAGCCTCTTCCTCGTGGGCGAGCAGCAGCACCGGCTCCACTTCAACCCATGGCCAGCGGCTCCTGTCCTCTTCCCCACGTCCGGCGGCACGGGCTCCTGAACACTTCGGCGAGCAGCAGCAGCAAGCGGCGGCTCCTGTCCTCTTCCCCACGGCCGGCGGCGCGGGCTCATGTCCTCTTCCTCGTGCTCAGCTGCGCCGACTCCTCTTCACCCATGGCCGGTGGCGCGAGCGCCTCTTCGTCCCCATGGTTGGCGGCGCGAGATCCGCCACGGCCGGCGGCGTGAGATCCGCTCTTCCATCTTCGATAGCAGCGAGATCCGCCACGGCCGGCGGCCTGAGATCCGCTCTTCCATCTCCGGCAGCAGCGAGATCCGCTCGCGTCTCCCCCTCCTCCGCGTGCGCTCCAGGCCCGACCCATCCACCGGTCCGGCTCCGGTGTTCCTCGTGTTCTGGCTGCGGTGGATCAATTTTGTGTCCATCCAAACAATAGCTTTGATATTGTAAACTATTTCCAATACCTGGTTGATTTGGTATTGCATCCAATTCAATGTCAACCTCTTCGATATCTACATCCAAACGGAGTCTAACTTTTTTTTAATCTAGAATATAGATTATATTCATCGTTTAGAATCCAATCTTAGTAGATAACAAGATCCAAACAAGATCTAGCTCTAACTAGCATGTGTCCAATAATAGCTACAGCCTATGTCTAATTAATGACATAACTAACGGCTAATCGATCACCTACTTCCTAGTTATTTCTAACGTAGAGGAAGGCCGCCAGTGAGGTGATGTGAGGGTCGAGAAATCAGAGGCAAGATGGGCCCCGCACACCTTCCTGTCCGGTCCGGACGTCCTCCGTCCTTGCCCCATGTCACCGTCAGAGCACTAGAACAGGGCGCATTGCCATCGCATTGGTCGTAGGTAGGGGTGAAACGGTATGAATATTTTCGGATCGTATTCGAGACCAAATTCGTTTAGAGGAATTTAGATCAGTTCGTACCCACGTTTGGATTTTCAACATCCAAAACCGTATCTATATCTAAATATCATCATATTTGTGATGTCGATATCGAATACTATTTTAACCGACATGGTTGACACTACATATTCGAATATGAGTCCAAATAAAAATATGAAAACAAATATAATATTAGTGATATACATCCATATCTCATCCGTTTTCATCCATAGTCAATAGCCCACAGGAGGATGTCAAACGCTCTCCTTGCCTGCCTTTGGTTTTTTAGGGTAAACAGGAGGGGCAAGCCCCTACTGTGATTTTATTAAAAATCTAGAAGCATAAAAGAGATTCGGGGTTAAAAAAAAAGGGCAGGAACTAAAGTTCGGGGGAGAGCTCATGAAACAAAGAAAGAAGTGAAAAAAAATGTGTGGAAAAGAAAAAAGGAACCAAGCTAAGCTAGATTGCAACCCATTGATTAATGCTTGGCTTCAGATCAAAGCTTGAGCTTCTTCTAATTTAAGGATGATTAGATCTTTCTTGGACTAGTGGCAGGCATGAAAGTATTCAAGAGCCCTGACTAAACAGTCTTATATGGTTCTGGAATTGATGAATTCATATTGATTCTTGTGAATAATGAGCCTTTTGATGACACCTTGGAGTCTATTAGAGCAACTCCAACAGTTTGACAATTTTAGTTTGGCAAAACATGAAATTTGTCAACTCTGAAATAGATATGTCAAAGCAAAAAATACGTAATCTCCAACAGTTCCCCATAATGACTTGGCAAAAAGGAAAAAAATGAAGAAAAAAAAAACTCCCGTCGCCCAGTGCTCCACCATGAAAAAAAGGAAGAAAAAAAGGGCACCGCCCAGTGTTCAGCCGTGAAAAAAAGAAGGAAAAAAAATTGCCTCTCCCTTTTCACGGTCTCCAAATTGCCAAGTGCATGCTCTTATTTGCAACTTTGGTAAAAATGGCAAGCTCAAATGTCAAACTGTTGGCCACAAATTTTTTAGTTTTTTTGGTAAAATTAGATATGTCAAGTCTAAATGTCAAACTGTTGAAGTTACTCTTAGCTAGCAGCTTAGTTATAAACTTCATAGAGGTATTGAGTAATGATATAGGTCTATAATCAGAAACAATCAGGGGCCCTTCTTTCTTGGGGATTAAGGTAATATATGAGTTGTTTATGCTTCTTAGACAGATTTCCTCCTTAAAAAAGCACAGAGTTTGTACATATCAGGTGCCACTAATGGCTAGCATAGCAAGCTTTTATGAATTCATTACTAAATTCATCTGTACCCTGGGGATTTATTGTTTGGTAACTTAGTCACAATCCCATCTATTTCCTCTTTTATGAAAGAATTTTCCAAGCAATTTAAGCCTTCCTTAATTAGGCTGAATCAGCATAGGCAGGTTGGTCGTCTGCCTTTGTTGCCGAGGCGCCCGCCCCTAACCCATGCTCGCACTTTTTTTATCGGGTCGCGCGGCGCTACTACGAACGACTACTCATTTCTGCAGTCGTGACGAGGGTCGTCGCGCCACACCGCACCGAGATCAGGAGGCCTCGCTGAAATACATTTGTTACTTGTTGGCGGAGAGGCGGAGATCGTCATCGCTAGCAAGCAGCCGCGCAAGTTGCAGCAACAGCGCGAACACGAATCGACGACCTACGTTAGCTAGTACTCCTACGCGTGCGTGCGTGCGTGACTTGTAATGGCCACTCGGACTCGTGCATACGGAGTAGGTGCATCCTGTGCCAATGCGACAATGCCAACCAAACAAAACAGAGAGATGGTCTGGCCGGCGACAGAGACACACGAGGCCGGGCATAAACAGGACGGTGGTGTTTGGTGACAACCGAGACAAGCCCATGTCCAAGGAATCCCTTTGTTTTCGTCGCGCAGATGCCGGTCGCTGACCGGGCGGCAATCCATCGGCATACGAGATGCGATACCATAACACGCACGTCAAACAGATCATGCCGCAGCCGAGGTACCTGTGTAGTGTAGTACTCCTCACGGTATTTTTATTTTAAAAACCAGATCATATGAGATCGTCTCGAGCTAGTACGGGCAACCCCTGCATTGTGTTATTACTACCGTGTAAAAAAATTGCAAGTGACAAAAAGACACGCGGCGAGCGTGTATTTTAAGATGTCCGTGTGTTTGGTGGCATGAGACAACCCATAAAGCAGGGAACATCTCGCTTGACGGTGATAACATGGCCGGCAAACAGGGGGTGGGTGGGTGGGTGTGCGTGATCCGGACACAACTCTGACGATTCCTATCCCATGTGTGTGTATATTCAAAAACCATTTGATCTTCTTTTTTAATAATCTTGTTGACTGAACTTATTAGGGTCTGTTTGGAACACAGAATTTTCACAGGAATTGCGCAGTAATTTCACAGGAATCAGTTCATTTTCACAGGAAAAACGCAGGAACGAGAAAAATTCCCGCGTTCCAAACAGGGCTTTAGTGGAGAACATATGCTATGAAAACCAGGTTCCCGTGAAAACTATGGAAACTCGCACGTGGACGTTGGATCTAAATCCGATGGTGGGAAAGATTAGCAATTAACCCCTCCCACAGTGTGGGAGAGATTAGCATGTGGATCGACACACTGTGAGAGGGGTTAATTGCTAATCTCTTCCACCATTGAATTTAGATCCAACAATCCACGTGCTAATTTTCATAGTTTCCACGAAAACCTGGTTTCCATAGCATATGTTTCTCTTATTAGTGTGGCTTATCAATTACAATATATTATTTTTATCTTATACTAAAATAACATCAATCAATTTATCAGTCATAAAAACGATCAACCAAATAGGACATCAACCACTTTATTACCATGGCCTAGCGCTTAATAAACCACACACACGCTGACACACATCATCAAAGACAATGAAAAAGGTGAGGGAAAGAAAGAAGAAAGCAAATTTAGTGGTGATCATGTCAAGATCAAGACCATCAAAAATGGTTTTTTTGGAAAGACTATCAACAATGTTAAGGCATCAATTTATAGCAATCAAATTCAAAGAGAGGCCACATGGACCATTATTATTGGCCGTGAACAAGATGGTGATATGGGAAGGTGCTATTGGGCCGAAGGAAGAGGATGTATTACATAGTTCATGAGGTGGCAAGGGGCATTGACGATCCAAGAGTTAGAAGACAAGTATTTTTTTTTCAATCCTAAAAGGCTAATTGTATGTAGCTCCTAAAAGATAGTTTTAGCCGTTAACTTAACAACAAAGCACCACTAACTAATAAAGAGTGTTAATAGTTTGTTGATACTAGCGATCTAAACACTGCAGTCACCGTATAGGGCTTGAGTGGCTGCTCTTCTAGGCGGCGTTGCAGTTGCATATATATACTGTTGAAAACGAGATTCCGGCTGATACAAAATCCAGCAGATTGAATAGTACTCTGTGAGAGGGAATAAGTTGGAAGTCTCAAACTCCTAGCAACCACAACAGTTGTTGCCACAAATAATAATTACCTTTAACCGTCCCAAACTTGCACTTAAAAATCGGACTTAGGTTGGTTGTGGTGCTATCAAAGACGCTCGAACGAGGAAGGGCAATGGTAGCATGGATTAGCTGGCAAGGATGGTGTGTCGAAAAAATTGGGTGTAGACTGCAGACCCTGCACTCAATCTCCATGGAGATCGACCTTGAATGGAAATCACATATTCCAAGGCCCTTGGTTATGTGTGTTTCGGTTTCTGATAAATCGGTTGATGTTTTTTTTGATTAATTTATTGTGAGAGAAAAAATATTGTTTTGATGTCATTTAGTAACTGATAAGTCAAGCGAATATGACGATTAAAGGTGAGTGGTGCATAGGTCTACACCCATTTTTTTCGGCGTGTGTCATGTGTGAGAGGAGGATGGAGGGATGTGTGTGCCCATACGGAACAAGCGCGGTCGTGCACGTGTGTGGTAGATTAATTATCAGACTGTAATTCCTTAGTATACTGTTATATACTACATTAATTAAATTAAAAAGTAAATATGGAAAAGGAAAGGGCCAACCTTTTGGCTGCACGCCCACGCACCGACCACCGACCCGGAGCAGGCGTCAGCTGATGCCCCACCTGTCGCTGATCTTCCCAGTCCCTCCCACTCCCGCCCGCCACGAGAACGGAAAGAGGCGCAGCGCGGGAACGCGTGTGGGCCCAGGCGGTGACCGACCCTCGCCCACACCTCGCGGACCAGGGCAGACAGGGCCCCCGCTACCCCTTCCACCGATGACGCGTGGGCCCTGGGCACTCGCATGTGGTCCCTGGTGTGCGCCCGAGCTCATCGCGGGTGCGTATCCGAAATCCGGGGGATCATCAGCATTTCAGCGAGCAGAAAAAAAAAACACCTCCGGAATCCGGATCCGCTGCGGCGCGGCAAGACTGGCTCGCGCCACGCGGTGGGCGCTGCTGCCTGCCGCGCATGGAGGGGGAGGATGGTGGGGCTAGCCGCATCGGGATCTGGTGTTTCGGGTCGCTCGCCATCGTCGTGTGGGTCTGGTCTCTGGTGTGGTGGCCACAGCACTGGGCAGCGGGGCGGTACGGTACGCGGGAGTGCTGGCGCGGGGCACGTGACGTGGTGGGCCCCGGCACGGCGCGCCGACCAGCGTGTGTGGGCTCTCGCTTGCAAAGATGGGGGAGGGATGAATCAATCTGGCTAGAAAAAACGAAAACCGAACCGAAATAACCGGAACCGAAATCGAATTGACCGAAACCAAAAAATTCGGTTTCTGTTCGGTTTCTATATTCCAGGAACCGAATTTAGCAGGTAAATTCGGTTCTTTAGATCCATTAACCGAGATAACCGAACAACACATGTATTCTGTATTCAGCCCATTTAGCCCAATAGGAAATAGCCCAAAGTATCGAACCCTAGCTTCTTTGTCTGAGTCTGGGAGTCCCAATCCCCGTCTCCCGACCCGAGTCCCCGCACGGCCGCACGCGACACACCCACACGACCGCACCCGCAGCGGCGCAGCCCCGCGGCCCCGCCCCGCCGCCCCTACGCCGCCGCCCGCCGTGCCACCATCCGCTCCGTCCGGCGTCGCCCAGGCCCCAGTGCTGTGCTGGACTGCCGGTGTCGGCGCGCGCGAGACACCTGACCGAGGAGGCGACAGGCGAGGACGGAGCCCGCGCCAACGGACAGCCGGACACCAAGGCGGCAAGGACGAAGCCGGCCTACACCAGCCAGGCAGCCACCGCCTAGCCTTCTCCGATTGGTGTCTGCTTGCTGCTTGGTGCTCGTCGTCTTGACCAGTGACCACAACGGCTACATCAACTGTATCCTACAGCTGCAATGTAAGATCTGACTCTATTTTGAGTTGTGACTGATTTTATATGTGGGGTTTCGTAGGTGAGGATTGAGGACTAAGGACTGATGGCTGTATTTTTTTCATCGTTTTTCAGATGACTGAGGAGGAGAAGGAGGTGGGGATGCAACAAGACATTAGTGATTGGATACAGATCCATGGCGATGATGATGGTAATATGAAGGATACAGTGGAGAAGGAGGTGATTGATGTAGAAGCTGAGGAGGGGAAGAAGAGAAAGCAAATGTCATCCAGATCTGAAATGTGGGATCACTTCACAAAAATCTTTGATGAAGGTCAGTTGGAAAAGGGAAAATGCAACTATTGTAGCACAGAAATCGCAACACATCCAGTACTAAATGGCACATCTGGTATGCGTAAGCATTTTAACACTTGCAAGAGTAATCCTCATAGAGTTGATGATGGAAAACAAGGTGTTTTGTCAGTAACCCTAGGCACTAGTGTAGGTACTTGGAAGTTTGATCCTGAATTGCTTAGGTCTGCTTTTGCTGAAATGATTATAGAAGATGAAGAGCCATTTGCATATGGTGAAAAGTCTAGTTTTAGAAAGTTCATGTCTCTTGCTTGCCCTAGATTTACTATTCCATCTAGAAGGACATGCACTAGGGATGTTGTGCAACTGTACTAGGAAAAGCTTCAAATATAATAGGTGTATACAACTTGCTAGCTTGAACCAAGATAGGTGGTGGTCTCCTCATGAGAATTTTAGGCAACTTTTTCCTTGCATCAAATTTTGAATTTAGTTCATTATCCCTTTTTCCTTGCACACCCTTTCAAAATGCTTAAAGAATCTGATGATATCAAAATCAGATTTGAAATGAATTTTCAAATCATTGTTTAAACTCTCACTCAATTATGCACTTCTCATTCCTAATGTGAAAACATCCTTCATATAACATTCAACCCATTTTTCGTTCAACTTGTATATACTATCCAACCAAGTTTGTTTGCTCACCATCTTCCTCATGAGATCAAATTTTTGATCAAATTCTGCTATGTCTTCATATTGAAACATGCACGCACTAAATTCTGATAGAATACTTGTGTCTTCATTCTCCTCCTCATTCTTCACTTTCCCCTTCTTCTTTTTCTTCCCTTCCTTCTTCTCTTTATTCTTTTCTTCATGTAGATGTTTCACATCATTTTGCATAATATGAAAGGTGCATAATCCATGCCATGCTTCCACAAACACTACTGCAACTGCCTTTCCCATTGCAGCATCTTGGTCTGTATAAAATGTTTTTTGGTTGTTTTCCATTGTGAGCTTTAAGAAATGTCTCAAACAACCACTTGAACGATTCAAATGTTTCATCATACATGAGAGCAGCACCAAAAACTGCAGTTTCTCTAAAATGGTTAAATCCAACAAAGACCCCAAAAGGCCTGCTCTCCTTGTTTGTTCCAAAAGTGGTTCAAAACTAACAACATCACCAAAATGTGCATAGTCTATAATCATCCTAGCATCAGCCCAAAATATGTTTGAAATTTGTTCGTCACAGTCCATTTGCAATGCATACTGGGATGATGAGTTTTCAACAATTTTGTCTTGAAAATATTTAAGCATGCTACCTGCTTGGCCATATGATATCTCTCGCTGACGCTTGGTACGAAGATGGTTCTTGTGATCACGAAGTGTGTAGCTAAGATTGAGTGGTCCTCCAACTTGGCGACAAGCCAACTCGTGTGCAGCTTTTGGTCCAATTCCGACATCATCGGCAGTTTCAATTTCAAAGGCTTGCAAATCTGAAATTTTTCTTTGCGACGCCATCAAGTGCAAGGTCTCTGGTACGTGCAAGGCATGATTGTGTTCTAAAACCAGATCGGTCACTTTATAATTGCTCTTTGTTCAATCCAATACAATAGTCATGCGAACGGGACAACCGGTTCTAGTTTCAGCTCGAGGGCACTTTGTTAAATGATCCCTTTTATCATGTGATCGGTGACCCTCATTTCCACAAACAAATCTACATGATGTAACCTTGCCATCAGTTTGCCTTTTGTTTGTATATTTTTTTCTGACCTCAAAACCTGAACTACCTCCATAGGTAAGCCAAAACATCCAAGCCTCTTCTGAATTTTTGAATTCCATGCCAACATGGGGAACCAAAAAAGGCACCACATCCTCTCTGTTGAAAAAGGATAAATAACATAGGTATAAGACTACTTGTTTTTTTTATAGCAGACTACTTGTTGTTGTCAGGTTACTAAAAGAACACAAAAGATGCCATCCATCTATAATAGAAAAATCTTGGACCTAAAGAATGTACTGAACAAACAAGTGTATTGTACTAGATAACCGTGCTAGATTGTTTAGCCACAAATTAATTTATAAATCTGCATTACTTACTTCTTGGATCCATGATGTGCCGTGTCGCTCTCTTTTTCCATTGAATTTCAGATTATGTTTTGGGGAGACTAAAAATAATGATCTGCTTGGATGACCTCCTTCAATCCAAATAGCTGATGACCCAGACAACAGAAGAATGATCAATTTCAAGGCAAGGTCACATGGAAACAGAGGAAGAAGCAATCCGATGGGGAAGGGAGGAGATCGACATACCTCACATTCAGACGACGACGACCTTATCGAAGTCCATTTTCCCTCCAAAAGTGTTGTTTTTGCGCCGTTTCTCGTGTTAATATATTACAGCAGCTCGTTGGCTTCTCGCCGCTCTGTATTGGGCCGTGGCAATGTTTTGGGCCGGAGCGGAAGAGGCAGCGAGCCGTGCGTGCACTCCGCGTGGACGTCCGATCTGAGCGGACGGCGATCCTTCGTTCGACTGCTCTCTATGGTTGTGAAGCCGACTGCCGACCATCTCGTTCCGGAGTGAGAGGGCAGGGAAGGCGAGACCGCGACCGCGGATTCCCTTGCAAAGCCAAAGGCCCGCCTAATAATCGATTGTTTGAGGGAGGTGGGAGATCGGGGAACCTAACCTTGGACGGCACACCACCCCAGGGCGGAGCAGCGCAGACTGCCACTGCATAGCGAGAGAGGGGAAAAGGCGTTGCTGGTGGCAGGTGCGGCGGGCCCCGCGCGTGCCTCCCGGGCGGCAGGCAAGGCAGCCGCTGCGGCGGACCCCGCTGTCCCCCGGCCCACTCGACAGCAACTGGCGCGCCGGCCTCGGCTCCTCTCTCCAGTTTGGTTCATGGTACCTCTACAGTACTAGTAGCGACTAGCGAGCGGACGTGAGGCGCGGTTCACGAGACGAGACGAGACGAGGACGTGCGGGCGGGTGGTGGGGTCCGCCGGCCCCTGCGCAGCGGAGGCGGACGGCCGACGCGCGACACACGTGCCAGCGACGTCGCACGGCGCCGATGGGACGTACGGGGCGGCACCGCACGCCTGGTCCCTGGCTCCGTGCGACGTTGCGCGCAAAACACGGCACGGCACGGTCTGACTCGATGTTGATGAGATAGACTCGCTCGCTCGCTTCCGGGTGTCCACGACCTGCGCGCCGCGCGCGTGGCCCGGCCCGGCCGGCCACCTGGTTCTGTAGTACTACTATCACCTTCACCTGTGAAAAGCCATCATCCGGAGACGGCCGAACTCCTTAAACAAGCATAATCAGCGACGAGTGACAGTCAAACCGCGGCAGGCAGTGCCCTCGTGAGCAGGTCAGGTGCAGTACAGTGCCTCAGCGAGTGCTCAGTTGGCCTGACCGGCACTGTAGTAGCTTGTGCGCGAGGCCAGCAGAGAGAGAGAGAGAGAGAGAGAGAGAGAGAGGGCGCACGCGTACGCATGGGCACGCGGGTGGACTGACTGCTGGTCTGTTGATCTGGCGCGCGCGCGTCGGCGTCGCGCGCCTACGACGAGCCTGCAGCCTGGCCCTGGCCCTGGCCCTGGTGGAACCGGCCGGCCGGCCGGCACCCGCTCGATCACATGCATGCGCGATTGCGATCGCAATGGTCCTCCACACTCGAGCCTTGACCAGTGACGACTAGCCGCCCGCCCGGGCTGCGACCTGCACTCTGCATCTGCATGCCTGCCTTATTGACTGCTTTTTTCTCAATGCCGATCGAACCCCACCCGCCCCGCTCCGGCGCTCCGCTCCATCCTATTCCGTCTGGTGCATGCGATCCCACTCCCACTCCCACTCCCCCGCTACTGCTACTGGCTGGCGCCCACCAAAACAAACACACACGCACGCCATCGAGCCAGCCAGATCGGATTTGCCGCTGTACGTCCCGCACCCGGAGAGACCGTCCGAACAGAGAGAGAGAGAGGTGCAGTGTGCAGGTGGTGTATCGGTCAAGGAGGAGGCGGTCGCGACCGGCCTGTCGGGCGCTGATGCATGGGTCTTTTGTTTTGCCCCACGCGTACGTCCACGTCGCGGCAATTCTGCTAATAAATGAGACCGTCTTAAAACGCCATGAGGCGAGAAAAAGCGACGTGAGGGCTCCATGGTTCGTCCACGTGTGTGGGTGAGCTTCGTGCGTGGGAAGAGAAGATATATACAAGTGCTATCTCGCGAGCGGGAATATTTCAGAGAATATTCATGCGTTGCGAACATATATTTCAGAGAATATCTCTGTGTTAATTTGCAACAGACTGAAATCGCGCATGGCCGGACAGATGAAATGTTTACCGTCTTAAAAAAAACTCTAGATATACTCAGCATGGCCGGACACAAGAACACACACGCACAAAAAAAACTATAATTCATTGTAGTACTAGCTCTTTTACATATTTGTTTGATTAAGCGTACTTGGATATGCATGGCATTCAACTGATATGATGTGCGTGTGCCGACGATATCCTTTACGAGACATTATTTTTACCTTATTACACATTTACACCTGAACTAACTGTACGGTTCTCTTTCTTTTCTTCAACGTACTTTAAAGGTTTGGACAGCAGGTACGCACGCTGCGTGTGTGGTTGTCCCCTGGAGAGGGGATTAACGAGTGTCGAGCAGGGTGCTGGTCAAAGGTCATGTTGTGTGATTATTATATTATATGATAAGGATAAGCAGGGTACAGGCAGGGGGGATAAAATATGCTCCAATGGACGACAACAAACCACGCTGTTGCTGTCCAGAGAGACATGGGAGCTCACCGTGCCCCCAATGTCAAACAAGTACGATCACGTTGGGGGACATGCGGCATGCATGCGCGTAATATACCACACAAACTAATTTTGACCAGAGCAGCAGCCGTGTTGACATTAGAGACACAGTAGTTGTTGTTACAGATTTTTGGCACATGGCGAGGTTTGTATAACAAGGGGGCGGTTGTATTCTTTTGACACACAGCTTTGGAGTAGTACTAGCTAGCACAGAGTAGCGCGTATAGACGTACTAGTTGTATGGCATACGTACGACGTAATAAGTAGATACATACATGCATGTACGCCCTTTTTTACTTTTATTTTCGAGCTAAGTCTGTCGCAGATCGATCAAACTTGTCCCAGCTAGCTAGCTATATACATCTGTCTTCTGTATCGTAGTACGTAAATGCAAATATAGATACGAAACTGTTTGCAAGTACTCGCATCGCAGAACACACACACACACGTCACGCTCACGTAGTATGTACAACGACGTAAACCAAGATGCACGGGCCGCGAGAACAGCAAATATCTCCTCATGGGCCATGTATTTGGACTTACGGGGGCGCCACATGGGCCGTGCCGACATTCGTGGCGCACCACCGCTGTCGGGGCCTTGTGCGTGCATGCGCATGTCATCAATAAAGCGAGGCAGAGTACTCCTATTGGATGGCCGGCTTTACGGACGTACGGAGTACTCCAGTACGTACCCCCTGGAACATGTAATGTGGACGGAGGAGGGGTGGGTGTAGGCTTTGCCGGCTGCCGCGGCCTACCCCATGATGGGCCATGGAAACGGACGGGCGAGGGCGCTGCGTACCGGCTTTCCGGCCGGCGACACGAGTCCGGCCTCAGGATCGCCTGATGATATCACGCCTGTTTGGTTCGTTCCTTCTTTATATTTTTTGTTACGATCCAAAGAAAAAAAAAAGCAGAGATACGGGCCTCGGCGTGGCTTGCTCTTTCTACTTCCATCAACATATATTCGACTGCACAAATGGAGATCTCGTGGAGACGTGGACCCTAGATTAGGCTAACTAATCCGATAAACCGTGCTTCTTTTTACGTAGATAGAATAACTGAATAAGTAGAAGCTGAGTTATACGTTGCCGAATAAGTAATAAAAATATTAGAAGCTCGTACACATATATAATACAAATTCACATGTCTTTGAGTACTTTTTATTTATTTCTAACATAATATATATACTCCATATATATTCCAACACACAATATGCATTCTAACCGGTCGAAAACCTTACTGATGTATCTTTCATGTGTCTTTCTGTGTGCATTGATGTTTTAGTGCAGGTTATGGTGGTTCAAGGAGTGCAAGTCTCATGATGTCATCTATACTATAATTGAATTCTTCAAATAAATCTAGGTCCACCCACACAAACGTCCCACGCTGAGGGATCTCACCTTCGTGTACCCAAAAAATTACACACAGAAATTTACCTCTATTAAAATCAAAGGCTTACGAAACATCAACATGAGATCTAAGGGCTCACACGCGATGTTTGTCCCAGGCTTCTCACCCGCCCGCATCACCCATCTCTCACCCCGCACCCACACCTCCGCGACCTACGTCCGGCCGACAGATATGCAGATAGCGGTGCGGATCGACCAGCGCGGCGCCCTCCCATGGCGGTTGAAAGGTCCTAAGTGATGGCTAGAGGGGGGGGGGGTGAATAGCCTAATTTGAAATCTAAAAACAATCTCAACAACAAGTTAGATAACTATAAGGTGAAGCTTGACTTGTACTAGCCTACTAGGGGATGCAAAGCCACCTAACCACAATTTCTATCCTAATAAGTTCTAGGATCACACAATTCCTACTCAATTCTAGTAACCCTCTAGACACAACCTAATATACTAAGACAATGGAAACAATCAATTACAATAGACAATGGTTGACACTTGATTTTCTTCCGAGGTTCACTAGTTTGCCAACTAGCTAGTCTCCGTTGTGGCAAGACACTCACTTGGAGGTTCACGCGCTAATTGGCATCACACGCCAAACCCGTCACCGGGTGCCGCACAACCAACACAAGGTGAGGCACAAGAACCACTAGAGTTACCTTTGCGATCTCCCGCGGGGAAGGCACAAGAACCCCTCACAATCAATTTGTAGTCGACGAAGCACAATCACCAAGCTTCTCGATCTACCACCGCTGCTCCAAACCGTCTAGGTGATGGCTGACGGACGGGACGTGATTCACACTCCCAGCGTCTGACGCCATAGTCCGTTGCGTCGGACAGCGTCTGACGCCCTTTTTTTCAGCGTCCGGCGCCCTATGTGCGTCTCTGCTTCTTCCACCTTTGCTCTAAGTTGCCAAGCACTAAGTATCCACTTAGGTGAGCTTGTCTTGGCATGTTTCACTTATCAATTAGCATGGTGTATGTCACTAAGTCCTAAATGCACATGCAATATAGATAACACCTAGTGGCACTCGACAAACCGCAATCACTTTTGAATTTCCCCTCTTAATAGTACAGTTGTCTATCCTAAAAGTGATCACACCCACTTGGTGTCTTGACCACCAAAAGAAAAGCCCTAGCATATACCTTTGCCTTGTTTAGCTTAGGGTCTTTTCACTTTCCTTCTTCTCCAAGTGTGAGCTCTAGGTCTCCACCACCTTTGCTTGCTCCACCACTTGTCATCATCTTCAATGAGTGTACTAAACCTACTCAATCACTTAGAGCTAGGTTAGTACATTAGGTTTCATAAATTATCCAAAACACTAGAGATCTCTCAATCTCCCACTTTTTGGTAATTGATGACAACCCGATATAAATGATATGAAATATGATTTTGAATTCACAACATGTTTGAAAGTGTTTTACTCCCCCTACATATGTGCACTTCTTATGATTATGAGTCAAAGTTTTGCACATATGCCTAGATAGACCTTTTGAAGGAGTAAACCACTTGCAAACTATGACATGATGCTAAGGTATAAAAAATGGACCTTTGAAGCGTGATACTTTTCGAAGTGCGCCAATCATACCTTCCTTAGCAACATGGTTAGCTCGATACTAATTGGATATACACAAGATATTCTAAGGATCTAGCTAACTTCTATAAATGCTAGTGATCAATTCATCAATCAAGATTATACTAGACATGTACCACACAAGCAAGTCATATTGAATTGAAGTACAATGCAAGCAAACATATGTGTAATGCACATCCAAATGCAACAACTTGTTCATAGGCTTGCTCCCCCTACTTATGTGCTCAATTTTAATTTTTCAATTTTCAAAATCCTATTTCTCCCCCTATTTCTATTTTCTCCCCCATCATATTTAGATCATTTTTATCACAATTTCTCCCCCTTTGTCACACATTACCACAAAGGAAACACTTGTAGTAACATGTATCACTTGAGGATACTTAGGAAAGTTTTATTGATCAAGTCAATTTAGAAAGAGTGTGGGGTGAATGTAATTTATAGTTCAATCTAGATCACTTGTCCTATATACTTAACACGGTTTAAACCATGTACAAGCTTCTTCACACATCTTGCAATGGTTATCTTGGCCATGTTGGTTAAGTATAAGAATAAGCATTCTAGAATAAACATGTGAGGTTGCAAGTTTATCAACATGTCATATGCCACCACTAGATCAAAGAACTCATAGAAGCTATAGTGGTACCATATGTCCATAGAAGTCATTTAATTTTCATGAATGAGCCTAATTTAGCAAGAGATGATGTCTATATGCTCTACACAAGTATAGCAAAGGATGAATGCATATGTCAATCAATTGTACCTTGCTATCTTAGAGTAGAGGCATGTCATAGGTGGGGTGCATCAACTAATGTTGGAGAAATCCAAGATATTCAACTCATTCCTCAACTTGCAAAATCTCTTCTCATCAAGTGGCTTGGTGAATATGTCGGCTAATTAATCATCGATGCCCACATTGTCAATGAAAATGTCACCCTTTTGTTGATGATCTCTTATGAAATGGTGTCTCACATCTATGTGCTTGGTTCTAGAGTGTTGGATGGGATTGCTTGTAAGCTTCACCGCACTTTCATTGTCACATAGCAAGGGAACCTTCTTGAACTTGATTCCATAATCATTCAAGGTGCCCTTCATCCAAAGTAGTTGTGCACAACAACTTCCCGCACTAATATATTCGACTTCGGTGGTAGATAGTGCCACACTATTTTGTTTCTTGGATGACCATGAGACTAGTGATCTTCCCAATAGTTGACATGTTCCACTAGTGCTCTTCCTATCAATCTTGCATCCCGCATAATCGGAGTCCGAATATCCAACTAATTCAAATCTTGACCCCTTAGGAAACCATAATCCAACATCTTGTGTATGCTTCAAATATCTCAAGATTCTTTTTTTGGCTTTCACATGACTCTCTCTAGGAGATGCTTGAAATCTTGCACACATGCATACACTAAACATGACATCCGGTCTTGGTGCGGTCACATAGAGTAAACTTCCAATCATTGACCGATAGAGTGTTTGATCCACCATCATGCCACTTGTATCATTATCCAAGTGTCCATTAGTCCCCATGGGAGTACTAATGCCTTTAGCCTCTTCTAATCCAAACTTCTTCATCATGTCCTTGATATACTTGCTTTGACTCACAAATATGCCATTCTTCATTTGCTTGATTTGAAGTCCAAGGAAGTGACTAAGTTCACAAATCATGGACATCTCAAATTCATTTGCCATCATTTCACCAAACTCTTCACAAAATTCTTGATTTGTAGATCGAAAGATAATGTCATCCACATAGATTTGCAAGACAAACAAGTCACTTCCAATCTTCTTTGTGAATAGGGTGGTGTCAACCAATCCAATCTTGAATCCCTTAGAGAGGAGAAAGCTTCTCAACCTCTCATACCATGCTCTAGGTGCTTGCTTCAATCCATAGAGAGCCTTCTTGAGCTTGAATACATGGTCGAGCTTCTTTGTATCTTCAAATCCGGGTGGTTGCTCAACATATACCTCCTCATTGATATAGCCATTCAAGAATGCACTCTTGACATCCATTTGGTATAACTTGATGTTATGTGCACAAACATAGGCTAATAGAATCCTTATTGCCTCTAATATTTCCACCAGAGCATATGTTTCCCCAAAGTCAAGACCCTCTACTTGAGTGTACCCTTGTGCTACTAGTATTTCTTTGTTTCTCACCACTATTCCATCTTGATCTTTCTTGTTCTTGAATACCCATTTGGTTCCAATAAGATTGTGATTTCTTGGTCTATCTACTAGTTCTCAAACTTTATTTCTTGTGAAGTTGTTAAGCTCTTCATGCATAGCATTTATCCAATCCACATCCTTCAAAGCTTCATCAATCTTGGTTGGCTCAAATGATGAGACAAAAGAGTAATGCTCACAAAATGAAGCCAATCTTGATCTTGTTTGAACACCACTTTAAATGCCTCTAATAATTTGATCTAGAGGATGATCTCTTGCAATGTTGGTAGGTTGGAGCACTTGCATGTGGGAATCTTGAGCATTCGGTTGAGATGATGATGGACTAGCTTCTTGTAGATCTTGATCTTGAACTTGAGCTTCATTTGCACTTGCTTGATTTTGAGTTGGAGAACCACTAGCTTGATCACTTCGAATGGTCACTTGATCTTCATCTTCATCTTGCACTTGTCTTGGTCTAATGTCACTAATATCCATATCTTTCATTGCATTGACCAACTTGTCACCTCTCATATCATCTAAGTTTTCTTGTTCATCTTGAGAGCCTTGAGTTTCATCAAATTCCACATCATGAACTTCCTCAAGAATTCCACTAGACAAATTCCACAATCTATAAGCCTTGCTTGATGTAGAGTACCCAAGTAGAAATCCCTCATCACATTTCTTCTCAAACTTGCTTAGCCTTGTTCCTTTCTTTAATATATAGCATTTGCACCCAAATACCCGAAAGTAAGCAATGTTTGGCTTTCTTCCATTCAATAACTCATATGTAGTCTTCTCAAGCATTTCATGACAATAGAGATGGTTGCTAGAGTAGCAAGCCATGTTGATAGCTTCGGCCCAAAAGGAATGACTAACATTGTATTCACTCAACATTGATCTTGCCATGCCAATCAAAGTTCTATTCTTTCTTTCAACTATCCCATTGGATTGTGGAGTGTATTTTGGAGAGAATTGATGGTTGATCCCAAAGTGATCACAAAGTTCATCAACTCTTGTATTCTTGAACTCACTCCCATTGTCACTTCTAACTCTCTTGATAGTTGTTTCAAACTCATTTTGGCACCTCTTGACAAATGACTTGAAGATATCAAATGTGTCACTCTTGTCACTCAAGAAGAATACCCATGTGTATCTTGTGAAGTCATCTACTATCACAAATCCATACTTGTTTCCACCAATGCTTGCATATGTAGTTGGCCCAAAGAGATCCATGTGCAATAACTAAAAAGATTTGTTTGTACTCATGATGCTCTTCTTTGGATGAGTCTTACCAACTTGCTTTCCAGCTTGACATGCACTACATATCTTGTCCTTATCAAATGAGACATCTTTCAATACTCTCACAAGATCATGCTTGACTAGCTTGTTCAATTGCTTCATGCCAACATATCCAAGCCTTCTATGCCATAGCCAACCCATGCTTGATTTGGTAATGATACATGTTGAGATTTGAGTCTCACTAGCATTGAAATCCACAAGATATAGATTCTCATACCGAAAACCCTTGAAGATCATATTAGAACCAACCACACTTATGATTTCCACATCCTCCACTCCAACTATGCATTTGAAACCGAGATCACACAATTGTGTCACTGACAATAAGTTGAACTCAAGCCTTTAAACTAGAAGCACATTGCTAATGCTTAGATCATTTGAGATAGAAATCTTTCCAAGCCCTTTCACCTTGCCTTTGCCATTGTCACCAAAAGTTATACTATCAAATCCATGATCACTATCTTGGTTGATTGAGTTGAACATCCTTCCATCTCCGGTCATGTGTTGAGTGCACCCACTATCAAGCACCCAATGCCTCCCTCCGGTTTTGTAATTGACCTACAAGAGAGATCAATTCTTTTTAGGTACCCAAACTTGCTTGGGTCCTCCAAGGTTAGTTACCAAGGATTTTGGTACCCAAATGGACTTCTTGGAAGCCATCTAAGGTGCACCAACAAACTTGACATGAACACCATTTGTACCCTTGGAAAGAACATATAATGAATCAACTCTAATAGAGGATATGTCTTGTTTGGCTCTCTTGTTCTTGCATGCTTGCTCATTGTGACCAACTTGCTTGCAACTTTTGCAATAGCTACCGGTGTTCTTCACAAAACGAGTTTTGTGAGGAACAAAAATGACCTTGCCTTTCTTGGGGTATAGCCCAATCCCTCTTTGTAGAGAGAAGCTCTTTGGCTACCCAAGCACATAAGCAAGTGGTCCTCACCTCCATAAGCCTTAGCTAAGGAGTGATTGAGCTTGGTAACCTCCTTCTTGAGGATTTCATTTTCAACCATTAGTGAGGCATCACAAGTGAAACCATCACTAGTAGATGAAGTAGAAGTGGTAGTGCTACAAGAGGGGTTAGTGGGAGCAACAATGATAGGAGCATAAAAGGATTCATCAAGAATATCACAAGTGACTCCCATATCACATGTTTGAACAATCTCTTTCTTACTTTGATCTAAGAGAGAGGAATGAGCTCTTTCAAGCTTAGTGTGAGACTTCACTAACTTCTCATGGGCTTTCATTAGCCTCTCATGAGATGTTACGACCTCATTAAGGTTTTGCTCAAGAACCACATTGGTCTTGCGCAATTCCTTGCATTCCTTCCTCTTATTATCAATGTATTCCTTAGCTTGTTCAAGCATGTCCATGAGTTCCTCCCTTGAGGGCTCCTCACTATCACTATCGCTCTCACTCTTATCATGAGAAAGTACCTTAGTGGACTTAGCCATGAAGCATGATAACAGAGTGTCAAATAAGAGATCTTGTTCCTCATTGCAATGCTTGCAAAAGCCTTCTTCTTGGTAATGGTCTTCTTTTCATTGTCTTCATCTTCACCACAAGAAGAGTCACTATCCCATGTAACTTTGTGAGAATACCCCTTCTTCTTCTTCTTGTCAAAGGTGGATTTCTTCTCTTTCTTGTCTCTCTTCTTGTGATCATCATCATCTTTGTCACTATTATATGGACAATGAGCAATGAGATGATCAAAGCTTCCACACTTGAAGAACTTCCTAGGCTCATCAAAGTTCTTAGAAAATGGTCTCTTCCTTCTTGCATGATAGCCCTTCTTCTTCATGAATCTTCCAAATTTTCTCACAAATAGAGCCATTTCTTCTTCATCAACCTCACTAGCACTTGAGTCTTCATCCTCCCTTGATTCTTCATTTTTGGATTTGCCCTTGCTCTTGTGAGATGAAGTAGCTTTGAAATCTATGCTCTTCTTCTCATCCTTCTTTTCTTCTTTCTTGACATCTTCTTCTTTGTTGTCCTGGTAAGCATCTTGTGTCATCACATCTCCCAAGACTTGGTTAGGAGTCACGGTGTCCAATCCACCTCTCACAATCAAAGTCACGAGAGTCTCAAACCGAGATGGGAGACTTCTTAAGAACTTGTGAGAGAAGTCCTTGTCCTCAACCTTCTCACCAAGGGCCGTGAGATCATTGACTAGCACTTGTAGCCTATGGAACATCTCTGGCACATTCTCATCATCCTTCATCTTGAAGCTTTCAAACTTCTCCTTGAGGATATATGCCTTTGCACTCTTGACGGCTTGAGTGCCTTCAAATGATTCTTCTAGCTTCTTCCAAGCCTCATGAGCACTCTCAAGATTCTTAATTTTCTCAAACACTTTTTCATCAAATGCCTCATGAATAGCACTTAGAGCAATATCATTGTGTTGCAACTTTTCTTCCTCTTGAGGAGTGGGAGCCGCCTCATTCACTACCTCAAACTTCTTGTCCACACAAGCCAAACCTTCCGGCTAATTGACTTGATATGAGCGGTCATCTTCATTTTCCAATAGCCATAGTTTGAACCATCAAACTTGGGTGGTTTCTTCATGTTGTTGATATGAGTCATCTTCACACCGTAGGTTGTTAAGCCTCAAATCAACGGTGTACTAGCTCTGATACCACTTGAAAGGTCCTAAGTGATGGCTAGATGGGGGGGGTGAATAGCCTAATTTGAAATCTAAAAACAATCTCAACAACAAGTTAGATAACTATGAGGCGAAGCTTGACTTGTACTAGCCTACTAGGGGATGCAAAGCCACCTAGCCACAATTTCTATCCTAATAAGCTCTAGGATCACACAATTCCTACTCAATTCTAGTAGCCCTCTAGGCACAATCTAATATACTAAGACAAGAATGAATAGGGTAATGCAAAGATAGGAAAGGTGATTATACCGCCTTGGAGATGTATAGGATGAACCAATCAAGTGAATACCAATGAAAACAATCAATCACAATAGACAATGGTTGTCACTTGATTTTCTTCCGAGGCTCACTAGTTTGTCAACTAGCTAGTCCCCGTTGTGGCAAGACACTCACTTGGAGGTTCACGCGCTAATTGGCATCACACATCAAACCCGTCACCGGGTGCCGCACAACCAACACAAGATGAGGCTATTGAAACGCCACGAGCAATCCACTAGAGTTACCTTTGCGATATGCCGCGGGGAAGGCACAAGAACCCCTCACAATCAACTTGTAGTTGACGAAGCACAATCACCAAGCTTCTCGATCTACCACCGCTGCTCCAAACCGTCTAGGTGATGACAATCACCAAGAGCAACAAGAAATCCGCAGCGAGAACGCCTCCCAAGTGCCACTAGATGCAAGCTATATGCGAAATGCACTTGAATCACTGAATCTCTTTTGGAAATTCACTAACCAAGCATGGAGATGAGTGTGAGGGAGTTTGCTCAGCTCAAAGGAGTCTCAAGATGTTCAAATATGCGAGAGAGAAACCCTAGAGTCGGCCAACACATATTTATAACTCCCCTCAAAGTCTTCTAGCCGTTACCTTGTTAAGTTGGCGACGAACGCTCTTCACGGGGACGACGGATGCTCCGTCGCCAGTGTCCGACGCCCTGTCAGAACTAGCCGTTGGGCTGCTTCACGGGCGACGGACGCTCCGTGCCAGCGTCCGACGCCTTGATCCTCCAGCGTCCGACGCCTGTCTTCAACCTGCTTGCTTGCAGAGCTCTCTGGAAGCCCGACGGACGATCCGTTGTTTTACGTCAGACGCTGCGCCTCAGCATCCGACGCGCTTTGAGTTTCCTTCTGGAGCTTCTCTGTGGCTGACGGACGCACGGGATTCACACTCCCAGCGTCCGACGCCATAGTCCGTTGCGTCGAACAGCGTCTGACGCCCTTTTCTCAGCGTCCGGCGGCCTCTGTGCATCTCTGCTTCTTCCACCTTTGCTCTAAGTTGCCAAGCACTAAGTATCCACTTAGGTGAGCTTGTCTTGGCATGTTTCACTTGTCAATTAGCTTGGTGTATGTCACGAGGTCCTAAATGCACATACAATATAGATAACACCTAGTGGCACTCGACAAACCGCAATCACTTTTGAATTTTCCCTCTTAATAGTACGGTTGTCTATCCTAAAAGTGACCACACCCACTTGGTGTCTTGACCACCAAAAGAAAAGCCCTAACATATACCTTTGCCTTGTTAACATATACCTTTGCCTTGTTTAGCTTAGGGTCTTTTCACTTTCCTTCTTCTCCAAGTATGAGCTCTAGGTCTTCACCACCTTTGCTTGCTTCACCACTTGTCATCATCTTCAATGAGTGTACTAAACCTACTCAATCACTTAGAGCTAGGTTAGTACATTAGGTTTCATCAATTATCCAAAACACTAGAGATCTCTGAGCGGTGGATCTCGCGTGGGCAAGGCCCAGCAGTGTTGCGTCACGCCCCCACCCTGCTGGCTGCAACGCATCCCATCCTGTTCAGATGGAGTCGCACGGCGGCGGCGCATCCCGCACAACGACACCCAGCAGCGTGTCACAGCCGATACGGATGGCACACCCCATCCCGAGCAGATGGCGCCCCATGGCCACAATATGTACGGACGCACACCCTGTGGGCAGGAGATGGTGGCGTGGCGCGGTCGATCCATGGTGTTTCAGTGAGGCTTCCGGCATGCTACCCCAGTTCGTTATCTTTCTCCCTGCTAATGGTCACTTCGTCGACTGAACACATCTGCTACGCCGGCCCTAGAGGACGATGTGATAGTTCTTCTCATTTATCTATATCTATACGTAATAATAAAAAGGTAAAATTTCTCTCCACCCTAATTTTGATCCGGCGCATTCTTCTCGGAGTTCTAGCGAATTGACTTCCGCACGGCATATCTGCCCGCACGGCCTGGGTGCACATCGTGGTTATTAAAAAAGGAAGAGTCCTAGCCAAACATCCCTAAACACATGCTCGTACTGCCTATCCAGATCTATATCGGACAAAAAAAGGGAGGCCAAAGATCCAAAACAAAACTGAAAAGGAGCACAGAATAATAATTGCATGGGACAAAGAGAAGGAAAGCAGGATATCAGCCAAAGATTTCCAAATCGAAACGAATAAGAGCTCTAAATTGAATTGAATATATAAATAATACAATATGCACGGCGGGGCTATTAAAGAAGAGTAGAATACTGCACTAGAGTTCTAAAAGGAGTACATACAGTGCGAGATCAATTAAAAAAGTAATACTGTTTTCGAGTTCTAACAAGAATACATATCTTTATCTATATCTATATCAATTATATTATATTATTATAATAATAATCTATATCTATATCTGACTTTTTTATACCTACCTAATATATATATATATATATATATATCTATATATATACCTACCTAATAATCTATATCTATCTATTATTTATTAATAAAAAGGCAAAATTTTAGACTCTTTTTTTTTATCCATCCATTCTTTTTAGATCTGTCTCCCTCTAACTACCTGATAACGAAGAGTTTCTTCCATCCATAGTTGTATATATAACCAGGTCACGTCTAGACCAATATGAAGTCTGATTCTAAGATTAACACTATAGGGATTCTAATCCAAATAAGTCCGAGTAAATTAAATAGGAATCTTAATTCAAATAGAAATAGAAAAAGCTCGGAAGGGACTTTTCTTCCTTTTTCTTTAAGTCTTGTTGGCCGTGTACGTTCTTTTTTTTTTCTATTTCCGTTTTTTCCACTTTATTTCCATAGGTTAGTTCCGTTACTTTTTTTGTTTTTTCTTTTCTATCTTTTTTTCTTAGTTTTCATTAAAAAAAGATAAATAATAGTTACACTATTGTTGTTACAAGTTATTAAATCTTAAGCTTTCTTTGATAAATAAATATTCCAATTACTAATTTACGATAGTGGCGTAAGGCCTGGAGACACAGTGTGATCGAGAATAAGGTAGAAGAGATTGATGCAGAAGTGCAAGAGGTGAGGAACAACAACGCCGTGAGTGAGGCTGGCGCATGCGTGCTGCGTGGTCGCGCAAAGCATTGTAGGTCGGTGTACAATTTGCTTATATAGGCTCCGGCTGCTCGTGAAGAAAATATTTTTATCTTAGAATTGTAGAAAAAGTTGTCCAATTTTTTATTTTAATTAGATATAGATTTAACAAGACATTATGATGTTATTATCAATGTTAACTTACACTATGAATCCATCATAAAAATAAATTATAGTTTATAGAAACGATAAAATATAAATAATTATTGGGTATATACATGTCTTCTATTTTTTTTGTTAATGTAGTTTTTTACTTCTGTTGCAACGCACATATACGGTTGCTTCGTGTTACACACACATGAACGAATTGAGGCGTAAATGAATTGATATAACATAGTAATAGCTTCTATAAAAGTTTTTTTTTACAAAAAATGATAAACATGAACAAATAGGATATTTATGAATAAAATAAATGTCATCTTATAGTATGAAATTCTAGCGAAGGATATGTTTCTTTGAATGGTATGTTAATATGGTAATTATTATAAATTGTGAATCTAAATGATGCTTAAAATCAACTTATAGTTTGTCTAATTCTTGAACTTCATGAATTTTCTTTTAACATCAGTTATAATAAGGCCTTCAACTAATTCTTGAACTTCATGAATTTTCTTTTAACATTGGTTATAATAAGGCCTTCAACTAGGAAATTTGGTAATACATGAATTAGAGTAGCAAATCCTGGTGGAAGAGAGAGGGTATGCTTTGTTTGTTGTCATACTGGTGGAGGTACAGATTCAAGGCCTAATCGCTAGCCGCACAAATTGGGGGGCACCTGATAATCTCATATGACTGATGGACCCTAAACCTTGTAAATAAATATGTACTCCCTCCGTTCTAAATTATAAGACATCCCAAGAATATTGGAGAGTCAAACTATCTCAAGTTTGATCAAACTTATATGACAATATAATAATATTTATGATGTCAACTAAGTATAGTTAGATTCGTTACCAATTATATTTTTATAGTATGTCTATTTGATATCATAAATCTTGGTAGTTTTCTCCATAATTATTTATTAAATTTGAGATGTTTCGACTCTCTAAGATTCTTGGAAAGTCTTGTAATTTGGGACGGAGGGAGTATTATTTTTGTCTTTGTTCTCAATATAAATGATTGATAGTATTTTTCTCTCCCGTTGCAACGCACGGGCACTTTTGCTAGTAATAATCTATACCTATTAATAAAGAGGCAAAATTTTAGGTGTCTTTTTTTCGTCCATCCATTCTTTTGTCTGTCACTTTCTTTAACTACCAAATAATGTCTAACGTGATAGAGAGTCCAATTCCAAAACGCGATATAGAGCCCACTTTCAATACGGAAAAAGGAAGTAATATGACACATACGTGATGAAATAAAAATTGGAAAGGAAAAATAAAGTAATATTACACGCAAATCTAATCCAAACCATATTGGATTAAGGTAACGTCTGGCTTACCACTCATGGATGTGGAGACTCAGAGTCCTTACCGGATTAGAAAAGGAAATATACACACAAAAAAAAGATTAGAAAAGGAAATCGGCCAAATATCAAATTGAATAGAAAGAGAGCTCTAAATTGAATAAATAAGCATGTTTATCTTAGCACATGTCGCATCTCAGGAAACATAAATATATCACGAACGAAATCATCTCGCAGATTGGTGGAATTCCGTGTCCCTGTGCACGATCCGCCTGAATCGAACACTAGAAGAAAAACATACAAGCATACGTCAATACAAAACAAAGCCAATAATTTTTTTTCTAAAGGTGGGTGATGCGGAGGTGGGTCGAAGCGTTGCCATCGAGGTGGGTTGCCGCTGGAGCGGAGCGGAGTTGTTTGTGTTCTCGAAGTGGATATGAGGAGTCGAAGCGTCGAAGCATGGTTGTGAGGCCGCAGGTGCTGGGGCACAGAACCTGCGAGGCGCTGCGGCGGCGCGCCGTCGTACCGAGGAAGCTCATCGAGGCTGCGGGCCGCCGATGAGCCACGCCACCATTATGCCTAGGAAGCTTCAAGTGAAGTCGGCCTTGCGGCGGCGCGACTTGGCCCGTCGTGCACTCTCCCGTCGGCGTCGCCCTCGGTCCAGTCCTGCGTGTCCTGACGCCGGTGATGACCACTAACCCACCAAATGGAAAACTGTCTAGCGAGGATTCTCTCTCTAGCTACTGGTAGCTGGTGCAAAAAACACGAAGGGAGGAGAAAACAAATGAGCTATGGTTTGGAAGAGCTAGCCGTTTTGTTACGCACATGAGTGTTATCGTCCATCGGATGAGATTAGATAGCTCTGATTGAGGCACAAATTAGCAGGTCATGCGGGGTTACGTGGTCTAGCTTAGATGCACGGCTCAGGCGCAGGTAGCCGGATTTAAGACCTTGCGGTCGTTCAGCAGGCTAAAAGGCCATAAAGGGTCTATCTCTTTTTTAAGTTTCTGACCAAAATAAGATCACAATTAAGTCTCAAATTTATTTTATTTTTAGTGCTTATATAATTTCCTTATTTGAAGTTTTGTTTAAGCATTGTTAAAATAAGTAATATCGTGTGGTATAAATTAAGTCATCTTCAAATTTAAGATCATGCAATAAACTATGTCTCCTTTGCAACGCACCGGCATTTTTACTAGTAATAATAAATAGGCAAAAATTCTCTCCCCCATTTTTTTTTGGTCCGGCTCCCTCTAACTAACTCGGTGAATGTGAAAGTCGTCTCTATGTTGATCTAGATCCCTCCTATTCTATATTATTAGTCAAGAGATTTACTATTTTATATGACATGAGGTAGGAATCCTAATTCTAATTCTAATAGAGCACCTATCGGTTTTCATTAAAAAACAATTTGGAAAACTCGAGTATGCAACTCAAATTTTTCCCATGAACCCAAAATTAAGCGTGCTCCTCCCCTCCATAAAGATGGAAACTAAACGTCATCTAAGCTAAAAAAAATCAACTAGGACTCGGACATGATAAAGGAGCCGGATAAGATAAAAACGAAGCGTATTAATTGAGGCTGGTGCACTCTAAAATCTCACGTCCAAATTTGATTGCGATATACTTATGTGTATGAGTAAATACGTTTGTGTTTAGCATTATGAGGAAAAAAATTATCATGACCTTAATTTAATTTCATATAATCATAATTATATATTGTCATATTATTCCCAACATTTACTTATATTTTGGATGTCGTCACAAAATAAATTATGACTATCAAATTTTTAAAAGGAGAAAACATAAATGTTTATGTAGTATTTCTCCCGTTGTAACGTACGGGCACGTTTGCTAGTAGTTAATAATGTATTTTTACCTGTTTATAGATTCCTATAAAAATACTCTTGCACCTTCCTATAAAATTGCAGTTGTAGAATGTATTGTTAGAGGACTTGATCCTAGGTTTGATATTACAGAGATTGCTAAGAGATGAGAAAGGTAGTCCTGTGCCTTTTATAATTAGTTCTGTCAAGCTGACAGGGTTGAAAATATATTTAATAAACTGCTATGTTACAGGAGCAATGTGAAGTCGTTCCATTTGATAATGTTTGAAGTTTCCCTTTTGTTCCCTTCAAGCACTTATTAGCCTTTTGTTCCCTTCAAGCATCTTCGAGATCGGTAAAAACTCACCACTCAACATAATTATGTGGATCTTTTGATGAGATGGTGTATGACTCATATTTAAGTGTCAATTTACACTACGTGTGTTTGCAAGGATTGCAACATTCAGTGTATTTAGGATTTAGTCAACACTAAAATTATGTTGTGTGTGTAACATAAAGCCTTTAAGGTCCCTCATGGTCAGACTATGCGACTAATGTTAAACTCAGTGAGTCCATCAGACTTTGTAATAATTTTAGGTTGATGCCTTTCTTTAAAGAGCTCAGAAGTCCAATTTTATCAATTATCTAAAATAACTTAATGTAAAGGGATTTAATGATATTTTTTATCTGAAAGTTTGTTTGTGGGGGACGACCACTATGGTCGCTGTCATCATCGTCGGTGCACGAGCAGGGATGGATGCCTAGGTACAATTGCGTATAATTTTATTTTCATAGTATATCTATTTTATGTCAAATTTTTTATAACTTTTTTTATAATTTTGATCAAACTTGAGATGTTTTAACTCTCCAAGATTATTGGAATGACTTACAATTTGGAATGGAGAGAGTACTTCAAATTTAATACAACAATTAACTTTAAACTTAATATAATCCGTAGCGTTAGCACGAGCAAATATACTAGTTAGTACAAATAAGCTATTAAAAGTCAAGGGGTTCTGTTAACACTAGATTTTTGCACAATGACAAGTGAGCCGGTGCACGATGAGTCGGCAAAGGTAGATGCCCAGAAGCGTTCGGCAAAATCCGTACGATCGGTTAATTATCAGATTTGACAGTCGATTGCAATCGGTTAGTCAGAAGAAGGGCGGTTTCCACCGGAGCGATAAAGGCGGTAAGTGGGAGCCGAATTAGTAACGATGGTTGCGATACTTAAGGCAATGAGGACTCCGAAGGAAAACAAAGTCAAAATATTGTATTTCTTCCTTTAATATTTTGTAACCGTGTCCTCTTAGGACTCATGTTATAGCCAGGGTATAAATATAAACCCTTAGCTATTGTAAAAGGTGTTCACAACCAAATCAATACAACCGGCCCTGTGCCAACTTCAAGTCCTTTGTCGTCTCGTCGAGTTCTTCGAGAGGAATCATCGATCCGTCGACCTCCGTAAGTCTTCGCAACCTTGTTATCATGTCTAGTATCATGCGGTGGATTTAGATATTAATGCAAGTAGTCTTGTTTATTATCAATGATCGTGCGACGGATCTTTGCTTAATAATCAAGAGGTCTTCGCTTGTGTTTTGCTTATGAGTAGATGTCGTGCGGCGGATGTTTGCTTGTATGCTTAGCAAAAGCAAGATAGTTATCGACTCCTATAGATTTGGCAAGATCTATTGGGTTAATTAAGTTATCGTGTTGCACGATTTATATAATCTTTACATATTTATAAACACTCTTTTGTTCAATCTAGATTGATACGGTTCGGCTCTTGTTAGTTTATATAGATCTATCTATGTTACAATGAGTTACTTTATGTCATTTCTATAAATAGATCTTATATCTATAAATAACCGAATTAGTTTGAATCTAGATTGTTACGTGTTTCGGGTTCATGCATGCTATCCATGTTTAAGCTTTGATGATGTTAGGTATCGTGCGGTAGATGCAGACTTTAGATTAGTTTAATCATGTTTGTTTACGTGTTTCCTTCATCATGGACCCCAATTCGGCTGATTGCCGAGCTTGGTTAATCTTCAATCCATATTCAACCATGATTCGTTTGTACGTCCTTTTCCCATGCACGCACATTCGACAATCATTAGTTTACGTGCTTTCTGTCTGTTTTAGCCGAATGTTCCATAAAACCTGTCGGCAGATAGCTTTCATAGCTGTATGTCGTTGTAAGTGGCTTCAGGGCCGTACATATGGAACTGTATGGTATTATCCGACATGTTCCAGTTTATATCTAATGACTTTCATCCCTTGTTAGTTTCAGGTCAAACTGACTGACACGTTTTCGGTTCTTGAAGCACCCGGACACCCGATTAAAGTCACGTTTTCCGGCTTGCTGTGTGTGAGACATAGTACGTCACTTTTTGTGTCAACAGGTTCTCAGCGCGAAAAACTGTTTTAGTGGTGCACACATACAAAACCCTCCTCTCAGCGTGGAACGCTGGGTTTCTCTCGCGTAGTGCGGACGCGTTTGTTGCCTTGTGTCCAAGCGATGAAGCGCTACAAACACAGCCGGAGAAGGGGACCCACCAGAATTTGAGGATTTTCTCCGCCATTGCTTTGGGTTTTTTTTGAACCCACAACTTTCGTGGTCCACAGAAAAAGCAACATCGTTTTCCCAAATCACCCTGACCCCTCCAAAAACCGCGAATTTTCTCCCCGGCTCCAGAAGGTCGTCGATGTTTTCGACATTCTCTGGAAACTCTTGACCATGGAAGCCGGTTGGCTGGACGGAGAAGTCCTCGCCACGCTGAGTAGTCATGGCCGCCAACCCCAGGGCCACGCCGTGGCGCACGCCATGGATGGCAACTTGATCAATGCGGCCATCCGCATTGTCGAGACGTGCCTCGATGGTTTCTCCTTGGGCGTTGACCTTGTTGGCGATCCTGTTCGCCGCAGCCTTCAGACGATCATTCTCTGCAGAAAGTGTTGGACAGAGACACAAGTCGGGTGAGCAGGTAGGATTAAAGGAGAGAGTAAAGCAAAACTGCTTTCGGCTAACCCGTGATGGCGTCGCAGAGTTGCTTCCGCTGATCCTCCCACTCGAGTTGGTCGATACCATACTGCTTGGAGATCTTCTCCAGTTCTCCGCGGGTTTCGTCCCTCTCGCGCCTGAAGTTGGCCACCTCCGCGTGAGTGTAGGGGGCATTCCCATCCGACCCCGAACCTAGGTCCCAAGGCTGAGAGTGGTAAGAGTCCGAAGACCTAGAGGAGGCCGGCGTTGGGCTCCCGGGCTGATCAGCTACCGCCGTAGGAAGAGGAATGCTATGGCTTGTGGAGATGGAGTTAATCCTGGTGAACAAGAACAGAGATTCAGGGCTAGCATAATGGACAAAGAACAAAATACAAGGGGGCAAGGAACTGATTCTTACCCGCGCTGCCGAGTGCGCCATGTCCGGCTCCCTTCGGGTGCCCCTTCGGCGGGACGCTTGCCGCGGTTGTCACCTCCCGCCATTGTTACTATATGGTTAGAGTTTCCCTCTGGATTGAAAAGAAGAAGACGAAGGTAAGAGTTTGACTGAATCGTTGAAAAATGAAGAAGAGTGAAGGTTTATTTATAGGCTGAACAAGAATACCAAAAGACGAGTTGAGGTTGTTCCTATTCGATGGGCCGTTAGTGGAATGAGACAGGCTCGGGTATATCAAAGGTCGTTCGGCTATATCTTTATACCAATACGGTCGACTATGTCAAAGGTTGCTCGGCTATATCCCTACTTTGAATTCAGTCAGTTATCTGAGAGCCAGAGATGATTCGGCTATACCTTAATTAAAAAAAAAATGGTGGAGCCAATTATGCTATCGTACTAATAGGGGTATATATTGAGAAGCCAGACAGTAGTAATGGTCAAAACATGAAACATGTTGCTCTTAATTTATTACAAAACTATATGTCTACCGATGCAGGAGCTGATTGATGACATCTAAGGCTTCAGTCTTGATTCGGTTAACATCAGCTAGCACTTTTTGATCTTCATCTTCAGAACTTTGGATGCTGAATAGCCTTGCTCTAAGTTGTGCGTTTTCTTTTAAGACAATTGACATTTGTGATGAAATTGTCTCTATAGAACTCGATAAATTTGTCACCTTGGTTTCATGAGATTGGATTTTGGCATTCAGTGCAGATAGTTCAGCTTCCAGTCTAACTCTTTCATCCGACATGTTCCAGTTTATATCTAATGACTTTCATCCCTTGTTAGTTTCAGGTCAAATTGACTGGCACGTTTTCAGTTCTTGCAGCACCTGGACACCCAATTGAAGTCACGCTTTTCGGTTTGCTATGTGTGAGACACAGTACGTTACTTTTTGTGTCAACAGGTTCTCAACGCGAAAAAGTGTTTTAGTGGTACACACATACAAAACCCTCCTCTCAGCGCGGAACGCTGGGTTCCTCTCCGTAGTGCGGACGCGTTTGTTGCCTTGCGTCCAAGCGGTGAAGCGCTACAAACACTGCTGGAGAAGGGGACCCACCAGAATTTGAGGATTTCTCCGCCATTGGTTTGGGTTTTTTTTTTTTGAACCCACAGCTTTCCCAAATCACCCCTGACCCACAGCTTTCCACAGAAAAAGCAACACCGTTTTCCCAAATCACCCCTGACCCCTCCAAAAACCGCGAATTTCCTCCCCGGCTCCTCTTCCTCCTTCCCAGTTAATCCCCGCCCCGTCTCGGCCGGGCCCTCGCGCGGCCGCCGTGGAAGGAATCCCAACGATGGGCTCCGGCGAGGAGGATACAGGAGGCGGAGGAGGCGCGGTGCGGGGCGCGGTGCTGAAGGCGCTCGTGGTCGTCGGCGGCGTCCTGCTGCTCCGCCGCCTGCGCCGCTCCACCACCCGCTGGGACCACGCACGAGCCGTCGCCGACGCGCTCTCCGGTGAGAAGGTGACCCCGCCTCCCACCATGGACAGTTGCTCGGTTCCCGAGGCATTCCGCTGCGGCCGCACTGAGAATTCTTGGCAGAAAAAATCTCGTCTTTTTTTTTGTGTTGCGAGGAGAAAAATCCCGATGCGGCGGCGTCTTTTTCTGCACGTAGACAGAGGAATGGAATGTTTGTGTCTTGACGCATTTTCCTCATGTACAGTTCTCGAGGGAGCAGGCGAGGAAGGATCCTGACAACTTCTTCAATTTGAGGTCAGAATTTTATTCTAACAAAAGCACTGCATTCCTTTTTCGCGGAGATTAGCATACTTAGGGGGTGTTTGGATCTCCTTGGCAAATTGACAAATTGGCAAAAGAGCAATAAAATTGCTACTTTTTGGCAAATGGATCCAAACATGCAAGGCAAAAAATAGCAAAAGAGCAAAAAATTGCCATTTGCCATTGCTCTTTTGCCAATTTGTCAATTTGCCAAGGGGATCCAAACACCCCTTTAGGACTCGAAACATTGGCCATTCGCATACTGATTTCAGTGTGTCCATTTGATTAGCCTTCTTGCCTTGGGTCTGGTACTCTGGTGGTATCTATGAACTAATCGTAGGCTTGTTTTGGGAGGGAGGTATATGCACAAGCACATCAATCGAATATTCTCTGCAAACTTTCTGTGAAGTGCTGATCACTGCAGTTCACATTGTTGATAAGCATAAATGTTGTTGACCATGTTTCGTGATAATTTAGCTTTGGTTGATCATGAGTCTGTTTTTTTACAAGTTGCTGGATACCTCTAAAATTATTTGAAAATGCAATGCTTATCACAGTTGGTATGAACACTGCAAACTGTTTTTTGATTTGATCTCTTCTTTGTTGGGGTTTGAATATAAATGTGCTATGGGATCTTGTAGTATCTATAATAGTCAATTGAAGGCAGCCATTCTTTGTAAATGGTTTACTTCTGTACTTTCTGGCTGCTGTCTGTGTCAGTTGAACTTTATAATTAAAGCACCATACTGAATCTTCTAGCAAATATGCAGTGGGAACTGCACAAAACGATGGAACTCGATAGATCATTGATGGTTAACAAACCTGTCGTACTTTGTTGGATGCTTTCTTCATGGCCATTAGCATGTGAAAATTGCTATGTCACCTTGTACTGTATTTCAAGCTTTCAACCTTGAGCAAATTGTTCATTATATATATCCATTAAAGGGATCCATATTTATTGTAGAATTCATAAATTTGATCCAGTGCTTTCAACCTTGGACAATGTTTTTTTCGTCGATTCCTTGGATCAGTGACTGAATGGTTACACTGACCTGTTACGTTTTCTTAACTTCATCCTTGATTGGTCTTTCTAATCTGCTGTTATCATTGACTCATTATGAATATTTTGCTTGGATGTAAGTTACTTGGTATAAGTGATAAGCATTAATGATGCAGAAAAAATGCTGTTTATCTGCACTGAAGATGCAAAAAAAAAAAATCTTTACAGTTTACACACCCATGATAACATACATTTGCTGTTTTTTTTATAAAAAAAATCCTTTTCAACTCTCTTTTTCCATGCATGAGACAAGTATTTATTAAGCATGTGCTGACGTGTTTGTAGCCACATAAATGTCCTGTGTTGCAATTCATCCTTCTTTTCGTTTTCAGAATGCTCACATGTCCTGCAACCGAGGTGGTGGATGGCTCAAGGGTGCTTTACTTTGAGCAGGTACGATCATTATCTCTATCCATTCTTCTTTATTACAGCACCCCTTGTTGGTATCTCAATTCCATAGTTTCCTTTCCAGGCATTTTGGAGGTCTCCAGAAAAGCCTTTTAGACAAGTAAGTAACTCTAAACTGTATTAGTCACTCTTACATATCTCCTTTTTTGCACTTACCAATTCATATGGTGGATATTGTTTCTTTTAAGTATTGGGTTCCTGCACAAACTTGTATAATGTTGTGCTAGTCAATATAGTCGAAACACGATAATATTATATTATCTGACATTGCAGATGCATAAGTATCTTCTGCTCAAATGCTTTATTTTACTCGTGCACTATTTTGATGAACTTTCAATACACCCATGTGACTATTTCCTGTTACCTTTAAATCCTTTCTTCCTTGTAAACCTAACAAGATTAAACATTTCTTTGCCATTTTGGATTCTGTATTCTTGTGATGTGTAATGCTTTTGTCTGCCAGCTGTAATAATCTGATGATCCCATTAGTTTGGAGTATTGAGAATATGGCTCCATTATTCTGCAAGAAAGGCTTCATATATTTGGATTTCTGTTCTGATGTGTCCATTCTATATTTCTAATATCTTATATGCTCTATGTATGTGCAAATAATGATAAGTTCTGGTCTCTCCAGAGGTTCTACATGGTAAAGCCCTGTCCGAAGGAGATGAAATGCGATGTTGAGGTGAGCTCAAATTTAACATACTTCCTCTGAGATCCTGCAATGTCGTGAAGTTGATGTACTGAACAAACTAATGCATTTTTACTAATATTTATCAGAATTTACTAGTAGTATTCAGTTTGTTCTCCTCCACTTTTGACTTTGTCAAAAATTAGACCATCTGAGCAAATGGTATCTCGTATTCAACTATTAACTAGAAACATATGCATCTGGTTCCAAAACATGATGTTACTTAATAACATTTGAGTGAGTCTATTAATATCTAGAATCATTACTTTTTATTTTCTGGTGTTTACAATGGCATTAAAATTTTGGTTAAGCAACACATCTTCTCATCCATGTTCCTGCTTTTAGGAAAACGGATTGAAAGATATTAATATTTTAAAACAATTTTGCTGGCAAAACTGACTGAATAACATTTTAAATTTGTTTTCCAATTGACAGTTGAGTTCATATGCAATTAGGGATGCTGAAGAGTACAAGAATTTCTGTGACCGTCACAAGGATCAGAGGCCACAGCCAGAAGAAGTAATTGTGGTATGTCATGTCTGAACACAATCTTACTTTTCAGAATGTTTCTTGTGAAGTTTCCCGGTTGACTGTCAAAAGTAGGGAATGAGCGCTACAGTTGAGCGACGCCAACCGGGCTTGAACCCGGTGCCCACATCCTTTCTTTTAGCTCCCTGGTCTATGTTTCAAAAAAAAAGTGTTACCCTATGTATCTTATATATCGCTCTAGTATTTAGGTTTACTTTGGTGTTCAGGATATCACAGAGCATCTGACCACCATACACTTGTCACGATGTGGCCGTGGAAAACGTTGCTTATATGAAGGATCTACTCCACCTGAAGGTTTTCCCAATAACTGGGTGAGCTTATTGCTCTTGTCTCAATCATCAATCCCGCATATTCATTTCTCTTTCTGGATGAATAATTTGCAGACATCTTTTTAATTTAATACTAGTACATCCCACCCCCTACTGGTAATCCTTGTCTGCAATGTTTCGCTTGTTCCCATCTCAACATTGGTATTTTATAGAGTGGTGCATCATATTGTACATCGGATTTGTCCATCCACAAAAATGGTGAAGTACATATCTGGGACAAAGGTTTTGACGACGAAAGTAACCAGGTGATTTCCTTATATCCTCAGTTGGTAGTGTTCCATTTTTTTTTTGACAATAACACATACACCATATATCGAAACGATTTCGATGGAGTACAAAGTTTTAGAATTGAACATCCCAAAGATCGGAGCTACAAGAAAAGAGTCAACCAAATGACTCAAATAAAGAGTGTATTCTCTTGGGTATCTGTCTCTCTTGAAAAAGTGGTGACGACGACGGAGATATGCAATGCCGTGGTCGTGGCAAGGAAGGAGTCCTCGAGGCAGAGAGGGATGACCATGGGTTCACCTCGAGCCCGGCTGGTTGACGCATGAGCGGAGCGCCGCAGCAGCTGCCCGGTGCCCACAACCACGTATCTGTCGAGCACGTCCGGGTAGTAGGCCAGAGCAAAGTGGCCTGGATCCACGCGGCCACGGCGGCGGAGTTGCTAGCGAAGTCGTGGACCGCCCTAGCACTGCCCACGTCGAGGTTGAGGTCAATGTCGCTGCCCCAGATTGCGCCGAGGAGCTCCGCAACCGCAACTGGGCTCGGGCTGTAGATGCGGATGATGTGGATGCTGATCACATGGCTCTGCATCCACTGGCGCCGCAGCCTGCTGGTCGTGGGCTCAAAGAAGGCTGCTGTGCATGCCGCGTGCACATAGCCACCAACGACGCTGTCAGGGTAGGAGTTCTGATTGTGTCCACGGCTGCCGATGCATAGCACAAGTAAGAGAACTAGTACAGCAGAAGCTTCCATGTCTAGAGAACAGTGGCGGTGAAGGCTCATCCGGAAAACACTCGATACAACTTAAACAAGGAACAAGGTAGTATGTACACAGGACACTGGGGACTGACTCACCTCCCTCTAGCTGCCGGAGGCGAAGAGGAAGGGGGCTGGAGAAGGGATGAATAGGGAGGGGGTCAGACGAGGGGGAGACACCCATACGCCTACTACTCACGTAGGAGACTTGGAAAATCCCGAAACTTGGTGTGAAAATCACTAACATGTTTTGATCACTTAGGAGCCGATTGATTTGTTTTTCGATCTGGAGGAATTGGAATCTCCTCGATGGGTTAGGCTATTTGGTTTAGAATTTGACATTTCGCAACTATAATTTTCTCCCTTGTATGGCTATTTCAAATTTATTTACAGAGTGAGATAGAATTTGTTCTATAATCATCATGCTATGTTTCTTCTCTATAACTATAATTTTCTGCCTAACAGTAGTATTCAAACATATTTTATATACAATCATATTATCTTGTTTATATCTAAAATTTTAAAATAAATTTAATTCCATGTATGCAAACCGAGCCTTATAGAAAATTAGCCGCAGTTGCTAGTACTCCGAGCTCCTCTACCACTGAGAGCTGCAAGCCTACAACAGCTAGCTAGTCGTTTTTTCCACTACCGCTAGTGTTCCAGTTGTTTTGCCAAGATTGCGTGAAAGAGAATCTCCTTTTGACAATGTGCTCACTTGCTCTCAGGTTTGGGGAACCAAGGTTGGCCCTAACGAGTTCAAGCCTGCCCCCAAATCCAAATATGACGACATGTTCTCACCATTAAATTTCTCCGCCCCTTTGTACTAGAGAAGAAGCTGGATAAAGCATATGTAATCGATGACCAGTAGAGCCTGAGCTCTAAATTTTGTTTATAGGAATGCAATAAGTGAATAGCATGTATGTATATATTATACTGAGTTCTAATGCATTCTTTTCTTCACCAACCTGTGCATCTTGGTAGTCCATGGTTTTTTTTTACAAGATTGGTAGTCCATGGTTAATATGGTGAGGCATGATGCCTAGTCTGAAGCGGTCTACTCCCTTTGTCTCAAAATATTATGTCGCTTTTGGTATTTGTGCTACAAGTTTGACTTGATTTATAGAAAATATGTACAATATTTGTATGTCCAAATAAATTTATTTTAAAAAATAGATTAAAAATCTTTCTAATGATTCTAATTATGTAATTTAAATATTAATATTTTTAATATATATTTTTGTCAAAGTTGTTTTACCGGAAGCGATATTTTGGGATGGAGCGATTAAGTCAGTAAGTAAGATGACCCACTCGCATTGTATCTTGGTGTATTTATGCCATGTCAATAAATATTTGTTCTAATTACATTACCTCAGGTGGTGTATTATGAGATTGACATAACGAATCCTGTTGTAGGTGGAATTATTTGGAACCCTGGAGTGGTGGTTGATTGAACTTTACCTTCAAACAGTGGCCGCATAATCCTTGGTACTCAGATAGTAACAGTCATAAACGCAGCTTACAGATGTTTCTTTCTCATGCTCAAGTCTATTTTCTTGTTTGGAGTTTCAGGGCTTGTTTTTTTTAGTTGTAGCTTTTGACTTTTGGCTTCTGACTGTTTTCTTTTCTCTATTGTTTTCGGAATTTCTAATTATCTTCCAGCAGATTTCTTGTGTTGTTATCTTCCACTTTTGTGTGGCTTAGATCTTTTGTTAAGATTTGTGTTTCTTTTTACGTATAGGCTTACGTAAATAACATAGGTCTATATCTTCAGTTTTGGAGGCCCACGTACATTGTGTTGCTTTCGTATGACACATGAGTTCCCGTAGCTCTATTATTTCTTTTTTTGGTATGGTGTATTGTATATTTAGCACTTCGCGTCGACACTAAATGGTGTTCAAATAATTATAGGACACATTATCACCTTGATGCACACATGGTCTTACCCTAGAGGAAGAAATCTAAACAACATTATGGATCATGCTCAATTTCTTGGGCACTGGAATTTTTTGTATGATGAAAAGGAAAATTATTAGCTATGGGGCTAGCCTTAAATGACTATACTTTCTTCTTGTTTTTCAAATATCCATGTTTTTATCTCATCTTTCATATTACAAACAAAAGGTATCTCTTGTGCTGATGCTTGATAAGAGAACAAAAGTATTGGTAGTTTTTCTTTGCTGCTAGCTAGTTTCCACATTACCTTTTATATGCAGACTTTGTAGATATATTTTTTTATATATGAAGATCTTTATATGCACATTTTTTATTATTTCTTAATTAAGTATTTGGATTTTCTATATGTGTTATGTGATGTATCAGTGTTGTCTCTATGCCATATTTGTATATTTTTTATTTCTTCATTTCAGCTTTTGATTTTCTATATGTGATGTGTGTTGTATCTGTGCTGTCTCTGTAGTCTATGTTGTATCTGTTTTGTAGTTGCGTCGTATATGTCTATTGTATTTTTTTTATTTATTGCCGCATATTTTTCCTTATCTAAAAGTGGAAGATAACAACATCAAAATCTTCCTGAAGTTGTCACGTATATGTGGCATGCATATTTGCATTGGCTTGTTTGTGACGTGTGACATATTACGTGGCAAGTTTTGATTGGCTGAAAAAGTGGAAGATAACAAACTAGAAAATCTTCTAAGAGATGTGTAGTCAGCCACATTGTTTTTGCCAATAAATTTTGAGCAGCAAAAGTCCTATGGGCTCCCCATTGACCTAATTACCGAGCCATGGGCCTTGGCTACACGGTCCATGAAAGGAGACAGACATGCATGATCGAATACTACTCGGATCCGACGAGAGAGGAAGACCGAAGCATAGTTTAGGACTCTGAAATTATATCCGAGTAGGATTAGAATCAACCCTGGACCGGACCGGTGCCTGGACTCTAAAGGGCCATCAAGGGTACCACCCAAAATCACCGGACATCTGATCAAAGCCCAAGCAACCCAACACACAACGCGTAGAGCGACATACATACATCTTGTACGACATATTTCGAATAATAATACACAACTCGGCTAAACGCCAACTAGACGTAAGGTTATTACTCGACTACGTCGAGGGCCTGAACTAGTATAAACTGTGTGTCTTTGCATTTACCATCAAGCTTCACCATTCACCGAAGTTTGAACAACTGTCCTCGGTATCCCCGTGACAGACTATCAGTGGTAAAACATCGACAGTGATTGTCGTGACCTAGATGGCTTGGAGCTGCTGAGGAGCTTTAGCACGAGTTGGTGATTGTTCGTGACTATCTCTTGTAATTTGAAAGGGCTTCTGGCGCCTATTCCCCGCGGGAGCTCACGAAAGATGACTTTAATGAATTGCTCGTGTCATTGAGCTACCACCACTTGTGGGTAGATGCTTCCGGCGCCCTTGTGTTGAGCTAGGCATTGGAAGCCTATTAGCTCATGCACCACCAAATGATTGGTCGACACAATGAGAACTAGCGCGTCGACAAGTACGTGAACTTCAGGAGAAAATCATTCTCTTCATTGTCTATCGGTAACTACCTCTATCACTTGCATTATTTTCACATATTCTTATGTAGTGATAGTCATAGTTGCTAGTGATAGCTCTCTAGTTAGAAGTAATTTGATTTTGCTAGTTCACTAGCTTAGAGAGTAGTGACTTAGATCATTGATTGATACATTGATTGTAATACACTAGAATTGTTAATAGGTGGCTTGCCTAATCTTTAGAGCTAGAGCAAACCACATTACTGTTTTGTTATTTACTAACAAATTGCTCTAGTATATTTGTAGATTTTTAATTAGGCTATTCACCTCTCTAGCCATTTAGGACCTTTCAAGGAGGACAGGGGCAATGACGGAGGTGCATGGCGGCAGCAATGGCGATGTCGGCGGTGGCGGTGACAAATTTTGGCAGCCCTTTGGGGTAAGTGTTGACACTTCTAACGTCACTCTAATGTTAAGTTGTCATCTGTAAGAGTGGCGCTAGAAATATGGTATAAAATTATGCCCCTCGTTATGAATAAAGGTAATCTGCAAGTGCATTATTTTGATGGTAGAAATCGTTCTCTCCACTAGCGGTTAACTGAGATACGCAAGTGAAAATCGTTTTGTACTGAGTAAAGAAAACCGCCAAGCCACCTGCCCGTCTCCGCATTTTTTTTTGCAATGTTATGCAGCCAGTGAGATTCGAACCCACGACCTCGCCCTCACGTATAGCCTCCTACCCTCAATCACTCCACCTATCACTCATTTATGTCTAGATTTCGATTTGGTTCCCATATATAATACTAAATCGAGTGTAGATTGATTGTTTGAGGCCCTAAACAAATTCAAATGAAGAAGTTGTCAACTACAGAGTTTCATAACTTTTCAAGATCTACAACTTTTATATTAGTAGTTTCTCCATCTGAGATCGTTTATAAAATTTAAATTTCAAATTTGATAAAATCGAACGTAGTTTTCTATGACAAGATGATTTCAAATGAAAAATTTATCAACTACAAAGTTTCATAACTTTCGATATCTATAACTTTCATTTTGATCATTTCCCCATCTAAGGTCATTTGAAAAACTTAAAAAAAAATGGTGTCCAATTATTTCTAGTGGCCTCTATAAATAAGATTTGTAGTGGCGGTTTTCTTAAGAAATCCGCCTATAGAAATACTTGATTTCTAGTGTCGGATTTCTTAAGAAACCACCACTAAAAATGAGATTTGTATTGGTGGTTCCTTAAGAAATTCGTCTATAGAAATACATGATTTTAAATGACGAATTTCTAAAAAAAATCACCAGTACAAATCGATTTGTAGTGGCGGTTCAAAACTGTTTGATTTCTACTGATGCACGTTAAGAGAAACTGCCACTACAAATAAAAGGCCAGCATTAGAAAAAATCTATGTACTAGTGATAGTGACTAGCCCCTTGGTTCTGATTAAATCTAATTTGTTGATTTAGAAAAATAGTCACATGAAATGTTTCGACATCTCACTCAAGGCATTTGCAATCATAAATGTTCGTGTATACAAACACAATGATCATCAAAATATTATTTTTCTCTCATAACAAAACGATCAAAATCAACATCAGCCAACGGGGCGAATGTTTTTGGTGATGGTACAACATATGTTTAAACTTATCATGACATTTTTTAATTGTTTTATTTGATATTAAAGATATCAATTCGAATGTTTGTGTTAAATCATTTGTGATGTCATGAGATTTTACATAATTTATACCTGTGTAGTTGTATGTAGGATTCTATGTATGTCCGTAGCAATGCACGAACACTTAACTAGTTGGTACACAAAGTTTTGAAGTTAAATCGGTATTGCAGGCCCTTTATGGCTGATTTGTTGGCCTTGCTTTGCCGCTACTTAACCTTGTTGAAAGCAAAGGTTACCTCACTAAACCCTATCATCAGGCTTGCCTTGGAGGTTTATCCTCGGTGGGCCGCTGTCGGTCTCGGTGCATGTGGTCCTTTCTTCTCTCTTCGAGCGTGGCATCCATTTCGTGCCTGGGACCTGCTACCTATCTTCCTTTTTTGAATCTAACCTGGTACCTGCCTGATGTACCGTCCCATGGTTGGGCCTGGACCGCCAAAATTATATATTTATCAGGGTGGTAAATAATAGGAAAAAAAATTCACTTTTCCTCCTTTTCCTCTTGTGAAAGTTCATTTTTTCCTTCCTAAACTTTTAAACCGGGCAAACCACTTTCCTCAACTCTTGAAATCATGCACTTTACCTCACTGACTTGACTATAAGAGGTTTTGAATGTTTTTTTTTATTTATTTTGACTAAATCTTTAAAAAATCATACTAAATCATAAAATAAAAATTTGAATTTTGTTAGACTCTACATGAGTGGATCTAATGTTTTAGTACAAAGTTTTTATATAAATTTAGATCTACCTTTTCTATAATTAATTAGAATAATTCACAACTGTAGTTTCTATGGTACAATTGTAGTGAAAATTTTATGGTAGCCTAAATATTGTATGCTTAAACTACAGTAAATTTTTCATACTCGCTAAATCATGTATAACTTAGTTAAATCTAAATAATCTATAACTAAGTTATACCTGAATTGTTTTACTCTGTTCAAGTATACAATAATTAGGTCACCATAAAATTTTTACCATAACTGGTTCCATTAATTACAGAAAACAATATATCTAAATCTATAGAAAAACTTTATACTAAAGTCTATCATATTATTTGTTCACCGTAGATCTACTCACGTGGAGTCTAATAAAATTAAATTTTCTATTTTATAATTTACTATGATTTTTGAAAATTCAGTCAAAATAAATAAAAAAGACAGACAAAACCGTCTTTTAAATTGTTTATAACCGGATTAGAGAAATAAAATATACTGTTTTAAAAGTTGAGAAGGTGATTTTCCCAATTTAGAAAATTGGATTTTCGCAAAATTAAAAGAAGAAAAAATAGGACTTTTTTCACACAATACGGATCCACCGGTACACGACTCCGCGTGCGCAACAGGCACATGGTTCTGCGCGGTGCGCGCCCACAGTGCCCCCGGGCGGCCGGGCCGTGAGGTGCTGACGGCGACGAACCAACTGGCGATCCGCATCCGGCCTCTAACGCGTGCAGGGAGCGGCATCCTCTTTGTTTTTGGATCTGATTTGATTCTTCAAGCTTTGTGACTTGCGATCTGCATGTGTCGGTCACCCCCCTTATCCGATCTTTTTTTTCTTTTTTGCACAGGGGCCCTCCAATGCCCATCCAATTACGTTAACGTACTCAACACTGGTAATTGTATTGGCCTATTGGGCACCGTGACGTGACGTGCATTCCTTTAGCCACCAGAAATACAATCTAATAAATAATACCTCCTTCGTTCAAAAATAATAATCAAATTAGACCCAAAAAAAGTCATATAAAATAAATTTTGACTATTAATTTCTCTTAAATATAAAGTTGGTGACAAAAACATGGATATCACCTTACATGTGTTTTTAACAAAAATCTATTGATATAAGTTCTATGCATTAAATATTCATAATTTGACTAGTTGTTAGTTAAAATTATGAAGTTTGACTTTTCTTTTACTCTAATATGATTATCATTTATCAATGGAGAGAGTAATAATAATAGTATAAACTCCCATTTGGTATTCATGGCCTCATGGGCACCAAACGATTTTTATCAAATCATGACTCGAAGTACAGACTTCCAAAAGTTCCAAGCCAAGCGTGGGGGCAAATAATAATAATATACGTATATACGATGACAGCTATATATATCGAACCTTTAACTATTACGCTATGACGTTGAACACATTCTTGTCACTTGTTGGATATATTCCAATGTTTCATATGATGTTGAACCGTTGATATATATACTCCCATTCTAGAAAAAATGCAGCTTTATAAATTCTTGAACACTACTAGTCCCTCCATCTCTGAATAAATAAAAAATAAACCAATTTATAGAGTTATTTTAAGTGAAACTTTTTATGTTTGACTAAATTTAGAGGGAAAAACACAAATACTTATGAGACAAAATGAACATACTATTATATTAATTTAGTGTCACAAATTTTCATGCTCTTTTCTATAAACTCGTCGTTAAACTTAGAAAAAATTGACTTAAATATATAATTTTAGAAATTAATTTGATCATAGCTAAAGGCAACAGTACTCAAAGGAGATGACATAGGTGCCAATTTAGGAATGTGTTTGCAATAAGGCCTCGTTTAGATCCAAAATTATTTTGGAATTTTGATACTGTAGCACTTTCGTTTGTTTGTGGTAATTATTGTCCAATCATAAAGTAACTAGACTCAAAAGATTCATCTCGCAAATTACAGGTAATTAGTTATATTTTTTTATCTATATTTAATACTACATGCATGCGTTTAAAGATTCGATGTGACGGAGATGTGACAAAAAATTTGGAATTTTGAAGGGATCTAAACAGGGCCTAAGTGGATATGCATTATATTGTACTATACAAGTAGGGTTAGATTCCCAGTGTAAACATCGATAGTGGGATTCATACACACTGTCTATCCTCCTCGCATAATTAGGCGAACACGCTGGTGGAGGTGACCTCGTGGGCAACAACCACACAAAAGATATATTATTTAATTTGTTTGTGTTTGACGCGTCTATAGATTCTATTTTTCTCTGACAATCATGGGTCAACTCCTCTAGTGTTAATGGTTCAATTTGCTTTTCTCACGCGGTTTGATTTTTAGTAAATAGTAACACTAGAGAGCTGCTCTTATGTAGTCTTGAGCTGAGTTGATTCCACTTATACTTCTTTAAAGACGAAGAATGTATAAGGGCGAGGATAGTTGGAGCCAATAGAGGCCATGACCTATCCAAGATTCGCAATGTTTTGTGATGCTTTAGTACACCAGCTCTTCAATAAGCGTATATTATCACTGTTGGCCCCTTCTAAAATTTAGTAAAGCTCCACCATTGAGAGCTAGTGTGTATACATTATTATGAATTATAGTGAAGAACTTCTAACATGAATATACACCTTCTGGCCTTGCAAAAGAAGAAACTATAGTACTATTTAGCACAATTTATGTTTGTTGCAAGAGTTGTTTTCTTAATTAAAACGCTAGTAAGAGTACATTCTGCATATTATTGTTGCTTTTTTTGTGATCGGTGCTAGCCTCTCCGTCCAAGCATCGTATTAGACTATAGGAAAAGTCAAGCTTTGTAAATTTTGACCAATAATTAATCAAATCATATGAACATTTAGAGCATAGAACTTACAACAATAGATTTGTGTTAAAAATATCTCTAAAATGATATTGATGTTTTAGTAACCGACTTTATATTATAAGAGAAACTAATGGTCAAAAGTTATAAAGTTTGATTTTTCCTATGGTTTAATACGATGCCGATTTTGGACGGAGGGAGTAACACATAGCTTGCTCAATAACGTTGCAACTATAGCCCGCATCTAACAATACCGAGCGTGTCCACAACTAATAATACTGAGCGCGTCCACATCTTATGATTTTTTTAATAAAAGATGAAAATACAAGTTATGTCAAAACAAAGCCCATAACATGAGTGGATCCATGTAGAGGACATAGGAGTGGCACTCCCAGAAAAAACAAAAAAAATGATTGTAATTTTTATCATACATTTATCATATAAAAAATATGTTTCCACAAAATAAGTATACCCTGAATTCGTTCTAGCCTTACCCGTGGTTTATAACCACGTTGTTAGCGGAAGACAAGCCAAGAATCAAGGATTCCGAAGTTGATGCATACATATACATAACTCTATGGGTCTGTTTGGGACTGCTCCGCTCCACGTTTTTCAGCTCTGCTCCACGTTTTTTAGCCAAACGGTTTCAGCTCTGAAAGGATCAAGATGCCCAAGAGCGGGGTGAATTGGGCTCTTTTTAATTTCTAAACAAGAATTAAACCTATAAAGAGCCAATTAACCCCCTAGTGCCTACCGCTTGTGTGTCCTAGCTAGAAAGCGGTAACAAGGCAATCGAAAGCGAAAGCTTCCTACACAATTCTAGTATGAAATGAAAGACAAGAGCGGAAAGTAATGCGGTAATGAAGAGCTAGGGAAAGAGATGCTTGACACGGCGATGTTTTACCGAGGTATCGAGGAGTCGACACTCCCCCCTAGTCCTCGTTGGAGCACCTCGCAAGGTATAGCTCCCCCTCAATCCCGCGCAAGGGATGAGTGCCTTCTACGGGCTGATTCTTCTCCACTCCGGCTCGGTGAATCGCCCACAACCGATCACAAACGTCGATGGAGAAGGGCCGCCGACAATCTTCCGGCGATCACCTTCCTCCGAACACCACCGGACCGTCTAGGTGATGTCGATCACCAAGAGTAACAAGCCTCGATCTTCGCTTGACTCACTCAAGCCTCATAACTAGAGGATGCACACTTGAACTCTTGGATGAACTAGAGAGAGGATGAATGGATTCGCGAATCACTCTCTCTCTCTAGGGCTCTTGTTCTCTTCCCAACCTTCTCAACAAACTCAGCAACTCAAATGAGCAAAGGCCAGGTGGGAGAGAAGTGGGAGGGGCTATAAATAGACCCTCTGAAAACTGCCTCGGGCTGGCATTTTAAGTTGGCGACGGACGGTCCGTCGCATGCCCAACGGCTAGTTTCTGTTCATAATTGAGGCGACGGACGGTCCGACGCCTCTGTCTAACAGCTAGTTCTGACACACTGTTCCCAGCGACGGACGCTACGTCACTGGGCGACGGACGCGCAGCCACAGCGTCCGACGCTGAGCTCTGGCTAGGGTTTGAAAAACACCCTCTCTGGAAGGTCGACGGACAGCGTCCGACGCACCCTGAAAAACTTAGCCAGAAAACAACCTCTCTGGAAGGCCGACGGACGCTGTGGACTCAACCACCCAGCGTCCGGCGCCTTTGTCCGACGCGACGGACAGCGTCCGGCGCCCCTGCCAGGAGCGTCCGACGCCCAGAAAACTCTTTTAACAACTCCGTTTTTCGTCGCGATGAATATGGAAGTTGTTCTGGGCTATCTTACGTTCACCATAGGCTTGCTTAGAGCTAAGGAAGTCAAGTGTGCACCACACCTAAACATGAAGCTTTCCTAAGTCAAGCTACTAGTCTCAACCCCTCTTAATAGTACGGTCAAAGGTAAAAAGAGAAGCCCTATCTAATTCTAAGTGCCCTTCATCTCCTTATGGCACTTAGCCTATCATTCTAGGGTCTTCATCATGTCTCCTTAACAACCGAAACGATATCCATCTTGGGGCTAAGTGATGACCTTTAGAGCCCATTCTCCTTGATCACTATGGCTAAGCTACGCATAGCCTCTGCAAAACACACGTTAGCCATAATAATCTCTAATTATCGTTAATCACCGAAACCAACTAGAGCCATGATTCTTCAAGCTCCACGCACACAGCTCCAGAAAAAAGGTGGAGTTGTGAGAGTACCTAAAGAGGTGATTCACAAAAACACAGAGTTCGTAGAGCTGCTCTATGGTGGAGTTTATGGAGCAGAGTTCGTGGAGGAGTCCCAAACAGGCCCTATATTCTATTAGAAAAAGAAAGTAGTGGCCAATGATTTAATCCTATTGTACTATCTCCTATAAAACCTCGAGAACATTAACAACTTTTTTTGCAGCTCATAATAGTTTCATAAGTTGTTTTTTTTGTCAAACATCTATTTTCAAAACAGTTTTATGAATAAAGTCGTTTTTCTCCCCTTAGTTGTTTTTCTCCCCTTTTTAGTTCTCACACAAACATGAGTTAGGATAAAACTGAAAAAAATAGTTTATCTCAGCTCTCTCCCCCATTTCTCTTATCCATGTATAATATTATTGGTGAAGCTATTTTATCAAACATTTAAAACAACAACTCAACCTCACTTACAAAGTTGCTCGTGAAGGTAGTTTATAACAAAAACAACTTTAGTGAAGCTTAGGGGGTGTTTGCTTCCCACCCCTAAACTTTATTAGTCACTTTTAGTCCCTAAAGTTCCAAACACCCTCACTTTTTGTCACTTTTAACACTATCACTAAAGTCACATCCACTAAACTTTAGTGGCTAAACTTTAGGGGGTGGGAACCAAACGCCCCCTTAGGCCTTGTTTGGATACGCATGTATCTCCCTCAAACCACATGTGTTGAAGTGTATTTGAACTAATATACATTCCAATACACTTCAATCCATGTGGTTTGAGACCAATACATACGCATCTAAACAAGACCTTAGTTGTGTCAAACTGATCCTAACTCTCAAACATTTCATCCAAAAAACAAAAGAACAATGTATGTACACAAAGACACGTGTCGTGTCACGTAAATGCTGTTGTATTCTGTAAATAGTTTCCGTGGTGCAAAGTAGTGGTAGTCAAAATGTAGCTACTTTTGACCTGTAGGAACTATGCAGTAAATCCATCGGCGCCGGTCAATTTTGTTATGTGGTCTTTTTTTTTTCTCTCTATACTATCCGTTTGTAGGACCCCAATTATATAGGAAGGATAACGACAGGATATTATTTCGGATATAAAGGGTCCAATTTGGAACCCCTCCGAGAGAATACTCAGCATATGCAGAATCCCCTCTCCGGCGACCACCTCCTCCCCTTCCTTCCACGCTCCACTCTCCTAGCGCACCCGACTCCATGGGCCCCGTTCGACTCGCCCTCCTCGCCGTCTCCGCCATCCTCGCTGCCGCGGGCGTGGGCGAGGCGGTATACATCCCCTACAACACGTCGGCGGGGGTGGTGCCGGGGAAGCTCAACGTGCACGTCGTTCCGCACACCCACGACGACGTCGGCTGGCTCAAGACCGTAGACCAGTACTACGTCGGATCCAACAACTCCATCCAGGTGAGGCGCCTGCTCCGCCGGGCTGACCACTGCTCTCCGATTTCGTCGCGCGCGGTTCTCCCCCCACAAATGTCGGAGGAATTTGAGTGTTTTTTAGAGGCTAGCACTGCCGTGCTAATCGCTTCCGCATAATTTCGGTTTCGGGGGATCCGTAACTATCTCTGAACTGAATTTGCTCTTCGTCAACTTGGCTCCACTTTGTTTAAACTAATTTGGTTTGTTTTTTTCCTGGCTGAAGGGGGCATGCGTGCAGAACGTGCTGGATTCGCTCATCCCGGCGCTGCTCAAGGATGAGAACCGAAAGTTCATCTACGTTGAGCAGGTAAATAGTAGTGACTTGCAACTTTCGAGCCTCCGATGCGCCGTAAGTTGGGTTGTGGCAAACTTGGTGTGTGGAATTGGATGATAGGAAGCAATGCGCATCTACATGTGGCCATTTTGTTGGTTCCGCGAGCATTTTTGGGCTTGTGGAACTAACTAGTACATACAGTCTATGTTCCTTGCCGACTCAGAGAACGGAATGGCCAACTCTGCAACCAAACGCTTCGTGTCATACTGCAGTATTGCAGAGTGGCTTATGTTTAATTAGATGGAGTATTTATTTATTTTTTACTTTTATTTTTTCTGACCAGTAGGTTATGTATGACTGCAGGCATTCTTCCAAAGATGGTGGAGGAACCAGAATGACATGATCAAGGATACGGTGAAGGGGCTCATAAGCTCTGGACGGCTGGAATTAATGTATGTTCCTTCAGGTTCTGTATCTGCTCTCGGTAGATTGTATTGCCAAGCGTTATTTTTATTCTGTGGTGAATGATATATTGCTTCTGGTGTTGAAGAAATGGTGGCATGTGCATGCATGATGAGGCGGCTGTACACTACATTGACATGATCGATCAGACTACACTTGGGCACAGGTACATCAAGGAGGAGTTTGGCCAGATCCCACGGATTGGCTGGCAGATTGATCCGTTTGGGCACTCTGCAGTTCAGGCTTACCTTCTTGGCGCAGAAGTAATTGCTGTTACCATATCCATGTCAAGTTTTATCCCATTTGCATGATACGAATTTTTGCAATTCCATAATAATGTCTGTATCATCATTATAGAAATAGGCTCAATATTTTGAAACCTGAATGTTTGGATGTTTCACCTTTTTCTTTTTCTTTTGTGGACTAGATATTGTATTGTTGGTATAGCTACTTATATGCAGCATGTAGCCATGGACAATCAGAAATAAATTATCTATTGTCATTTCTGCTACTGCCCTTAATATTTGTGTGATTCACAGGGAAACACACGTTTTGACCACCCACAGAACTATTGTCTAAAACGAACTCAATTTCTTAATTGAAGCAACAGTTGCTCCTGTGGTGTTTAAGGAACATATTCGATTTACTAGAAGAGAGATGTCTTACTAGACATTCTATTGTCTGTCAGGTAGGATTTGATGCTTTCTATTTCTTCCGGATTGATTACCAAGACCGTGATACACGGAAGGGAACAAAAGAACTTGAGGTTGTATGGAGGGGCTCCAAGACCTTGGGCTCATCGGCTGATGTGAGTGGCTTGTTTCTTTTTCTAAAGTACATAATGCACCTCGATATATGTTCCATTTAGGCATTTACAAATACTTCCATGATGCTATAGATGCTAAGTGCTAACCGACTTCAAATTTTTGATACTTTGTTTTGTTTCTTTTTCAAATCTGTATGTTTCTTCAGATCTTTGCTGGCATCTTTCCAAAAAACTATGAACCACCTCCTGGTGGATTTTATTTTGAAGTTGATGATAATTCCCCTGTTGTCCAGGTAATTAATCAGAAGTTTACTATAGTTATTGTGTATTATTCAAGCCTTTAGCATGCGCCAATTCCTGGTTTTCCTCTGCGCAGGATGATCCCCTTCTTTTCGATTATAATGTTGAGGAACGAGTAAATGATTTTGTTGCTGCAGCTGTAGCACAGGTATTTTTTTTTCTTCAATACGAGCACAGGTACATTCAGTTATCAGTATTTCATCTTTTGTGCTGATGCACTTTCTTTATGGCTATATACACTAGAGGAGACAAGTAGCTTTTTGGTTGATGCTATACACTGCCATTTGATTATACAGTGATAATTTATGATTTGTGAGAACGCAACTAGGGTGTTCTTTGCTACTTTCAAGTTTGAACTATCTGAATTTCATGTTATTAGTGGTTATTTGGACTAAAATATTCATACTCAGAAATACAACTTGTCAACTTCACATCTTGAGTAATATTTCTTTCTTTTCTGTAGGCAAATATCACGAGGACAAACCATATCATGTTTACAATGGGAACAGACTTCAAATACCAATACGCAGAGAGTTGGTTCAGAAATATGGACAAACTAATTCACTATGTGAACAAGGTTAGGATATACATGGGTATTATAAAGAACTGAACATCTGTTCAGTTATTCAGTCCATCATGAAAGGTCATGGTATCTGCATATCGGTTGAGCCATTTTCATGATGATTTTTAGTTAAGCTGTATGAAATGTATTTGATGCATTTCAATGCTCTCAAAGATTCATTATGATATATATGTTTAGTTCACGTGATACACTTAATTCCTTTTATTGTTTTTAGTTAGGTTAAAACATGAGCGACATTAGGTGCTTAATTATTCATTCCTCTTATGGACGCAATTTTGTTTCTTTTACGCATCTAGTAGTCCAAACTGGCATGTTATGATATGAATGGTGAAGTTTTCTTGATTAAAGCTGTGAAAAATGTTGGAACTCTCATGCTTGTTGTTTTGGACCATAACCCAGGATGGCCGTGTCAATGCTCTTTATTCCACACCTTCAATTTATACTGATGCGAAATATGCTGCAAATGAGCAGTGGCCTCTCAAGACCAATGATTTCTTCCCGTATGTTTTCTTTATCTTATATGCACAATATGGTTTGGTTAGCTTTTTATTCTGTGCACTTGGTTATGATTGTATTTCTTCTTCCAGATATGCAGACAACCAAAATGCCTATTGGACAGGTTACTTTACAAGCAGACCTGCCTTAAAACGATATATCCGCATGATGAGTGGGTATTACCTGGTACTGTTTACATCCTTTTTCCACTATATCCTTGGCTTCTGGTTTCCTAATGGCATTCATAAATTCCTTGGCCACTTACTCACTTGGTAGAGGGCTTATAGTCAAGTATTCAACTGTTTTCAGGCAGCTAGACAGCTGGAGTTCTTTAAAGGAAGACATAGCTCAGGTCTCTCAACAGATAGTCTAGGTGATGCTCTAGCTCTTGCGCAGCACCATGATGCTGTTACAGGAACAGAGAAACAACATGTTGCAAATGATTATGCAAAGAGATTGTCAATTGGATATGTACAAGTGAGCTTGCTGACAGAATTGCTGCAATTCATGCTTGATGTTCTTTCTTTTGGTATTTGATAGCTTCATTTGGTCCAATTCCTTTTACAGGCCGAGGAGCTCGTTTCAACTTCTCTTGCTTGCTTGACAGAGTCAGGCTCAAAATCACGTTGCTCATCCCCAATGACGAAATTTTCACAGGTTAGTCTGTGGCTTGTTTTTACCATTTTCTTTCATTGTGAAAAACTAGATCCACATTCTACATTGATATTAGTTGGAGGCAGCTACATGTCCTTATATTGCAATGTAGAATGTATTTGGTTAATGTTTCCTAATTTAGAAATGTCACATGCCTAAAATAAAAAAAAATATGGTGATATGGATCACGTTCTAACTTCTAAATTTCTTTATTTTTATTTAGAAACTACTAGTATAATATATCTGTATATCTCCTTGTTTTTCAGTGTCTTTTGCTAAATGTTACATATTGCCCTCCTTCTGAGATGGACTTAACGAAAGGAAAAAGCTTGGTGAGTGTTCTTAGCTCATGCTGACTTTCTCATTCAAAACATTACTCCCTCCGTTACAAATTGTAAGTAGTTCTACTTTTTGTAAATACATAGCTTTTACTATGTATCTAGATATAATGGATATCTAGGTGCATAGCAAAAACTATGTGTCTACAAAAGCTTACAATTTATAAGCTATTGTTAATTTTTTTTCCAGTTCGTGCATGATGCCTTTTAACCATATAAAGGACTTACCATAAGATATCGTTTTCTTTCTTTCATTATAGGTTGTTCTTGTATACAACTCGCTTGGGTGGAAACGAGAAGACGTCCTTCGTATACCAGTATGCATTATTTTTCCCATGTTCTTGAAAGAAGACATTATAGTTGCAATCTAATATTCTATTATTTATTTATTTTTCTATCATGAAGCTGAAGCTAAATTTGATAATATTTGGAATCAACAGGTTTTCAGTGATTCCATTGTCGTTCATGATTCTGAAGGAAGAGAAATTGAATCACAACTTCTGCCTATAGCTACTGCCTCGTTGAACATAAGAGGCAAGCATGTCAAGGCTTACCTGGGCACAACGCCAGGTGCAAAGCCCAAGTTTTGGCTTGCTTTTCCTGTGTCGATACCACCTCTTGGTTTCAATACTTATTTTGTCTCAAACTCGAAGAAATCAGGTATGAGGTCTTTCTTCTTGGTTCAAACCTACTTAAGGCTTATTACTCGAAATATCTTTCTAATTGTCCATGTATAATCCAGCACATATGTCCTTAAACTCCAGTCAGTACTCACCTCAAGGAAGTGAAAGTAGTAATCTACAAGTTGGTCAAGGCAACTTGAAACTTCAATACAATGCAGCTGGAACATTATCCCTGTACTCCGATAGCAAGACTCTGGTAATGTGCTGGTCGATGATCTGATGTGTGCACTTCTTTTTATTTGGTGTTTTCATCCCGCAGAAATGAATTGAATGCCCATAAGATTAGCCATGGTCCAGTGTTATAGACTTATCATTAGTAGTCTAAGATTCCAAACGTTATTTTCCATAGCAGGTCATGTGTACATTGCTTTGTATTAAATTGATCTAAATATTCTGTGCTAACTTACTACATCAACAAAATTTCAAGGTTCAAGCAAATTTTGAGCAGAAATACAAGTATTACATTGGACAGGATGGAAATGGAAGTGATCCTCAGGTACATCAAAGATCCCCTTTGTACCAAAAAAAAAATAGGATTTCTATGTAATGGTTCTAATTTCTTTTGTCTTGAACTAAAGGCTTCTGGAGCATACATATTCCGCCCTAATGGCACAGTTCCAATCAAGACTGATGACCAGGTATGAAGGGATCAATTTTTTTCTGTGGAATAACATTTTAAGTTGCAGCATCTTTTTTTCTCGAAAACGCAGGACGACAGGAGAGCTGCTCATCATTATATTAAGAAGATAATAAAATGGGATAAGAACCCATATAAGTTGCAGCATCTGTTAAAGGATTTTAAAGAGATTTACATCTGCCTTGTTTAATTTTACCTTTTCCAATTCAAGGTTCCTCTCACGGTTCTGCGTGGGCCCATATTGGATGAAGTGCACCAGCAGATAAATTCATGGATATATCAGGTTATTCCTACGAGAAATACTTTTCTGAATCATCACCCATGCACCTTTTATATTCTATTTTTTATCTTCTTATTCAACATCTCCAAGATCTTTAGTGGATTTCTACCTCACATAGTCACATTCCTTAGAGAACTGAGTATGTAAGGTTACATCTCATTAGCAATGCTATTTACACTTAATCAAGTTGTTTTGAGTAATTTGTAGGATTTGCCTGTTAGTAGCTGGCACATTTCACTCATATACATGATTTTTGGTATCTGAAAGAAACATGAGATTATCAGTATTAAAACTGTGGATTTTAATTATGATTTTTGAATCTTAGTTGATCAACTAGTGATTATCCAATAAGCTCTTGTTACTAATTCTTCTTTTCTTTCTTCAGATTACCAGAGTTTACAAGGGGAAGGACTATGTGGAAACTGAATTTATAGTGAGTTATCTCCCAATAAGATGTTCTTTGCATTGCTAATCATTATTATTTTTAAACTTTATATTTTGTATCACAATTTGCTTCTACCTATTCATTTGACTCTATTGGCATAACTGCATAAGATTTAATGCTTTCTGAACTGATTGTTCCCATGCATAGGTTGGGCCTATACCAGTAGATGATGGAAATGGGAAGGAATTAGCAACTGAAATTGTTACAAACATGGTGACAAACAAAACATTTTACACTGATTCCAGTGGACGCGATTTCATCAAAAGGGTATTGCAGCACTTGAACTTTTAACCTTTTATTTATTTTCTCTCCCAATAAAGCATTTCTGTTATTCTTTGCATATACAGTTCTTTAGAAATAATTTTGTTAGTGATTCCTGTTCTAGTTTAGGGCAGGTAATGGATTAAAGAATAGCATAATAGATAACTAATTCTGAAAATAGTTTCATAAAAAAAAATTAAAGCTGAAAATACATGGCATGGTGGTGTATGACTATCTCAAACTTTAGATCTCTTTTTTTTTTAATTTTCTGGCTGCCAAGTGGCTCTCTCAGCCTCCTAGGTGGTTTTTGTTGTGCTCGTTTCTTTGTGCAGTTCTTACCCTTTTTATTAATAAAATCTCACAGTGGGGGGTTTCCCCTGCTGTATATGCTCAAGAACTATCTTAAGCTTTATTTGATGAGGTATTTTTTGCAGATAAGGGATTATCGATCGGAGTGGAAGATTGAAGTGCACCAGCCTATTGCTGGAAACTACTATCCTGTGAGATTTTGTTTGCTCTCTATCTTTATGTTTTTCAATGAAGTTCAATAACATCAATAAAATGGTTCCTTATATCTGAGTCAACTCTGAAAAGCAGTCACGAGTGGCATTTTCCACTCAGTTGATTTTGTATTGGGTCTATTATTCTGATAATTTTCATAGAGAATTTTATTGGCTATTTTGGTCTCGATTCAAAGACTACTGATTTTACTGAAAGATGGCAACACCAACATAAAATATTAGCTCAAACCGCACTGTGGCAAAAGAAGTTAGATTTAGCAATCTTTACAAAAAATTTCTGCATAAGAGCATCTCCAAGAGTTTCCAAATCAATCCCCCAACCCATGATTTTTGGCAAGATTGAAAAAAAATTACATCTCCAACAACTCCCTACCCCACCTCCTAATCTTTTGGCACTTGAAAAAATCAACCCCGTTGCGTGAATAGTTACACACGTGTATGCATTGTGTCAATCTAAGGTGGAAGGATGTTGGAAAGAATAAGAAGTAGGACAGGTTTCTGATGCAAATTTACGAGAGATAAAGAAAGTATAAGTGGTTGGGGTGATTTAGAAATAGCTGATGTAAAACTACCTTATACTCCGTATCTTTTAGTGGTTTTTTAGAAACTGTTGGAGAAATTTTTCTTTGGTGCTCCCAATATTTTTTTGGCTACATGGAAAACTTAATGGCTTTGGGAAGAAATTTTTGGGTACTCTTGGAGATGCTCTAAGAGGTGGTTGATGATTATGAAAAGGGGTGAAAATGTAACGTGCAGAACCTGTTTATTCATGTTCTCTTATGACTCTGAAGTTGTGAGAAGAGGGCGATCCTTAAGAAATTAGAATGCTATTCCATCTCTTACATATAATTTCTGTTGGGGAAATTCGCAAAAAGATAAGTTATTATGTGTATATTTTCAGGTTAATCTTGGCATTTGTGTGGAGGATGGTAGCAAAGAGTTGTCTGTACTGGTAGACAGGTCAATTGGAGGTTCCAGTATAAAGGATGGACAAATAGAGCTAATGCTACACAGGTCCATCCGCAAAATAGAATAATTGTAAAAATCTAGTACTTCCTTTTTGTCTACCCATGTGTGACTAAACCCTCATCTTCCCGGTATAGGAGGTTACTCCATGATGATGGGCGAGGCGTCGCGGAGGCGCTAAATGAAACAGTCTGTCTCGATAAGCAATGTGAAGGACTAATTGTAAGTAGAAGGGATTATTTTCCTGATACCATTTTAGATAGAAGCTTAAGTCGGTTGTTTAATAGATGTATTGGTATAAGAATACATCTCATTTTTTTTTCTGAGAAAAACATCTCACTTGTCAGGTTAGATAAAAAATAATACTTAATCCGTTCCAAATTATAGTTCGTTTGACTTTTTCAACCCTAAGTTTGACCACTCGTCTTATTCAATTTTTTGTGCAAAATATCATTTCTTTTGGTGTGGCTTACTTATTTAATAAATAGTCTACATAAATGACTTAAATTTGACTATGTTTGCACAAATTGTTTGAATAAGACGAGTGGTCAAAGTTGGGGTTAAAAAAGTCAAACGAATTATAAATTGAAACGAAGGGAGTAAGTTATATTGGAGGATAATATTGTGTCAGAACAGATCAATTTGTTATATTGTGACTGCAAGCATGCTGTTTCATGTAGAAATATAACGGAAAATCCCTCTTTGAAATTTGAACAGACAGAAGGAAAATACTATGTCAAAATAGATCCACAAGGAGAAGGAGCTCGGTGGCGTCGGACATTTGGCCAGGAAATATACTCCCCTCTCCTTCTTGCTTTCACAGAGCAGGTATGGCACGAAACTTGCTTGCTCGACAAGTCATTCCTGAGTTCAACATGCACCTACTTGTTTTCCAGGATGGAGGCAACTGGGCGAATTCACATGTTGCAAAATTCTCTGCCATGGATTCAACTTACAGCTTGCCTGATAATGTTGCAATGCTTACCCTACAGGTAACTGCCTCTTTGTACCACTGTGGCCATAATGTGCTACAAAGTGAAAAGTACATAACTATAACTATTATGTTAATGTTCCCATATGGCTATTAGAATTTATAAGTTCCATTTTTCCTTTTTCTAGAGTAGTATGTTCTGTGCATTCGTGCCCCCGTCCTGGTTGGTTTGATTGATGACAAAAAACGAAATGAAACCATGCACTCTTATATTAGATATATCTCGCGACAAGCGAAGAACTGCTGTCTGGATTTATTTCTTTGCATATCAGTATTGCTACTGCATGTATATATATCTGTCTAAAACTTCAAATGCTTGCTCATTACACAGGAGCTTGAAGATGGAAGTGTTCTCCTTCGGTTTGCCCATCTATATGAGGTTTTGCACTGTTATCCTTAGTCTCTTGTTCCAGGTAAGGTAAATTGTATTTTCTTTTCTAAGTTTTGTCCTGTGCTGTTGCGCACGCATAGGCCGGGGAGGACAAGGATCTTTCAGCATTAGCGAGTGTCGACCTCAAGAGAGTGTTCCCAGAGAAGAAGGTCATGTTCGACACACTGCTCTTTGATTCACGCTTATTACTATAGTCTTCAACAGCATTCCTAACTCAGATTCTGACCCCTCACTCCAGATTGGCAAGATCATCGAGACAAGCTTGTCGGCAAACCAAGAACGCGCAGCAATGGAGAAGAAGCGCTTAAAGTGGAAGGTGCAAGGTTCTGCTGCTGACGAGAAGGTTGTCCGGGGTGGTCCTGTGGATCCATCCAAGCTTGTTGTTGAGCTGGGGCCCATGGAGATTCGCACATTCGTCATCAGCTTCGATCACAACGTCAGTGACAAGCAGCAGCTCTGATCGTATTCGAGTAGGTCTGGACGGCGAAGTCAATGTTGCATTTTTAGCCTGGGTTCTCCTTTTTAGATAAAGGATAGAATAGAAAAGAATTGCTACGCCGTTGTCTCTAGGGGTTGGCCAATGAGTATCAGCCAGGTTCTCCTGCGGTTTGGAAATAAAAAATAATGTGGCCAGGTTGGCCATGATGGCCTGCTGTGGGTCAACCCGGTTCCGGTTTTTTATATAAGGCTGAGGACTTGTTTATGAGGGCAAATTTTGCTGTAGGGTACAGCCTCTCACGTAGGGACGAAAACCGACCGACACCTTTAGGTACAAAACGAAAACAGCTAAAAATACAGAAAAAAAAAACCGGCGAACACATGATAAAAAAACGAGGAAGCGTTTTTCTGGAAAATTACCTGTTTTTATGCGGGAAAAATCCCGTTAACTTTGCAATCCCCGCGTGCCGGATGAGCTACACATCATGGAGAGAGAAAAACAGATATAATTATAGTGCTTCCAAGAGCAAGTACAATAAGACATCACCTTGGTTAATAGCCGAGATAACTTAGCAAAATACTAGATGGAAGAGAGAGCAAGTATGAGAGAGAATAAATTGGTAGATGGAGAGTTGACCGGCTGCTCACAACTTTTCATGAGATTAGGGCACAACCTCCAAGATTTGTTTGCCGTCTGGGTATGAGAACATAGGGAAGAAGAGAATAAGTGCTAGTGGTGAGTCTCATGTTACTTAAAAAAATATATTTTTTTGAAGTGCGTAGAAACTTATGTTATTGTATGTCTTGTCTATAAAAGTAGTGTACATATGACATGATTTAGTTATTAGACAAGCTTATTGACCTTGCTCGAAGGATCCAAGCCACCCTTACCAAATAGGTCCTCTAGCACCTGGGCAGTGGGCACCAATGTGCCTCCCCAACGAGGTAGGAGGGTTTAAAACCATGTCAAATAGGTCCTATAGCTGGACAGGAATTCAATGACTTTGCTTCAGCAAGTTACAATGTAACTTTCCCGCATGTATCCACTATCCAAACTAGATCCAAGGGTTAGCAGCATTTCAGGCTTGGGACTTGTCTTTTCACCCGTAAAGAAGCCTGGGTGGGTGGTGCTGGATGTCTCACGCCTCCTCCCGCCTCCGGGTATAGTATGGGGGGATTTTTATTATTTTTAATTTTTTATTTAATATTTAACATTAACCATTTAAAAAAAATCTAACCCTTTTGATTTTGCTGGTATGATCAAATAATATTGTCGCATCAACGTATATGACGTAGCAAAAATTGTCACGTTAAACGATGTTTTTGACGTGGAAAAAGTAAAAAGCTTGCCGTGCCACTTTCGTTTGCATAACACTATGGACTAATGAAGATAAGAACGTATCATGTGCAAACCATGGTAAAAAGTTATCTAAATTCACAAAAAAATCACAAATGTAGATGATACGATGATACATAACCTTGTAAAATATCTTGTCCAAACTCGACTTCGTTTGTTAGATATAAAAATAACAAATTTCTAACAAATCATCTAGACACCTTTCTAGCTTGAAATTACTTATTTTTATCTCACAAATGAAGTCGAGTTTGAACAAGATATTTTATAAAGTTTTGTATCATCATATCACCTACATGTGTGATTTTTTTGGTGAATTTAGAAGATTTTTTTGCCATAATTTGATTGTGGTTTGCACCTGATACGTTACCAATGAAGATATGTTATATACCAAAGTTGTCACTCTCAATGAGATCTACAACTTTGTAGTTTGAGTTTTTACATCTATGATCATTAAGATGCTTGAGAAAATAATATAAAATTTTAGCAACATATTAATCGTGCATCAACATAATTTTTTTGAGGTTCTTAACGATCTCAAATGTAAAAACTCAAAACTACAAAGGTGTAGATTTCATTTAGTGCGACAACTTTAGTATAAAAAAACATCTTCATTTGACCACGTAAAAAAATATTTTTCTAATGCGGCAATGCTAATACATGATTATTATAATGCTAAAATTTTATATTAATTTTTTGAACATCTTAACATTATCGGACGACAAAACTCAAGACTACAAAGTTGTATATCTTATATCTCATCGAGATCTACAGTATACATTGGCGCAACAACGTTATTTGGACGTAATGCGGGACTCGCGCGACTAAAAGGGTCAAAGCTAAAATTTTGTTTTTGAGAGATTATTATTAAAATATTAAATAAAAAATGATTCTGTCAAGAGCTAATATTTATTTCGGCCACTCCTAACACGAAAAGGGTTGGTCAACAAAAATTTTTGAAGCCACCATCGAGAAGTATTTTTTTTTAATTTTTAACAAATATATATAAAAGATTATTAATATTTATTGTGCATAATTAGTGTCGTTAGATGAATAAATATCTTTTTTCATAATAAGCTTATTTGAAAATATATATGTTTTTTATCTGAATGAAAATAGATGTGAAAATAGTTTTTGTACGTCATAGTTAAATTTAATATTTAACCAATATGTTTTCCATATCGTCCCTTTTTTTAAAGGAGGGAGTATGTAGCTTCACCACCAGTGTGTTCGTTCATCGCCACCAGCGTAGCGCATTGCCATATGTCATGCAATGGTTAATAAAATAAAAGGAATTTAAAGGGTAAATGATTATTTTTTCCATCTTTTATGGTTTTGATTTTAGTATAAGAATAAATATTAGCAATGGAAATTATAGGATGTGAGGCAACTAATGCAATACTATATTCTGAATCGGACACACTAAGCGGAGTAGACGTGCAGACCTCCAGAACCAACTCACCCAGACTTGTTTATACGGGTGAAAGGACCAAGCCCCAAGCTAGGAACGCTCCTAGCCCTTGGATCTTATTTGGACAGTAGATAGACATGGGAAAATTACGTTGTGACTTGCTGAAGCAAAGCTGGGCACTGAGCACCAATGTTTGCCTCCCATCGAGTGGATAAATCTTGAGTGCTACAACTAGCTTTTTTTTGTTGAAAAACTCCACTATTTCTCATTCAATTTTTATAAAAGTCCGTTTCTTCCTACCTAAACTCCAAATAGCAAATCATATCTCTCAACTTTTAAAATCGTGCGTTTTAACTCCCTAGTCGGATTATGGTGGTTCATCTTTTTCTTTTTTATTCATTTTGGCTCAATATTTGAAAACTCATAGTAAATAAAAAAATCGTAAAATAGAAAATTTAATTTTGTCGGACTCCATGTGAGTAGATCTACACAATGAACATAAAATATGATATGATTTGTTACAAAGTTTTTTCTGTAGATTTAGATTTTTTTAATTAATTGGAATAATTCATAACTGTAGTTTCTATGGTCTAATTATGGTGAATGTTTTTATGATGGATTAATTATTGTATACTCAAACTGTACTCATTGGATCATATATAACTTAATTATAGATTTATTTAGAGTTTATGCTTGTTAAATCTAAATAAATCTATAACTAACTTATACATGATCCAAGGAATATGAATTTTTTACAGTAAATCAATCATACCATATTTAGGTTACCATAAAAATTTCATCATAATTGAACCATAGAAACTGTAGTTATGGATTATTACAATTAATTATTAAAAAATAGATCTAAATCTACAACAAAAAATTTATACTAAAATATACCATATTATATGTTTACTTTGTAGATTTACTCACGTGGAATCCAACAAAATTATATTTTTAATTTATGATTTTTCTGTTTTTTACTATAATTTTTCAAAGATTTAGCTAAAATAAATAAAAAAAAAGACAAAAACACCTTCAAAACTGCTTGTGATCGGGCCAGGGAGGTAAAACACACGGTTTTAAAAGTTGAGGGAGGTAATTTGCTCTGTTTAAGAGTTTAGCAAGGAAAAATAGATTTTACTATGATTTTTTAAAAGATTTAGCCGAAATAAATAAAAATAAAAAGACAAATCCGTCTTCAAAACTGCTTGTAACCGAGCTAGGGAGGTAAAATACATGGTTTCAAAAGTTGAGGAATATGGTTTATCTAATTTTATAGTTTAGAAAGAAAATAGACTTTCGCAAAAGTTGAATAATGAAAAGTGGACTTTTTCTCTCTTTTTTTTAGCAAAGCTGTGGCCTGGCGCCTGCGGTGGTGGTGGTGGTGGTGCCGCTGTGCTCTGCTTGTTACTTGTTAGGCTTGTTGCAGCCCAAGAGGTTAGGATGCCCACGGTAATAGGCAACACAGCTACTACTTTGGACTAAATTCATTCACAGGAGCGGAGCCGAAGCTGCCAGACCTCCACCGAACGAGCATGAGTATTCCTCGAGCATGCTAAAAAGCAACATATTATGGATGACTCCAAATAAGACAATGTTTAAACAGAAGTTGCATTTGATATTCATGCTGTTTTATACTATCTTAACACATTCCGCAAAACCATGCATTTGTGTGCATACATAGGGAGGCAATTCACATAACACAGCTGGGAAACATCTAATGTTTGTCAGCATATGCACTGGCTACACGGTACAATAACCTTTAGGTTCACAGATGAAGGCACTCTCCCCTCGACATATCTCTGAATGGCAACACGGGCCTTTTCAGCCTCCACAAGTGCATCCTGACTCAGCTTCAAGCATTTGCTAAACCTGTCATGCCCACATGTAGTGTCTAATGTGAGACATGCCAATGACTTTGTTTTTTCGATAATATGGATCGTAAGCTCGACCATGCTCTTTGCAGAGCAAAAGCCGGTTATCATCACATTCTTCAGGTGGTAATGGCAACATTCTGAAAGGCACTGTGGACGTGAGGAATCACCAACTGGATCTTCGACAATAGAATCAGGTCTTAAGGCCGGCATATCAATCTGCATAGAGACATATCAGTGTATCATCCATAATAAGCCAAAATGTTTTCAGTTAGGCTGGACCTCATAGCCTTGTTCATAAAATAGAAGAGATTATTAAAGGATAATAGCTAAATTTGTCGTCCTTAAGGACCGCTTACACGCAGCAATACTTACACGTAGGATGAAGGTCTCCAATGCTGGGGAAGCATCAAGAAAGGAAACCAGTGAGCCAAAATCATAGTCTGGGGTAAATATTGGTGCACACGCCACTATCTCCAAGTACTTGAGCTGGAGAAATCTACCATATGTCATTGGTGTATTGACTGTCTGAAAAAGAGGAGCCTCAAATATTACTAAGCAGACAAATATTCATTGTGTACCAACTATAAGTACTTAGAATGTAAACATACAACAATTTTACGACACTTTTCACTTGTGGAACAATAAATTTAGGAAGGATGAAACTTTCTTTTCTATCACGAACGCGAGTAAGAATCAAACTGACCTCATCTCTTGTTAATAGAACAAGAGTTTGAACATTTGGCGCGATGAATGGAAGCTTGGTTCTAGCATAATACAGGGCACCAGGTGAATCGTCATTGTCGAAGGTAACTGTCCTCACTTGAAGTGCATCTCCAAGCGAGATGCTTATTTGGTCCCCTGAATAGGAGAAAATGGAGAGATTTGGGGCATTGCTTTCAATGATCTTCAGATTTAGGCAGCTAAACACACTTAGGATATTAAGCTCCTTCAGCAGACAAGGTATCCTTAAGCAGATAATATCCTTGCAGTTGGAAAGATAAATCTTCTTCAAAGCACAAGAATTGGACAGAAAGCCATATAGTTCCTCCCCAGTAACATGGACAGAATCCAATACCAAAGTTGTCAAGTTACTCATGCAACCAATTTGTGCAGCAGAGTGAAAAGAGCATACAGAGAGAGATAAAGACTGAATGGAGCTTCTCTGCACACTAGTAAAGAGAGAACATGGGAAGTTGTACTTTACATCCTGGTATTCGAGCATGGATAGATGAAAAATTTCAATCCGAGAAGTAAAGGCAACTTGAAGCCAGCGATCAACATAACTATGGTAGAGATCGGAACAAGGGTAAGTTTCAAGTTTAAATATCTTCACTCCCATGCCAGAGTGGTTCTGCAAAATGTGGTCAACTCTACTGACAAATTCCTTTGCAGTTACATGTTTTGTAGATGCATGTCTATTGACAAATTCCATTGCCGTTTCATGTTTATGTTTTCTAGATGTATCTACCTTTATGCCGAGTGAGTAAATAGACAGGGATAGATTCGGGTAGCATCTCCAAGACCGCAGAAAACTACGACACACACAGGCAGCCCGGGCGGCATCTCGCATTTTCATGAGAGCGTGTATTCGATGAATGATATCCTGTACAAATAAGCATGACATAAAATTTATGAACATAAAATGGTTGTAGTGACAATGCTTTCAAAAACATGCTGGACAGACAACTTAAAATCTAATTTATATGAACATAAAATGGTTGTAGTGACAATGCTTTCAAAAACGTGCTGGACAGACAACTTAAATTCTAATTAGCAATTAAATTCATATTCTCTGTGCAGATCTTGCAGGCACCATTTTCTGCAGGTAATACAGAAGAGTCCTATTAAGGCCATAACCAATATAATCATAACTAGAGGAGGTGACATGATTGCAATTCTTTACACACATGTACCCCAGACCTAATCTGCTCCGCAACTTTGGACGAGATGAACCACTCTGACTATCCAAAATTCACAAGCGTACATCACTAATAATAATCACTATCAGTATCCGGGTCTCGTTTCATACCTCTGGAAGCTGGACCTGGTATGCGCTTAGTTCAGCACAATCAGAGCCATCAACTTGTTGACAAGTTGAGGCGCTTATTTGAGTGGCCGAACAAGTCGATCCATCATCACCTTGAAGGCCAGGGGCGGAGCGAGTAGTAATTGACATGGGTATAGATATGTACACCCAACAACTTCTGAAAAAAAAACGAATTTAGTATATTATATAGCAATAATATACATATATAAAGTTGAAACTAAATCAGATCCGAAAGCAAATACCCAAATCGATTTAGGGTTTGGGTGCTCGGTTTCGCACCGCAGGAAGGGAAGAGAAGGGGTCCTGTCGCCGGCAAAGGACCCGACGAAGACCTGGCGAACGACCGATGAGGCTAGACTTAAGCACAAGCACCAAGCGTAGGGCGGCGGCGGTCGTCGCCGAGTTGCTCGATGAGGGAGCGAGACAGAGCCCGCGAACGCGGGACGAACGGAAGAAAAGGCAGGCGGTTAACGGGCTTTTCACACTTTTACCGTTATAACGAATGTCAATCACCCGATTATCACTCTTACAATTGCTCCTACAAATTTATCATCTTTAACAGAAAAGTCTTACAACTTTGCCAAAAATACATACGTGACATGCTACGTCACGGTGCCAGCGTGGAGGAGCACGGGGAAAAGATGAGGTTGCCCATATCCTTCTTCTCGAAAAAATTATATGCGACGGTGTTGCATGAAACACCGTGTGCGGCAGGTCCTTTGTTTTTTAAAAACAGGTCCCACTTATAGGTAATTAGGCGCTAATTATGCTGATCAGTTAAACATTGGTCCCACCTGGAAGTGCGAGAATTTGATGGTGCCGTACGGTGCTTCTATGCGGCACTGTCGCATAGAAATTTTTTCCCTCTATATCCCTCTCCGGCAGGTGGGTCCCGCAGCTCCTTGTCATTGACAGGTGGGTCCCACCTGTCATCTTCATCCCCAACCTCCAGCTAAGGGAGGGAGAAAGCAAAGAGGCACCACGGGGCGGTGCTGTGTCTCGGTTCTGGTGGGATGGAGCTGGGGCTGAGCCTGGGCGACGCGGCAGTGCCGGACGTCGGCAGGGCGCCGCCGGAATTGGGCTTTGGGGTCGGGATTCGACCCAGCGCCACCGGAACCGGAAGGGGTGAGGACGGCGGGAGGGGGAGAAGCAGGGCAGCGGCGAGGACGACGGGAATGGGGTGGTGGGCGGCGCCTGCCACACCAGAGCCGGCGTCGATGCGACTCAGCTGGGGAGGAGCTCGCCCGTGGATAGGGGCTCCCCGCCGCTAGAGCCGAGCTCAACGCGGCCAGGGGCTCCGCGCTGCCAGGGCCGAGCTCGCCCATGGCCAGGGGCTCGCCGTAGTGGCAGAGCTTGCCCGCGGCCAGTGCTCCCGCGCCGCCGGGGCCGAGATCGCCCACGGCCAGGGGCTCCGCGCCGCCGAGGCCGAGCTCGCCCACGGCCAGGGGCTCCGCGCCGCCGCGGCCGAGCTCGCCCACGGCCAGGGGATCCGCGCTGCCGGGTTGGAGCACGCCCTTGCCCAAGGGCTCCGTCGCCATGAGTCCAGCCCTAGCGGCGCCTCTCTGCTTTCTCCCTCCCTCAGCCGGAGGTTGGGGATGAAGATGACAGGTGGGACCTGCCTGTCAATGACAGGGAGCTGCGGGACCCACCTGTCGGAGAGGGATAGAGAGGAGAAGGACATGGACAACTTCGTCTTTTCCCGTGCCCCTCCACGCTGGCATCGAGACGTAGCATGCCACGTATGCGTTTTTGGCAATGTTGTAAGACTTTTCTGTTAAAGATGGTAATTTTGTAGGAGCAATTCTAAGGGCATGTTTGGTACAACTTATAACAGCTTCATGAAGTTGTTATAAGCTGTCGTTTGTGCCAAACACTTCTTTTCAAAACAGCTTCACCCCTAAAGCTGTTTTCTCCCCCTCTCACAAACTCATGAAGTGGGATAAAGCTGAAAATAGTAGATTATCACAGCTTTCTCCCCCCTTTCTCTTTCACATGCATGCATAAAGTTGTTGGTGAAGCTGTTTTGTCAAACACTTTTTTCAAAATAGCTCAGCTTTACCTAGAAAGTTGTTTGTAAAGCTATTTTCTAAAAAAACAGCTTCACTAGTGAAGCTAAGCTGTAACAAACAGGCCCTAAGAGTGATAATCGGGTGAGCGCCATCTCTCGCAACTATAAAGCGCAAAGATAAGACTTTTGCGGTGCGGCAAAAGCATCGTTCCACCGAGCGTCCACGCCGTGCGACGCATGCCTACGTGCGGCGCCGACATGTGAACCCATGCGACTAGCGACACTTAAAAAAATGACGCCGAAACAAAAGAGATCCTAGAACTAAACAAATCGGGAAACAAACATTCAGGAAACAAAATCCGAATCAATCGGGAAACAAAAAATCGGGAATCAAATCAATTATGCGGATTTACAGGAAGGACATATATTACAAGAATAAGGACTATATAAACACACGGGCAAGAAAAAGAAATTACATAGGGCAACCAGGATGTCTCAGGAAGTCCTAGATCTTCACTAGCCAACCATATTGGGCATTGCTCCAGGGGCATCGTCGTGCGGCCATCAGGGTAAGTCTCCACTCCTCTTCGTTGTTAACCTGCCAAAGTTCATATTCTTAGATGGTTTTTTCTTGCAAACAACCATACATCCATGTTTGCAAATCAGAAATCCATGTTTTTTTGTGCAATAGTGTGCCCCAGCATGCACATCTGTCTAATTCAAACCATTAGGCAAGCCAGTGATAATGCATTCTCATTTAATGGAATCTTTCGGTGTGTTGGTTTTCATCTGTCTATTTGAGCATTTCTATTTCAAACCACCATCCAGAGTTGTTTTTCATGTTAAACCAACTAAACTTAGTTGTGACACACATGTTCATTATAAATTGAGACCCATTTCTGATGGGAACGAAGCATGTATTTGAGCATTGTTACATTTGCTCAAAACTATGTATATATCATGTATGTGTTTAACTCTTTATTAGTCAAAATCTCTTACATAATTCACAAATCAAAGCCAAAGCATCTATCTTCATGAAAGCTAGCTCATTTTTGGGAGATGAAAACTAAAGAATACTTAGTAAAAACAACATGATGACATGCAGAATTGTAAATGAGTCTATAAACAATTAATAGGTCAGGAAAGTAGGTTTATCTTTTTGCATGTAGCCATTCAATAGCATCTCCAATGGTGAGTTCATCATCCATGCCACCCAAACATGTAAAGTTATACCAGATATTAAGTAAGAGACAAAAATAAGCAAACACACAATTTCATGTTAAACCAACAAAACTTAGTTGTGACACACATGTTCATTATAAACTGAGACCCATTTCTGACCAGATTCTGACCAATCAATCAGGGACCAAGTATACTATTACTTAAGGAAAGACACAAGTAATAGGCAATGAAAGCACCTTTACTTACCCATGCTTGACCCAAGCAGTTCTGAAAGAAAAATGTTGAGCTATCAACAAATACAACAACATTAGTATATCACACAAGGGAGTAAGTCAAGAACGAAGCATGTAGTTGCTGGGAACAACTGAGTGATAATATAGTGCCGTCAGACCCAATATATTAACCTCACATGTCACATGGCTCATTGAGATACCAAGACTGGCCAAAACCAATCGGCACCTCTAGCCTTTTGGGTTTCATCATCCGTCTACTTATCTGGAATAAAATATGATTCTAATTGGCACAAACATCACAATACTTGATCCTTCACATAGACAAGACTTTCACATAGCCAGCAATAGCACCAACAAGGGTCACAAAGTCTCAAGCCAGCAATATCCACCATGGGCATCGACATGGGTAACACAATGCTGTATATGAGGGAAAGATAACAATTTTTAAAAACAGACTACACAATCTCTCCCAGATGGTGAAAATGAGTCAGTTGTGTAGGCGTACCTTCTTGCATGTAGCCATTCAATAGCATCTCCAATGGTGAGTTCATCATCCATGCCAGCCCAAACATGTAAAGTTAATACTAGATAATAAGTAATACATAATTATGAACCATAGAATATACTCACGTGTTTGTATATATGCAGAAAATGACTCCAAACATTATGAAGAGGAAGAGGGTGTACGCAGATCCACAAACTGGAGATACTGATCTGAGCACCTACAGGTACGTAAAAACATGTCATAAAATCATCTTTGTAACTGATTTTGACATCGATGCATGAATTTGTTGTAGATGGGTTCAGTTCCATTCAATCCCAGAGGATCATTCCATTACTACATGAGATGTTAGCGCAGTGGTGTTTTGGAAAGACCATATACGTCAACACCGTGGCTCAACACACCTACGTGTGATCTTGATGGACGAGGAGGTATGTATCTTGATTTTTGCCCATACTGGTTACCATGTGCTAAATCTATCAAAGAACTACAACTATAGGACTGTTTTAACAGGGAACAAAGATGAAAGCTATTGGCTTTGGGGAACAGACCATGAGATGGAGCAGGCTACTTGTAGAAGGTCAAACTTATGACTTTAGGAGAGTTGGTTTTCTAGATACTGGTGCAGAATCTTTTAGCTACGGTTTTCAGTTGCCCTCTGACTACTACATCGTTCTAGATGCTCAAACAATTGTTAGTGAACCACCTCGCACCATATGGATTGCTCATGTTCCGCGTACATTTATGGAATTCGTTGATGTATACCAGCAGTATCAGGGCATTTTAACAGGTAAACTCATATCACTGATGGTGCAAAAATATATAGTCATCTATTCTAGCTCTAATAAATTTCTTGTTTGACCAGATGTGATTGGGTTGGTTGTATATGTCTCCGATATCTGGAATGATGTTCGGAGGTGTCCCTATAGATATGTTGTCATCATGAATGAGAGGTACGAGTATAGATTGGAAAAAATGCCCTTAATTTCAACTAAAACCAGTTGATAGATGTACTCACGTGAAATTAACGCGTAGGCACCAGTGTATTGTAATACACGTTATGGTACCACATGTTCAACGACACTCATGGACTTGGTCACGAGCTGTCTCAGAGTTCAGGGTTCTGGCTGCACTATACATACGAATGGACAGAATAAAAGGTTCGTGAACTCACACGAGAGCTTTATAATTACTTATATATATATATATATATGAATTGGCTAATTGTGTTTATCGTGCCCGTATAGGTGGAGTCAACACTAATGAGTACACCAGAATGATTTTCGATCCTATTTGTAATCAAATTCATGATCTTAAAGGTGAGTTACTTCATTTCAACTTATTTTTTATGATTGACTGTTTACAAAATTGACACATGGTTTTGGATCTTTATTAGGACTACGCATACGTCTACGGAATGATGAAGATTTTAGAAACCAAGCTGGAGAATTCAGACACAGTATAGTGTTGAGGCTGCTTCACAAACAATTAAAACGTCGTTCAACCCGAAGACAGTTATTCCCATAGTCATAATTTTTTAGTTAAATCGTGTAGATCCCTTTTAAGGCTACTGAATGTGTGTACTTAATAAAGTTGCACTGTGTCAGATTTTTTGAGTTGACGACCAACAGATATTACCTTTGTTTTTTGGTTCTTTATAAACCTCTTTATAACTGAATGCAACTACTATATGGATGGACTACTATATATTCAGTCTACAAAATGCATTTGCTGAATAAAGTTGGTGGTTACATGATATTAAACTGTGATATATGATTATTATTAATAATAATTTAAACGGTGGTTACATTTAAACTAAGGTCTGACGTCAAACAGCCAAGAAATGTTGAAAAAGTTCTGGGAAAGAAACTGTTAATGGGCATGAGGTAAACTATTTAAGCACCATGCGTAGATGCTCCAACATAAAACACTAAATCATGCGGCTACAATGGTTGTTAGTCAAAAAATCTGGGCCACCGATATTACAGGATAAATTGAAAAGGAAACCGAGATTACAGGACCACCGATAATGCAGACAACAATCAATCAAACACCCAAATTTCGATCCCATGAAAGGAAACATATATTACAGGAGCAAATTAAGGTCAGGCCAGGTAGCAAATTAAGGATCAAACACCCAAAGGTGTCTACTGATCAACTATCATATATATACTTCCCTAAACGTGTTATTTGATTACTTCCCTATCTTTCTCATTATAACTTCACAAATTAAGGTCGGGTAGCAACACGCGGCTTTGGAGACTAAGACACACTGACTCTGCCTTTCAGCCACAGTTTGTTGTAGACAAAAGATGACTACGACTCAAGAAACAGGGACGAACTCCGACACTGACGCTCCTAGAAAAGTCTCTTCACCACCGGAAAAAAACATGGTTTGCACTCTCTGCCCTATGATTTTCTATAATTTTATAACTGGGAGACATAGATCGAGCACTGTCAATAATATTTAAGAAGGTATATATCACACATCTGTGGGATCATTTAGTTTTGCATACATATTTCAATGTCTATTGTTTCCATTGATTCAGGAAAACGATAGCCCGTTTATAGAGGTTAAAAAAACAGTGAAACTTTGGATGAGTGTGACGCTTCTGGAAAAGTCTCTTCACCACCAGGAAAAACATGGTTTGCACTCCCTGCCCTATGATTTTCTATGGTTTTATAACTGGAAGATCGAGCACTGCCAATAATATTTAAGAAGGTCTATATCACACCTCTGTGGGTCATTTAAATTTCTATTGTTTTCATTGATTCAGGAAAACGATAGCCCGTTTATAGAGGTTAACGAAAAAAACAGTGAAACTTTGAATGAGTGTGACGCTTCTGGAAAAGTCTCTTCACCACCGGAAAAAACATGGTTTGCACTCCCTGCCCTATGATTTTCTATGGTTTTATAACTGGGAGATCGATCACTGTCAATAATATTTAAGAAGGTCTATATCACACCTCTGTGGGTCATTTAAATGTCTATTGTTTTCATTGATTCAGGAAAACGATAGCCCGTCTATAGAGGTTAAAGAAAAAAAATTTAGTGAAACGGTGGATGAGTGTGAATGGTTGCATAGAATGATCGATGAAGAAGTCACGCAATTTCCAGATGGTGAACAACAGGAAATAGTCAAAATAGCCTTAAACTTACAAAAAAACCCAAAATGTCCCAGGATTCACCGGTTACCCGAGAAGGTATAAATATTGTCTATGAGATTCTTTAATTGCTCATGTGTACTAAGGTGTTGCTTTAATTCTATATTGATGTTTTATTTTCATTTTCAGATTATGTCTGTACTCAGAATGATAGAGCCATAATTGAGGCTGTTCAAAAAATACCGTCTAAACCTGAGAATGAAAAGCTTGTGCTCATAGATGATGTCCAGGTGTCGAGGAGTCATTTGGAATGTCTATTGCAGCCAACTGAATACTTGGCTGACGAGGTAACGATTACATGTCTACTAAACGTGTGAATTAATTTTACTTTAAAGTCACACAAGTGAATATTCCGACAATATTCAACAGGTCATAGATGCTTACATCAAACTGCTGAAGGCCCAGGAAAACTTAGTAGAGAGGGCAGGAGGTAAAGCTTATCTTGAAACTTCAGTTACGAGTGCAATCATGAAGTGGGATGGAGAGAGAGATGGGACAATTGAAAGCAACTATACCAAAGGACACAATCGTAATGCTTTGGTTGAAAGGGTGCTATCTTACTTGGAGCATGACATGGTACACATATCTAAAAAACATGTCTATCTTTGATTGTTGGTTTTCTATGTCTAACAAAATGTCCAATATTACTTTTTACAGTTGTTTCTTCCAATTAATGTGTCAAGCACACACTGGTACCTTGCAGTTTTATGTCCTGCCAAACAAGAGGTCCAGGTGCTAGACTCTTTGGGCACAATGTTCGGACGTGGTGATCTAGATAAAGTTCTAAGTGTTTTGGTGACAACTTTTTTATATACTGAAAGGTTTATGAGGCCGCTTCAATAATTCTTATATTATGTCTATAGCGAGTTGGACTGCGAAAACAAATAGATTATGCATTTAAAAAGACTGGCATCAAAGAGCACAAGTGGATAAATGTTGATGTGGTTAACTGGACGATCAATGAGGTTTACGACGAACCCTTTTTACAAAAGGATGGGTATGTAGTAGTGTTGTTTTTCCTCATTTGACGTCTTAATCTACCGCGTCTATTAATGTGGGATCCTAAACAACTATGTGTGGTGTGCGTAGTTTTTCATGCGGATTGTTCTTAATCAACTTTATGGAGTACTGGACCGGTCACAACTTGTCAGACGAGTTCGATCAGGTGATAGTGTTTTTACTTATCTATCAAATCAAGTGTGCACTATATGCATGTGTGTTCAACTAGAACGTAAAGATTGTCATAATATTGTGCAGGTTGATATGAAAGAATTTAGACTCAAGTTTGCAACAATTTTGTTAACGTCAGATTTAAATAAAAGAAAGGGAGCCATATATCTAGATTGCGATAACGAGGTTGCAAGCCCAGGTGATTGTGCTATAATAGATAAAGCTGATTTAGCTGACCAAGAATCCATGAAGAAAAGGAAAGAACCTGAAGCTGAGTCAGGTCAAAAGGACATGGTTCTATTTGATTACACTCAGTCAAACAACTCACAGAACCAGAGCAATCAAGACATGGATGAGTTCTTTGCATTTCAGGTCTATAAAGACATATCATTGGGCAAGCAAGAACTGATTGACTTACTTTGTGATTATATACTGTCCATACAAGATAAAGCTATGTTGACGTAAGTATCGATGTTTATTTTTACTACAACTACCTTCATGTTTATTCTGAAAACTATCGTATGTGTCTAATGTGCTGCAGGAAGGCTTGGGTAAAATCTTATAATCCCACAGCAATTACACTCACCGTCGAGGACCTACAAGAGTTGTTAATGAACCATCGAGTCATTACTGTTAATTGTTTCAACTTAGTTGTCCTCTTTCAAGCAACTCGAGAGTACAGATTGCCCAAATATAAAACAATTGTCTTCATGCATCACATGGACCTAAGATTCTGTGTAAGCAATTGTTTTTAATGCTATTTGTGCTATAATACATCGTTCATTTTTGGGCCAGTTTAATCAAAAGACTCGATCTACTTTTCTTCCAGACCATGTGTGATTTACATAGAGGGATAGAATACCAAAAGAAACATAGTGTTGAAGAGAAGGCCCATGCTATTGGTGTATGTGGCGAAATGACATACAAGTTAAAAGACTGTAGATATGTATGATGCTTACTCCTACATTTCTTATATGTTCTTTGATATAGTACTAATTGCTACAATGTTTGCAGTTTCTGTTGCCATGGCAAAGCGGTACAAAATATATGCTTCATGTTTTCGATCAAGAAAAAAAGACGCTTACCATGTATGACCCTACACCTGTTTATGAATGGTGTACAGACAACCCAGTTTTGATGTATGCCGCGCATACCCTTGGATTTCAGAATCACTATTTGGCCGCGGTAAATGAACATATTCCAGGATGGAAACAATGTGTCTTCACTTGGAAATTCATACGTGAAACTAACCCAGTTCTTGACACAGATGGGTAATTTACCACTCATATGAATTTTGACTTTCTCAAATTTTTTGTGTTGCTAATAATGAAGTCTTTTACAGATTTGTTAGTGGACTCCTTGTTCTACAATATATGAGATGGTCGAATAAACCCAATGATGAACCTTTTTGTACAGTGAGTGCAACAAAACTTTGTCAAGTTATTTTTACTTAATTGTCTTTAACTAATACTAATTTCTCCTATTATTAAATTATTGTAGGATATTCATGTACTAAGTCAAAAATTGATGGTGGATTTATTGTCAACGAGATCAATGGAAATCGGAGATTTCTTCCAGCTGATATCAAGCATTATCTTAGCCGCATCACTGAAAAGACTATAAAGTAGAATGTTTACCTTCGTCTACGCCACTGTGTTCTATGTTACTATGTACAAATACCATGCGTGAACACAGATAATAACTCTGTCACATTCTGATGATGAAAATATTATATTAACGTTCGAGGTTAAGCAGGATATGCAGTGTTATGAGCATGGTGATTCAGTTATTCATTAATAGTGCACCGCGTGTGCTTTTTTGTTTAATGATAATGTGCTTTATTTAATCACGTGCCCTTCTAATGATAATATTATCATGTGTCTAACGATGTACATGTGAGTCAGCTAATGCACGAAAAAAGCTATGTCACTTGAACAAAATAACCTGCGAGTGCGGTGTTTTTTATGGTTAAGTTTTATTATTTATGTGCCAAAGTTAGAGCAAGGCACTATGAAAGCATATAAATATGTTGTGGTTTTAAATAGTACAATAAATGGACATGGTACATTTCACTATGTTTTTTTAGATCGTCTAATCACAAGACATTAGAATTTAATGGGGAAAAAAGTTAATTGTTATTTAACTATTATTCGTGAGTCATCAAAAGCATTAATCAAGCGTTAATTCTAAGAATCTATCAGAACAAACCAATCAAGCCAAAATTCTAAAAGGTAAGTAATCAAACATTGCATGGCTCAAGGTCAATCAACCGATTATTTATTCGAAAGGAAATCAATCACGGCCAGCAACAATGGTAGGTTAATTAGACCTGATTTGCAGCCAAAGGTTTCTAATCGCGCTTGGAATGCAATAATACTTATCATAGCACAACCCCTCTGCATTCTCAGGAGCCTATCCCTGTCCTCCTCGCCTGCTACCGTCCCTCTCTAGCGCGTGCGCCTGCTACCGTCTCCTCTCGGGCGCGTGCGTTAGGAACGCCACTCCTCTGCAGTCTTCCTCCACGTCTGTTCCCGTCCTAACCATTGAGGCAAAGAAGCACGACGACTAACGTTCCTCCATCGGGCAGCGATAGGAAGAGGTGTCCTTTGTCAGACAACTACCAAACCCGTGCTCAAAAGGTAACAAACTTGGTGACTGGGTTTACCCTATGGTACTATTCTAATTGTGATTTTGATTGAGTTTTTCTGTTAGTATTTTTCTGATTGAGTTTTCAAAGAACTTGGTTGATTTGTCACACGTCTTTGGTAGTTTTTAGATTGCATGGCAGAAATCATAAGAAAATGGTTTAGTGAAGTTTGAGACCTTGAAAAACAAGCCCTGTTTGATAATTCAGACTACAAGTTTTCTAAGGAGTAAACAAGCCCTTAGTATCAATGAAATTATATGCATTTTATTTATGTTTCACTGTTTGTAAAAACTATCATGAAAATTCACTTAGCTAAGGAACCCATAAACAAACATAGTTCAAAATTCATAGTTTCTTGGCACCAACATAAAATGCCCAGGCAAACTAAGGAATCCATTATCGTTGCTTCTTTATTTAAATTATTACTACCACTATACTAATTTTCTATCAAAAAATATGAGATAAACAGTGAGTACTTGTTTTTCTTATCAGGTAGCTCCATCCACCCATTATGCAGTCATCAGCATCAACACAAGGTACATGCGCATCCAAAAACTGCATTTTCTCACCAACCACTCCTAATATTCTTTTATATAATATAATGCGTTTATTGTTAACCTATGATCACAGGAAGAGATTTTCAGTATGCAATCATTGGTAGACTCAACAGAGAGCACGATGCATATAGCCTAGAGCCCAACCAAATCAAGCAGATTATTGCTTGAACTAATGGCATATATTGACGCAACTGACATAATACATGTGCCACCAAACTATATAATTTTCTTGCCAGATCCAGAGTCACAGAAAGATATACTAAGTGAATCAACACTGCACACAAATTATTTTCATCTCCAAATATTACCTTGGTGCAAAGAACATGAGTGGGCTCAATTACCATGGATAACATGTGCTTAATATATTTTAAGATGATTTCCTTATATTGCTTGTAAATAAGTTAATAGTTAGTCATGTGGCTTACGCAGTTCCTAGCACAGAAGGATCGAAGATAATTATTGATCCACTACAAATCCTCCCTGTGGTCAAACCAACACGAGGTCATCGAGGTTTAGCACATACACACTTCATACTACATACTAACTATTTTATATAGATAACCACTTCTAATTCACATTTCATACTACATGTCTACAGGCAAACATCAACTGAAGGATACTTTTGCAGCTACAATACCAAGAAATTATGATCTACGAGCACCAGATCTCAGTTATCTTCTAATTACTGAGCTTAGAGAGTACTACAAGAACAAGGCAATGCTATTCACAGAGAGCAGTAAAATAGCTACTGATATGTGTAGTATCTTGGCGACTTTATATGCCAGTGCAACTAAACAAATGACAGATATCACCAACTATATGCATCGACAGAATTTGACAGAGAGTTCACAAATGTTGAATGACCATCAAACTTTTATAACTTCCATTCAACTGGCTGGTCAGTCATCAAATTTTATATGGACAGATCTACAGAGTCTTGCAGACTCAATTCTTAACCATGACATTGCACCTCTAAATTTGGAAAGTTTCAGAGAAGCCCAACCATCTACTGAGGTAAAGGCAACTAATCCACTATTTAAGAAGAGTACCCTTATATATAAATGTTCTGACCTCATTTTTACATCTTAAATGTTTATGTTTGTTTTACAGATTCTAGTTCCATCTACATATGCAAAACGCTTGAAATTTATTTTCAATGCTGTTGTTCAAAAAATTCATAGTACTACACCTATTATTGAGACTATAGAAATGGGAGAAAATAGGTATGCAACGTATGTAACAGTAGGTGATTTTACAAGAAGATACTACGGTGACCACACAAGTAGTGCAGAGGCAATGAAAGCATTTGCTATTTTTTATTATCTAAAACATCTCACCAATGTTCAGGGTTATAAAATCATTGACCTAAATTTCCCAATACTTGAAAAATTAGTCTCTGACATTGACAGATGGAATACACACATCAATGTCTTTGACTTCTTTTCCAAGGTAACCCTTAGAGGACTACAAGCGATAACCAGACAAATATCAGATGCATGCCAGCCAGTAAACCTCCATGACACAAATGTCAGAGATTGTCAGGAAATCAACAAAAAATTTGCTACTCTCCTTGAAGTTCTTGAGGAAAACTATCAAGTGATAACAGTTCTAGGTCATGAACTTGAAGCCTTGAAGGTAATCTATACACTAAATTGAACCTTCAGTGCGACAGTAATATGTCACATGCTAATTTTGAGTTATTTTTGCAGGCAAAATATCACACTGTAGTTGTTGGGATATACTCACCAACAACATCATACTATCATTGGGGATAGGCAGTTAGACCTTTCAGGCCACCAAGATCAACAACTTAATTGGAAGCAATGGAGACCACACATTTACATTTGTTTTGAATCAATGATGTCTACTCTCATGGAAAACAAAAACATTGTTATATTATCGTGCAATCTATGTCTTTTTTATACAAATGAGTTATCCCGTGGCAATGCACGGGCATTCAACTATCCATGTATTATGAGTGAAATAAGTCATAATAAGCTTCTGCATATTATGTGCAAATAATTGCATCGCTTATGACTATTATCTTCATTACCGTTGATTTTGTTTGGACTAGGCATCATATATATTATATTAGATATAGAAAAGAAGGTAAGAGATATCTTTCTGGTGTGGAACCGAAACGAAAGACAGGGCGACGCACGCGTATACTGGGAAATTAATTTGGTTTTATTTACATACATGCCCCCAAAAAGAAGGTAAGAAATATCTTGATGGTGGGGAACCGAAACGAAAGGGCGGGCGGCGCACGCGTAGTGGAAAATAAATTGCTACGGTGGATTACATGCTCCAAAAAAAACCGGATCTGCTCCCCTACACGCTAACCGTTCACTATTTATACTGCACCCCACTCCCAGTTTCCACACTAAAAACTAAAACCACAGTTCACCATCTTCTTCCAATTAGATGAAGAGATTGAGAGAGGACGAGGACGACAAGAAGATGAAGAGGTTGCGGGAGGAGGACAACAAGAAGATTAAGAGGTCGAGGCAGGGGGACGACGAAGAAACGTTCGAGATGCCAGGCGCTTTCGAGATGAAAACGCTTCCAGATGCATTCAAGAACCTTTGTCATGTCGCCACAGCGTTGGGCCTCAGCCGCCCCGGTGATCCACTAGAGCCAACCGTTAAGAATTTCACTTTTAAAATTTTTTGGTTGTCCGTGGATATTTGCAAGCACTTCGGCCTCGACCACTTGGGCGCCGGTAACAGTAGCGGCAGCGAGGACAACGGCACCGACGTCAGTGGCGACAATGACAGCGACGGTGGCCCCAGCGGCAGCCACCCTCTTACCAAAAAGTAGGACCTCACCAAAAAGATCTGTGACCAAAGATGATACATGTTTTTATTATAAAAAAATAAGTGGTATGTTTCGAATTAGTGGTGGTACCTACAAATTTGGATTGTACTTTCATTTAATATTCGCTATTGATAAGAGGGAATTTTAAGAAGGATTCAATCAGATCAAATCAATCAACCAAATCAAAAAGGAAAGCAAACAATCATTGCATGGCTGGCTGTCAATCAACCAGCCATGCAAAAAGGAAGCAATCTCTCACGTGAATCACTCACCCACGAATGGCATATATGGTAGGTTACTTAACTATCTTTTCACGCTAATGAGCAAGAAATTTCGCTTGAAAAGGCATTTATTCACCAACGTAGCACCTCTCTCATTCTTCCTCCCCCCTGTTCCCTTCCTAACCGCTTGGAGAAAGAACATAGATGGCCACCGTTCCTCTTGATCGCCATACAAACCCCACCACTCTATACTCTCCTCGCCTGTTCCATTCCTAACCGCTAGGAGGAAGAAGCACGACGACCACCCGTTCCTCTCCGGCTGTGATAGGAGTAGGTGACCCCTAAGACAACTATCGTGAGCAGCTTCTAAAGGTAATCAACATTATGAATGAGGTTGTTTTGTATAGTAGTTTTCTGATTCAGTATTCTCAAGTCCTAAGAAAGACATTAGGGTGTTTGTATGGATTGAATTATGTGACAACGATTGTGCAAAACATGATTCATTTTTACAGAGGGGTGGTAGTTATAACCTATTGAATGTTTAGATCAGAAGCAAACGCTAGCAGAAAGTAATGTAATTTTGATTGGTAAATTACTATATGGTTGAAGAAAAGATAGGGAAACTATCCTAGGATCATACATACATGAACACACAACCTATCCTAAAAAATCTAAACAATATAGTCCAGGTAGGTCATCAGCCAGCCCAAGACAATTATTATACAACCCACAAAGGCTAGCAGCCAGACACTAGCGGCCATAAGCCAGCAAGTCACAGTGTTATAGTAGTATATATGTGTATATCACACTAAAACATATGCAACACACAAAAAATTTTATAGTGTCACATGAATATTACATATTTATTATATGTACATGGATAGTTTACACATTTACCTTATTAAATCAACAAATATTGATAGGTTGTTAAAAAATCCTATATTAGTTATTATTTGTGTGCAGCCAATTACAAAATATGTTAAAATTTTAAAGTTTATAAAATGTGTTAGCACACCAAGTTTATTAAATGTGTTAAACTGAAAATTACTAACAATACATGGACTGATTGCATATTTACTTTCAAATAAAATGCCAGTTGAGGTTTTATTCTTATACAAATATACAAAATGTTAAATAAAGAAAAGACAATATGATGAGAACATTAAATAAATAAATATGATGAATCGATGGGGAACTTATCTGCATATGTAGTGGCTGACCTACATGTGAAATACCAATATAAGTTACTTTTAGCTCCTATTATGAGATAATAATATCCAACTTCCCAGCTAGCCAATGTACATTTCCACCAACTCACTGAAAACATTAATAGAAATATGATGAGAATATGAAAAGACACCAAACACTAATTACTGTGCAAGAAAGCAACTATTAATAAATGTGCAATTTCAAACCATTAGGCAAGACAGTGGTAAGATGCATGCTCATGTAATGTAATCTTTTATGAGTGCATCATTGAAAGTCTTCTTTCAGATATATGATGACATGCACATCTATAAACAAATAATAGTTCAGTAGATTATACTTATCTTTTTGCATGTATCCAATCAATAGCACATCCATTGGTGAGTGAGATCATTCATGCCAGCCAAACATGTAAAGGCATACCAGATAATAGATAAGAGTAAAGATTAAGTCCAAACCCAAAGCATGGTAACACTAATTGAAATAAACAAGTTGTAGTGCCAGCACCGTTTCATGTAAATCAACAAAACTCCCCAGCTAGCCATAGTACAAGTTTGAAGATCAAGTTCTTTCATTTTGTTCTCATAAAACTTCCTAGCACCATTTCATTAGATAATACTAGAGGTGACCATAAATCAAGTTCTTCCATAATACCATGTCAGATTTACAGCAACTCCCTGAAAACAAATAATATAGTCTCTCATAAATCACCAATCGGAGCCAAAGCATATATTTTCTATCTAGCAACTACTGTGAAGTAAAAGCAGCATCTTCATTTTAATTGCTCAAAACTATGTATATATCATGTATGTGTTTAACTGTTTATTAGTCAAAATTTCTTACATAATTCACAAATCAAAGCCAAAACATCTTTTTTCTATCTAGCAATTATTGTGAAGTAAAAATAGTGAACAAATTTTAATTGTTGAAAACTATGAAGATGGGAACACCTAGAAACTAACAAGCACACCAAGCAATGTCAACTAATAGCCTATCTATATATACATTTATAAGAACATATAGAAACTAATTTGAGTCTTAACTTTTGGTGCTCCAGGAGCTCCTATGTATCCACTTAGAGCAGCTCACTCAGAATAAACACCTGAAAAAAAATATGTGCATCAGACAAAAGATAAGCTAGCTCATTTTTGGGAGATGAAAACTAAAGAATACTTAGTCAAAACAACATGATGACATGCAGAATTGTAAATGAGTCTATAAACAATTAATAGGTCAGGAAAGTAGGCTTATCTTTTTGCATGTAGCCATTCAATAGCATCTCCAATGGTGAGTTCATCATCCATGCCACCCAAACATGTAAAGTTATACCAGATATTAAGTAAGAGACAAAAATAAGCAAACACACAATTCTATCCAGTTAACACTAATTGAGGTAAACAAGTTTTTTTGTCAGCGCCATTTCATGTTAAACAAACAAAACTTAGTTGCCACACACATGTTCATTATAAACTGAGACCCATTTCTGACCAGATTTTGACCAAAATATGAATAAGCAATATCATAAGCACATGCACAGCCTACAACCCGCAATGAAGGACCAAGTATACTATTACTTAAGGAAAGACACAAGTAATAGGCAATGAAAGCACCTTTACTTACCCATGCTTGACCCAAGTAGTTCTGATAGAAAAATGTTGAGCTATCAACAAATACAACAACATTAGTATATCACACAAGGGAGAAAGTCAAGAACGAAGCATGTAGTTGCTGGGATTCAACTGAGTGATAATATAGTGCTGTCAGACCCAATATATTAACCTCACATATCATATGGCTCATTGAGATACCAAGACTGGCCAAAACTAATCGACACCTCTAGCCTTTTGGGTTTCATCATCCGGCTACTTACCTATCATAAAATATGATTCCGTTCGGCACAAACCATCTCACCATCACAATACTTGATCTGACACATAGATAAGACTTTCACGGTGTAATCGCACAAGGGTCACAAGTGCAGCAAGCCAGCATTAGCACCAACAGATATAGTATATTATTGACAGACCCAATAACCAAGAGGGGTCCCAGATCAGTATATTACCCATGCTTGACCCAATATATTAACCTCACATATCACATGGCTCAGTGAGATACCAAGACTGGCCAAAACCAATCGACACCTCTAGCTATTGGGTTCATCATCCGTCTAATTACCTTTCATCAGATGTGATTCATCCATAATCCAGCAAGCCACCATGGGCACCAGCATGTGTAACCCAATGTTGTATAAAGAGGGAAAGATAACAATTTTTAAAAACAGACTATACATGTAACAATCTCTCCCAGATGGTGAAAACTAAAATATACTTAATCAAAACATGATGATGACATGCAGAACTGTAAATGAGTTAGGCAAGTAGGCTTATCTTTTTTGCATGTAGCCATTCAATAGCATCTCCAGTGGTGAGTTCATCATCCATGCCCCCCAAACATGTAAAGTCATACCAGATAATAAGTAAGAGACAAAATTAATCAAAAAACACAATTCTATCTAGTTAACACTTGTTTTGTCAGCACCATTTCATGTTTAAGAAACAAAACTTAGTTGCAACACACATGTCCATTATAAATTGAGACCCATTTCTGACCAGATTCTGACCAAAATATCAAGAAGCAATATCATAAGCACATGCACAACCTACATCACAACGCCTAAATACTATTGTGAAGCATAAAAAACAACATGAGGACCAGATCAAAACATATCTACCAAATTGATGCGTAGAAACCAAATCAGTACATACACCACCAAATTAATCTGGCCGAGAAGAAGAGGAGCTAGACAGAAGGACCATCCCCTGTAACTACTTTGCACAATAACCTTTTTCACCATGCTTTTTAGCATCAGTCTGTATATAAACAAAATCCAAATGAACAAAGTACCGGTACCACAATACCTAAACCCTAACTTTGTTAGCTCAGACCAAGATCCACAATCAAGCCCCAGATCCAGGGTCTAGGGCGTAAAAACAACACTTTCAAAGATTCGAATGCTAATAGTTTTCGTTAGTGCTTAGGGTTAGTTGTGAAAATAACAGATCCAGATACATAAGGCACAAAACCGACAAAAGATCAGATCCAGCACCGACAAGCTTAGTTAGGGTTTGGGGTTAGTTGTACCTTTTGGGTGCAATGTCCCCACCACGGGATACGATGCCCCGCCAGGATCGGAGCGTGGTGTGTCGCTGGGACTAGGGTTACGGATAGCGCAAGCCGAACCCGCTCGCCGGAACGGAGGCCGGCTCGGAGAGCGCCAGCCGAAACGTCTGCTCGCAGGGACGGAGGATGGCTCGGAGAGCGCCAACCGAACCGCCTGCTCGCCGGATCCAAGGCCGGCTCCGAGAGCGTCGCCCGAACCGCCTGCTCTCCGAATCCAAGGCCGGCTCCGAGAGCGTCGGCCGAGCCGACTGCTCGCCGGAACGGAGGCCGGCTCCGAGAGCGCTGGCCGAACCGCCTGCTCGCCGAAGCGTAGGCGGCTCCGACAGCGCCGGCCGAACCGCCTGCTCGCCGGAGCGGAGGCGGATCCGAGAACGCCGGCAAAACCGCCAACTCACCGCAACGGAGGCCGGGTGCGGAGAGCGCCGGCCGAGTCGCCTTCTCACGCAGGATCTGAGTGGAGAGAGAGTGGTGTTTGAGCGAGGTCGCGAGAGATACGAGGAGAGAGTGTGGGCGAGAGAGACGAGGAGATGAGTGAGAACCCAGCGCCGCCCCCCGTAGTGGATAAGAACTGATGTCATTTTGCGTTAAAGACCTCAAACTTACGATTAATCATGGCCCAGTGCATATCCTCTCTGTGTTGCATTTGCAAAAACTACCTCAAACTCTACCGAAAACCAACAAGACTATAACCTAAATGGGTTGCTAAAACTCTACTGGCTTGCTCACGCTTAATGGGCTTCATGGGCCGAATTCGGTAGGCCTTTTTTCTTATATATACAAATCTTTTTCTTTTAAGAATATATTTGTTTTAACTTTAGGGTTTAAAAATACGTAGTAAATCACCAAAAAATCATAAAATATACAATATATTTTTTTTAAATCCTCATGAATATATATATATGCATTGGAGATATAATAAAACAAGTTTTAGTAGGACTTTTTTTATTGTATATTTTTTCCTATTTTTTTAAGTTATATATATGAGAAGTTTAATGAAAATTAAAAAGAAAACAAAATTTGGTGAAAACAAAAATCTATGGTTTCACTCCTCCATCTATCTTGTGGCCATTTTGTGAGGTGATTTTGCCTGTTCAAGTGGAGTAGGGGTACACCTTTCATGTTTAGGATCATAGAAGTAAATTATTGGTTTTTTTCATGTGCTAATAGTATGGTAGCTTTTTACAGATAGCATTCATGGCCAATCGAAGGCCAACCGGTGACAGCTTACCTTTTAGTGATATTACAAATACAACAATCGAAGGTATATAAACTTTTTCAAGATCTCTACTTATTCTATTCGGCGTTTGCAACTCATCACGATATTTATTCAAGGGGGTCATCCTCGGCCAGAAGATGGCAATCTTAATGAGAATAAGAGGCAAAGACATAGCGAGGGATGTATGGAGAACCTAGCAACAGGTATGATGATTTTTATTATCACTTTAATTCGTCAAATTGTGTCTTCAATTCAATTATATTGTGCACTAATTTTATTAATTATATGAATCAATGTTTCAACATACAGATGAGAATCAAGGAAATGAAATGGATGTACATGCAATACATGAAATAGACGAAAATAACGATTGGCTCCATACAACACCAACGTACAGTAGTGGTTTGGATCAATTAACAGGATGTTAATTATGCTCATTAAGCTTTTGTACTATTGTAGCGTTACTATAAGAGACGTAGTGTTTTTTTGGCATAATGGTTCATTGTGTAATTTGTCATTATTATCACTAGATAGGTGGTTGATATTGAGGCCCTCAATCTTGATAGTGTTGTTCGTAAACGATAAGGCTTTTGTATTTCATTCCCTAAGCTAATCATGATTGTTGCAAAACTTTATCACAATTGTCGAGCAATCTTATTAAAGTGGCATTTAATGTTATATATATATATAATAGGTATTGCATATGAAGTCAACTCAATCAACCGTCTTATCACGTGTCCAAAAGAGCGTAGACGTGAAAATTACAGAGCACGAAGCTCAGCAATGTCTACGGAACAAATGACACTTCAGAATAAAAGACGACGTGAATTGTATGCAGCGCGAAAACAACAAGGAAAAGACGTGGCGAACCTACCATTGAATCAAGATGATATTGTCCAGTCAACGGGTAGTTACATAATGTTTTATTTATGTAGCAAACTTTGTTATGTTGTATGTTATACTTATACTGATTATTATATTAATTATTATAATAAAATAATTTTAGATGACCCTGAATCTTTGCCAATTGGAGTTCCTGATGATATTGACAACAGTTTACTTGATACGGGATTCAACAATGAGCTTGAAATATATAAGGCTTTTATAGAATCATGGCTTTATTTTTTAGTTACAATAATAAAAGTTTAATTATGGTGTGTGCTTCTTTGATTTTGAAAATTTTAAAAGTGCATCCTTTATTACTGTATAGGTGCTTTAAATGTATGTCCTTCTAAAGAAATGTGTGCAATAGACCGTAAACATGAGTTAGAGAAAGCACGAAGGGCTGCAATGTCTCCTGGACAAATGGAGCAACTAAATAAGAGACAACGTGAGTTGCGAGCGTCAAAAAATCCAGACAAGGGTGCTACAAGGAAGGTGTTAATAACTCCAGAAGATATGAAGTCATCACGAAAAGACGTAAACAAAAAATACAATACAAAGATGAAAGAACACCGAGCCAACAAACATCCGGACTCAATCGCCACAGAGAGTCCTCACTTTAAGCATCAGCTTATTTTCCCTTCTTCACCTCAATTGTCTAAACCAACTTCACAAGATTTTGAAATACCTAAAATGATGGGCACGCCTATTGACGTCACGCCATCTGTAGTTTAAAGTGAGGAAGTTCATGCCCCTGAATTAGTAGAGGCAAATCCAATAAATAGGCATCGAGTGTCCGCTGGAGAGAGAAATGCACTTGTATCCCGTCGCAATCGGGCTTTTGAAGCAAACATTGCAAGAAGGACCAGAGGTTGTGCGGATGAGAATTGCAATGATTTGAATTACCCGACCCAACCAAGTGTAATTTACAACGGTAATTCGCCTTGTGCATTATATGTTTAGTATTCGGTTTCCTTCGTTGTACTACTTCAATAATATCTCGGTTTTAACTACAGATGGTGTCACTCAAGAACCTCCAGAGCGAACACCTACCAATTGCATAGGTACACAGACACAACCGTCTGTAGTTGATGATGTTTCTTCAATGCCTCCAAATGACGCTCAAGCCCATACACCAGACTCGATGGTCGAAGATGGTATTTTCTCAACTGTGTGTTGATTTTCTGTTTTTTAATGTGTCACTATGTTCTCATTATATAGTTGATCAATATTTTCCCAGATTATGATGAGAATGTCATATTTATGGATGACGACGAGGAGGAGGAGGCGTACTTTTTTGCTAGACAAGGTACGTCGCTTAATAGAAAAATTATTTTTGATTTAAATTTGTTGAAACTCATGACATCATATCAATTTTGTAGAAGACGGTGATGAGAATATCGAGGGAGACCAAAAATACGTCACGGTTGAGCCAGAAAAAACAGATTCTGATGTCATGGATCCATTCGACAAGGTTTATGCTAATATCCCATCAGAGACACACATGCTATCATCAGCGCCGAACTGCAAGTATTGCAACGCAAAGAAATTTGAAGCTGAACCTCCTGGATTCTGTTGTCGTGGTGGAAAGATTCAACTTGCGAATGTTGAGACACCACCAGAACTCATGAGGTTGTGGTCAAGCTCGGATGCTGATGCCAGGCACTTTCGTGCAAACATCAGACATTTCAATGGTCACTTCTATTTCACTTCACTCTATTGTCAACTAGATCCTGTGACCACTAATATGAAAATTTGTGGTATCTACACATTTCGTGCCCATGGCCATTTTTACCATAACATGCAATCTTTTGGTAAGGCGGATGGAGTTCAGAAGAAACACTTCGAGCTTTATTTTTACGATGATGATCCGTCCCTCGAACATCGGATGAGCAAGTGTCGTAAGGAATCCGTCCAAAAAGATAGAGAAGTTATAGAGCAAATGGTTATAATCTTAAATGGGAATCCGTATTCTGAGCATCTAAGGAGTATGGGGCATGTTAAAGATCTTGATGATTATCGTATTGAGTTAAACCTTGACCAAAAACTTGACCAGAGAGTATATAATGTGCCACTGACATCAGAGGTGGCCGCGGTCTGGGTCGAAGGGAGCGAGCGTCTAGGCCAATTCGAGCATAGTGTCCTCCTTCAAGGGAAGGATCGGTCTTTTCATAGAATTTGTTATTATCATGTATGCTATGACCCTCTATGATACCCGTTATTCTTTCCAAGGGGTGAGCTTGGGTGGCACAATTCCATTCCAAAAGTGGGAGTGACTATGGAGGCAGTTGAGGAAGCTCGAGCAAAACGGAAAGAAAGAACTGATGGTGGTGATGATGATGGAGGTAACTCCAACTCTTTTCAAAACTGCAATCTAAATTTATTTTGCTTGCAACTCTTGATACTATTTTTTATAATGCCTCCTTGTAGAACCTATTGGGAATCTATGTGTCTTCGTGCGCGACTACTACTGCTACAAGTTTCAGATGCGGCCAGGGATTTTTAATCCAATACTCTATGGTGGGCGTCTTTTCCAGTAGTTCGCCGTTAACACCTACATCAAGATTGAGAGCTCACGTTTAGATTACATAAGGAACAATCAGGATAGGTTGAGGGTTGACCTATACCAGGGCCTAGTGGACAGTATGCATTCGGGCGAAGGATCTGCTGAGAATGTCGGAAGGCGTACTGTCCTATCTTCGTCATTCATTGGAGGACCCCATGACATGAGGCATCGATACATAGATGCAATGGCTCTGGTTAGAAAGTATGGTAAACCTGATGTCTTCCTCACAATGACGTGCAATCCAAACTGGGATGAGATCAAAAATGAACTTTATCTAGGCCAGACAGGACAAGATCACCCATATCTCGTTACCCGAGTCTTCCATGCAAAGTTGGATGCAATGAAGAAGATGTTGACTGAGAAAGACATACTTGGAAAGGTGAAGGCCTATGTGTATGTAGTAGAGTTCCAGAAGAGAGGGTTGCCTCATGCACATTTTTTGCTAATAATGGAAGGAAAGTACAAGCTCACTTGTGCCGAGCAATATGACATGCTTATATCAACAGAGCTACTAAACAAGAAGAAGTACCCTGAGCTATATAATATGGTAACCAAGCATATGATGCATGGTCCCTACGGTTATCTTAATCCAGATTGTCCATGCACGACGGGTCGTGGGTCATGCAAGAACCGTTACCCCCGTCAATTCTGTGACTCAACCAGCCAGGGAAAGGATTCGTACCCCATCTATCGGCGACGCGATGACAGACGTACGTTGAAAGTTCGAGGTCATTACCTCGACAATCAATGGGTCGTTCCTTACAATCCTTGCCTGCTATGTACCTTCAATTGTCATATAAATGTTGAAGCATGTGGTGGTATCCAGTCGGTAAAGTATCTTTTCAAGTATGTATATAAGGGTCATGACAGAGCATCGGTGGCGGTGAGGGAGTCTGACAAAACAGACAAGGGAGGGGACATTGATGAGATTGCTTAGTTCAGAGAAGCCCGATGGGTGACACCTCAAGAAGCACTGTGGAGGATTATGGCTTTGATTTAAGCAAAAACCATCCACCGGTACAATAGTTACAGCTTCATCTACCTAACATGCACATGGTTGCATTCAATAAACGGGACAAGGTCGAACGTATCGTTAATAAACCTGGTGCTCAAGAGTCAATGCTGACAGCATACTTTGAGGCAAACAAGACAAAGGAGGAAGCCCGCGGAATATTGTATCGAGACTTTCCAGAGCATTTTACCTGGCATTCTGATGGTAAATTCTGGCAGAGTCATCTCAGCTAATCCCGCTGAGGGAGAACGCTACTTTCTTCGTGTTCTATTAAACAATGTAGCTGATGCTACTTCATACGAACACCTGAGGACTGTCAATGGCGTTCTACTACCTACATTCCGTGAAGCTGCAGAAAAAAGGGATCTAATAGAAGAAGACAATACACTGGATGAATGTCTAAGTGAAGCTACTATCTTCCAGATGCCTTCCTCCCTACAAAGATTATTTGCAACAATATTGGTATTCTGTGAGCCGAATGATGTGATGGGGTTGTGGAACAGACACTGATGCAATGGCAGAGGACTACAGTCATAAAAATCCATCCCCAGATCTGGTGCGACAGATGGTTTTGATAGACATTAGAAACATGTTGCAATCTATGGGGAAGGAAATAAGTTCATTTCCTCTTCCAGAAATCGATCGCACATACGACCAATCCAGTAAGATTCCTCGGGAGATATTTGAGGAAGCTAGCGTCGAGTAGAAACCTAAAGATGTGCTATTGTGCGACTCACTCAACGACGAGCAAAGATACGCCTACAATGAGATAATAGCCGCTGTGGAAAGCAACAAAGGTAGGGTGTTCTTTGTGGATGGACCTGGCGGGACTGGAAATACCTTTTTGTACAGAGCACTTCTCGCAAAACTACGTAGCCAGGATAAGCTTGTCGTTGCTACAGCTACATCTGAAGTTGCAGCGGCTATAATGATAGGTGGGAGGACGGCTCACTCGCGTTTCAAGATACCTCTCACTCTTCAAGAGTGCGGTTGTTGTAGCTTCACAAAACAGAGTGGTACTGCCAAGCTGTTACAGCAAACATATCTCATAATTATGGACGAGGCGACTATGACAAAGAGGCAGAATGTGAAAGCACTAGACAACAGTCTACGGGATATTATGAGCCGGTTAGACCTATCGTTTGGTGGAAAGACTGTTGTCTTTGGTAGAGATTTCATGCGGAAAGGATCTAGGGCTCAAATAGTCGGCGCTTCTCTACGAAGGTCGTATCTTTGGAAGTACATGCAACACTTAAAGCTCGTCCGCAATATGAGGGCTCACAGTGACCCGTAGTTTGCAGATTATTTGTTGCGCATCGGTGGTGGAACGGAAGAGGTTAACGAATATGACAATGTTCGTATTCCAGATGAGATCTGTGTCCCGTACTCTGGTGATGCCGAGAAAGATCTCCATACATTAATCGATACCATCTTCCCAGATCTAAATGCAAACATGGCCGACAAAGACTACATCACCAGTAGAGCTATTTTATCTACACGGAATGATTGGGTGGACAAGATTAATATGAAAATGATTGAGATGTTCCAAGGCGGGGAGACAGTGTATCACAATTTTGACGTCACGGTAGATGATCCACATAACTACTATCCATCAGAGTTCCTTAACAGTCTGACACCCAACGGACTACCTCCACATGTCTTGAAACTCAAGATCGGGTGTCCTGTCATATTGCTTAGAAATATTGATCCTGCAAACAGGCTATGCAATGGTACAAGGCTGGTGGTGCGGGGATTCCGAAGAAATACAATCGACGCGGAAATTGTGGTGGGGCAGCTTGCTGGCAAGCGGGTATTCCTTCCTCGAATACCACTATGTCCGTCGGATGATGAGATGTTTCCGTTCTAATTTAAGAGGAAATAGTTTCCTATCAGGCTGAGCTTTGCCATGACGGTCAACAAGGCCCAGGGCCAGACTATCCCCAACGTCAGTGTGTACCTGCCCGCGCCGGTGTTCTCTCATGGACAGTTGTATGTTGCGATGTCTAGAGCCACGACAAGAACAAATATCAAAGTCCTTGCCCTACCTCCATATCAAAGTCCTTGCCCTACCTCCTGATGTGGAGACAATGGAGGAGAAGACAAACAAGAAGGCAACGAAAAAAGGCTCAAAAGAATGCCAAGAAAAGGACATCAAATAAAAATGTTAAGGATAAGAAGACTCAAATGATCCCGGGAACTTTCACGAAAAATATTGTATTTAAGGAGGTTCTAACGCGATAGACGAGGTAATATAACATTTCACTAATACAATGCCTTTTTCATTCCATTTGTATTGTATAATAAATATTATTTGTGTAACATTATACTTGTTACCATTTCTAGGTATTTTAATGTATTTTTATCGGGCTCTACATGGAGATGATGTATACACACTACATGTATACTGGAAAATCATTTGTATATGTTTGATTCTAATGTTAACAATTGACATGTAACACGTTTATATTTACATAAATCAATGATGCCTACTCTTATGTAGAACAAATGATTGTCTTTTTAATACAAATAATTATCCCGTAGCAACGCGTATGGGCATTAACTAGTTTGTTATAATGGTAAAAATGTAAAAAGCCCGCGGTTAACCAAGTCCGGTTCGGGTTTTTTTTTTTGGTTCCGTCTCCTCCGGAGACTGGACGTCGAGGCGGGGACGTGCGCGACCCGGACCTGGCGGGCCTCCAGCGATGGTTTCAGGCGGGCCCAGTCCCAGGCCCAACAGGCCGAGATGTATACGACTTTTACTGCACCGCCTTCGATGCGTCGTTTACGTATTCAGTTATTATTTTATTCACTCAATAATCCATCCATCACTATCCGTCACTCGGGACGGCGGCGATGTCGTCGGCCGCCTCCTCTTCCGCCGCCGCCGCTGCCGCTGCCGCTGCCGGCGGCGCGGAGGATGGCGGGGATATCGAGTACGTGAGCTACGGCGGGGAGCAGCACCTGCCGCTAGTGATGTCTCTGGTGGACGAGGAGCTCAGCGAGCCCTACTCCATCTTCACCTACCGCTACTTCGTCTACCTCTGGCCGCAGCTCACCTTCCTGGTACGTGCGCCTCCCCTTCTCTATCTCTCCCCCCCCTCCACCCCCCACCCCTCTCCGCCGCGCGCGGTCGTGCCGGATTTGACGTTCTCCTTGTTCTTCGTCTTGGGTGGCAACGGGATGGGGTGGGGGGCGATGCAGGCGTTCGATGCCAGGGATGGCAAGTGCGTGGGGACGGTCGTTTGCAAGATGGGGGAGCACAGGGGTGCATTCAGGGGCTACATCGCCATGCTCGTCGTACTCAAACCCTACCGAGGGAGGGGAATAGGTGACGCACTTCTTCTTCTTTGTTGCTGCTGCTTTTGGATCTTGAATTGCTGTCGCCTCTGTTCTAGATCGTTTCTAGACAAGGAATGATCGTGTCTGGATAGGTCGATTACATAGTACACTGCAGAAACCTTAATGCGCTGTTCAATTATGTGCACGGTGCATAGAAACTATCAAACAGGGCAGATCATTTGTTACTATGCCCTTTATGAACTTGCTTGATTTGTCCAACTGGCATCATTGTTCAGTTATATCACAAATTTGTAACTTTGCCACTAGAAAAAAGGTAGCCCAATGGTGCCTGAAAGAAGCTTCATTTTCTGTGTGAATATTCTGCTTCTTTGGTTTGAACATGAACAGGCATATATATGTTTACTTCTTGGAATCTTGGCTGCTAGATCGTTTCTTGACAATTGGCATGCTCGTGGACCCTTTCTTGAAATAATAAATGAGTTTCTTTGGCATACTGTAGTTGAGAAACACTGCTAGTCAGAAACAGAGTTTTCAAGCTTTGTCTGAGTACTTTCTATTTACTGTATGGACTTGTAGGCAGGCAAGTTGAGGAAAGCCACAAGGCCACAACTTGCCACTGATTAATTTAGAGGGTTTGTGGATGTCCGCCAATTCCGCTCACTTGTGTTCTGTGAACTTGGTGGCTGATACATACAAACCCACATGACGCGCAAAGCATGCGTAGCTGGATTGCTTGCCTCTCCTGATTCACATGCCTGCTTAATAGAAATACAACTACATACTGCTGCTAGAGAAACGGGGAAAAAATCCAGCCAACAAATTTATCATAATAATCCACAAAGGCCCCAACAGAATAGTAATTCATGCTATTGGACAATAGACTAATCAAACAAAATTCCAGATAGATTAATTAGACGAACAGAGTATGAGTTCAATATCATTTCAGCTGGCATGTCATACGTTTTTTTAGAATACTAATAATGTCCTGCACTGGGATAAAAGCTTATGATCTCGAATCTTCAGACACCAACAATAGGGAAATGTTAGGGAAAAAAAGAAGGGTTAATTGGATACAAAAAAGAAAGAAGTTGCATCGAACAATGCTCCTCCTAGCACCTTTCTTCAGTTTTGGAAAATTCAGAAACAAAGGTTTTCATTAAAACTGTAATGTGAAGTCCAAAGTCTAAACATGTGCTGAAATATAGTTACTCTGAACAACCTAGAGATTACGGAAGGTCAACCATTGATGCCAAAAACAACTGAAGGTTTAACCAAAACAAATTTGTTGAGTTCATATGAAGGCCTATGAAATGAAAGCTACAAGCTGTTGCAGTCGTTCACTTTTTTTTTTGCAGCTGTCAATGGTCACCACAGGGGCACAAAGAGAGCAGACAAGCATTGACTATCTTAGTGAATATGCATTTCCCTTGCAAGTTAGAGTGCGGTAATGCTGCTCATACCCATATCTGGTCTTGTAAGAGCAACTCCAAGAGACATGGTAAAATTAGATGCTAAATTGTGAGATTTAGCAATTATGTAAAATAGAAAGCTTATCTAAAATATAGAGTTTTACAACAGTCTAGCTAAATTGGAAAACACATATAGCAAACAAGACTCGCTAGGGAAATATAGCCAGCGAGAATGGTGGGATAGTTAGTTGGGCAAAATAGAAAACAATATACATAAGCTGTTGGAGTGCTTTTTTAGAGCATAATAGCTATAAATAGCTTTACGAATACATTTAGCTAGTCTGTTGGAGTTGCTCTAAGGTAGATACAGTTTCAGCTTTAGTTTGAGAGTGAAACAATTTGTGTAAAATGGCCTGTGTAACTGAGTGCAAGTTACAACTCTTTAGCTCAGATATATACAAGAACTTGCCAATGGGCTCGGCACAATGATGCTATACACTTCACAGAACTAAAGAGAGGTGAGCGCCAAGCAATTCTTTACCCATCTGCGTGGAAGAAAATTCCAGACAAGGAAGCCACACCTACGACTAGGCGCCCCATGCCCCAGAAACCAGCGCCTAGATATTGGAGGCTTCATCACCCCATCCTCTCATCTTCCTCTCTTCCTCCACTGCAGAGGAGCACTGGACAAGGGACAGTCTAACAGGGACAGCATGGTAGCAGTAGGATTCGGAAGAGGGTGATGCCGACAGAAGCAGCGGCGGCACTTCTTGCGGGTTTGTAGCAGGCCCACTTTTGAGTTTTGTCCAATGAGCTTAGTAGACTAAACAATAATGGTCCGCAAACTATTGGCTGGTGGCCAACAACGGCCATGAAGAGTTATTTTGCAGGGCAGACTGGCAGGTTAGGTTAATAACCCATCCTGCCTGCATTCCTCACTGCGTATTAGGCATTGACTTGTGCTATTGCAGAAGTTTTGTATGGTCACTCTGTTCCAGTGTTATATGTATGGTAGTTCAGTGTGGGGTGTCATCTGGGAATCACTGATTCTGATAAGAGAATAGAGAAAATGATTAGTGACAATGGTGAGGAACATTAACATCTTTTATTTGATAATTTCTTTCACATAGGACTAATATTTTGTCAGATCCTTCTATTGAGAACAATGTTTTCTAGTCGTCCAGTTGAACCTAGTCGCCATGGGACCGATCAGACGACTAATCGTGATTAGTCGTCGACCAGGCCGATTAGTCGAGCCTAGTAGACCGTGCTGGTCGTCCAACTCGTCCTATATATCAGGACATATACCTACTATATATACTATATAGTATACACAATAAAGCAAGCAAAGTAAGCATCAAGACTACATGATCACTTCCACGTTTGTACATCGTCGGTCCACATCTGCATGGAGAACCAGAGAATACCATAGGGACATCACAGAAAGTACCAAGTAACCTAGCAAAGATCCAGAGAGGCTGCATTTAATGGAATGGGGAGGAGGGAAGAAGATGGAGAGGGGAAAGGCACTTACCGTCGTCGGAGCAGCTCATCACAAAGACCTGTGAGCAGATGGCAGGGGAGGAGAAGGGCCAGCGGGGAGGAGAGCAGACGACGGGGAGGAGAGGGGCCGGCGGGGAGCAGAGCAGACGACTGAGAAGGAGAGGGGCCAGCCGCCAGCTGGGAGGAGAGCAGCCGGCAGGGGAGGAGAGGGGCCGGCGGGGAGGAGCTTCCTGGCGGAGAGCGGAAGGTGCGGGCAGCGGGCGTCCGTCCTTTTCCCCAGCGTCCGTCCTTTTCCTCCGTCTCCCTCTTATCCTTCCCGCGCAGCCACGCTCGAGGCAATCCTTTCCCGCGCCCGGTCCCCGCGCGCTCGCCAATTTCCGCGCCCAAAATCCCCGCCTGGGAACATGGCAACCAAGTCGTCCATGTCCTAATCCGACGACTAATCATGATTAGTCGTCGACTAATCGGACGACTAGTTTTTTGATCGAGGTAATCGCGTCGGTGTCCCGATCGCCCGCCAAGGATCGATAAGGACGACTAATCACGATTAGTCGCGATTAGTCGGACGACTAGAAAACATTGATTGAGAATCTTTCTTCTAGCATACGTTGCTGATGCAATCCTTGAAATTGGCTATCCTTTCAACACTTATATGTTGAATTAGTCCATTGGCAGTTATTGGTTTTGTTATGCAGTGTGTTTAGCACAAGTTACTTTTCTAATAAAGGAATGATAATTACATCATTATGAGTATCCTAGTTTTCGTGTGTAAATTGGTACCAAATCTTTAGCTTTTTTCACCTTTTCAATTGGCTGATCTTAGCAAGCAAAGTAACTAAATCTCTATTTGTCTTGATACAGCAACTGAGCTAGTTACTAGATCAATTCGGGTAATGATGGAGTCTGGCTGTGAGGAGGTATTACTACTGCCATTTCATCTCTTTATTTGATTCCCAACATTCCAATTGACTTAGAAACTCCTAGAAGTGAAAGCTTGTCACCTATCTTTTATTTTGGTATTTGCTTTTTTTTTTTGTGTGTAAAAAGGGTTTATCACATCTTCAGCTAGAAAGATGGAAATAAGTTTGAGCTTAGGCCCAAGATTAATATGCAGTTTGCATATAAACATCCTTCCCAAAAGTTTGTATTTTACATCCAGCTTGTACCTTCTGATCAGGTGACACTTGAAGCAGAAGTTACTAATAAGGGTGCCCTTGCTCTCTATGGTCGCCTGGGGTTTATCCGAGCAAAGAGACTGTACAGATACTATTTAAATGGTGTAGACGCATTTCGGCTGAAGCTACTATTTCCACGCCCTGATCCTGGCCTGCCTCCAATGATGATTGGCAATGACAGTGATGACCAGAAGATGGATTCTCCCTACTTGTGAGAGTACAATGATCAGTAGGTTGAATTGAGTTGGAGACCTGGAATCCTATCATTTTTTGCTCCGTTTCATGCTTTCATAGCTAGCATGTAACTGTAATATTGTACATTCATATAAATTTTTGAGGTGTTTAATTTCCTCCTGTTCTTTGATAAGGATGTTGTAAAACCCCTTTTTTTTGTGCAATCAACTTCACATCAAACAACTAATCGCAGGCCGCAGTTGCTGTAGAGATTAATTGTGAATGTTGAAGGTTTCTGACAGCAATACTTATAACAAAATTCCAAAGATCCTATGGATGGCCACAACCTAATCCTGTACAGGTCGTTTCTCTTAATATTCGGCAAATGAACATACAACTAGCTGGAAATGTAAATTCGATGACGGGATAACGGTGGAGGAAGAGGAGACGCTGCAATAGACCATTAATCATTAAAAGCTGTTTCCCACGCCAACAGCTTGAACTATTTTCGTTAAGCTAATATTTAATAGCAACAGGTAGCAGCCAGTAAAACTACTCTAGAAAACCAAAAGGAGCTACCTCACTTGCTCAGCTGCACATCACGCCCAACATGTCAGAACATTAGGCGACACTAACATTTATACAACTGAATCCCAGTAACAAGGGTGGATGGTGAGAATCAGTAGCGTAGGTGAGGTGTTGTTTGTTTGGAAGATTATCCTTTCAAACACTGAAACAGTAATCACTGGTACCCTGGCGCAGAGCACTGCTGCCATCCTCCTGGGGTTGATTCACCTCGGGAAACCCCATCCTCCTGGGCTCTGAAATGGAAGAGGGCAAAAATGCAATTAGTGATTTTCGCAAGTTTCAGAATGTAAAATTTGTTTGTGTATTGTTTAAGCAAGTAATTGTTCATGAAATATTCTCAATAATATCCCGAGCAGCTGAATAATATGCTTTTCAGATATGACTATTGCCAGCAGAGGCCACATGTTCAACTTGGTTTGCAAAAAATAAGTACAATGTAACAGAATTAGCATACAGGAAGAACTAAGGTTCATTAAGATATCCAATGTGTACCTCTCATATGTGCTTTGCTGGTAATGATGATTCACATTACCATGTTGATATGGATGACTCTGATAAGGAGCATAGTAGGGACCAGAATAAGCGGGACCTGGGACATGTGCTGGCATTGGGTATTGGGCATAGAGAGAACATGAAGGTGGCGCTTGCACATACTGATAGGCAGAAGGAAATGGACGATATGCTTCATATCCATCTATATAACCATACCCAGCTGTTGTTGCCATACCTGAAGCAGTCGGAGGCAAGTAAGGACATGGAGGTGAATAGGCTTCAGGTGGCATCAAATGAGCATCCGGAGGAGCGACATAGGGAGTTGGATGATGCACATAAGCAGGTGGTTGTGCCGGGTTACCTGAAGGAGGTAGAAGAGCAGGACCAGGGGGCCAGTTATCAACATCATGTGGGGGTGGGGGGCTGTTATCAACATCATGTGGGGGTGCTGATTCAGGAAGTAAAGTAATTGGCTGAAATAGTGCCCTCAGTTTCTCAACCTACAACAGAAGATCAACAGCATATGAAGCAGTTGCCTCATTACATGTATTATATAAGTTCATACCAAATACCAAGGTAAAATAGAAGACAACATCAAATTCCTGTTAGCTGCTAAACTAATACTCAAGGTTAATAATGATAACTTGTGCCATAGTAACACTAGAAGAGAATTTCTATTAAAAAGATAAAATAAAAAAATGTATGAAAATGCTCGCGTCATGCCCCAGTTTTTTTCCTTAATATACAATTTCTTAATTCTCAGAAGAAAAAAATGCAACATCACAAATGAACAGCCTAAATACAGTAAAAAAAAACTATTATGGCAACAATACAGAACATCCAAGCTCCAGTGCAATAAAGATATAGCATCTTATGCGCCATGTTTATGGGAATAAAAGGCACTAAACAGAATAGACTTCACTACTTCAGGCCTAAGAAATTAAACATGCTATATAGCAGTAAATGAAATCTATCTCAGCATCAACTTGACTTCACATTTGCATGTGATGCAAGAGCAAATTCAAAAAGGAAAGGCTTAAACGTCTAATATGTCAGGGAAGGATCTCATCCTTTTGCACACTAACCCCCAATATATACCAGTTAAACTAGGTACCATATGAACTGCACAGCAGTTTCACGTACACAGATGTATGTCCTTATTCTATCTAATGGTATGACTGAAGTTTGGCATAAATCATGTAGAGGATCTACAAACAACAATTTAACACAATTCATTTCTTTTCACAAACACAACAAATGCTCATTCCTGCTCATCCATACTTGTGTAGCAGTAAGCTCTGGGTTGAACCTCCCATTGAAATAGTTCTCATTTATTGCACTTCTTAGGCTACTCTCAGGGAGAGGCATGAAATCACCATCAATCTTAAACTTGACCTGCACAAAAAAAAAATGTTGGCCTTTGTTCCACTGCTAAATGGCATTACAATGTTTAAAATGGCAATCTATGAGCATATAAATGAGGTAAGGGAATACAAAAACGAAAAAATTCTGCAATCAATTGGCATAAAAATGTTCGCTCTTGAATTCTTGATTGAGATAGCTTTACTTGAACAAGCAGGAGAGCTGTCAGCTGTGTATCATTATAGTAAGAAGAATGGGGGGAGGGGCAAAAGCCCAAATACAAACACATGCACACATACCAAAATGAGATAACTAGGAAAATACGCACTTAATGACTTAAATAAAAGCAATCATGACCTAACCAAGGATGCCACCTAAGAACCAACCTCTGGGCCAAGAGCAAGGAGGATGCCCCTGGCCCCTCCCAAATGCCAACAGTAGAGATCCACCCTAGTGAGCAACAGAGCATTAGCTAGACTAGGAGAGACACCATCAAAGACAAGTCGATTGTGATGTTTCCAAATTGTCTGAGACACTATAATGATGAGAGAGTTCATTCCTTTTCTGGCCTGTCCATCCATCAAAACTTCCACATTCGACCACCAACTATCAAAGGACAAATCCTCCAGCTGAGGAGAGAGACTCTTCAACACAACACTTTGGAGTAGACTGTACCACAATTGCCACACAAAAACACAAGAGATGAGAAGGTGGTTGATGTTTTCATTGGCCTGGTCACAGTGCGGACAGGAGGCAGGATGAGGAAGGCCACCCTGGGCAAGCCGATCAGCAATCCAGCATTTGTTGTGCATAACCAACCACACAAACAAGCAGCACTTTGCTGGGGGGCCAGGATAGAGAGAGCTCTTTTGGCAAGTTCCTTAGGACCCTTAAAATGTTAGATACATAAGCAAACATGTTCCCCCAAGAGGACCTCACCACATTTCAGGAGTCAACAAGACTGCCCTAGAAGGAAAGGATTGAAAGGAATACTAAATCTACTCTCAACCTTCGACCTTTTAGTCGCCCTAGATGCCAATGTTTCAAAACTTTAAGAACAGTGGAATGATCTGTGTGGATCCAAGGACAACACTGGACTACAGGGTAAAAGGTCACCATTATAAATCCTTGCCAATATTAAGCCTATGGCAATATTATAAATTTGTTGGCTGGATTTTTTCCCCGATTCTCTAGCAGCAGTATGTAGTTGTATTTCTATTAAGCAGGCATGTGAATCAAGAGAGGCAAGCAAGCCAGCTACGCATGCTTTGCGCGTCATGTGGGTTTGTATGTATCAGCCACCAAGTTCACAGAACACAAGTGAGCGGAATTGGCGGACATCCACAAACCCTCTAAATTAATCAGTGGCAAGTTGTGGCCTTGTGGCTTTCCTCAACTTGCCTGCCTACAAGTCCATATAGTAAATAGAAAGTACTCAGACAAAGCTTGAAAACTCTGTTTCTGACTAGCAGTGTTTCTCAACTACAGTATGCCAAAGAAACTCATTTATTATTTCAAGAAAGGGTCCACGAGCATGCCAATTGTCAAGAAACGATCTAGCAGCCAAGATTCCAAGAAGTAAACATATATATGCCTGTTCATGTTCAAATCAAAGAAGCAGAATATTCACATAGAAAATGAAGCTTCTTTCAGGCACCATTGGGCTACCTTTTTTTCTAGTGGCAAAGTTACAATATTGTGATATAACTGAACAAATGCCAGTTGAACAACACAAGCAAGTTCATAAAGCTTAGTAACTATTGATCTGCCCTGTTTGATAGTCTCTATGCACCGTGCACATAACTGAACAGTGCATTAAGGCATCTGCAGTGTAGTATGTAATCGACATATCCGAGCACGGTCATTCCTTGTCTAGAAACGATCTAGAACAGAGGCGACAGCAATTCAAGATCCAAAAGCTACAGTGTACCGTTACCGAACAGGCTGTGAGACCCAGGCGATCAGACAGCAGTTAGCAGTGTATGTTTTTTATTCAGTTGTTCCATTCTATTTTGATGCGATTCAGACGCGCGGACCAAAATTTAAATGAAACACATGTTAGTTTCTTCAACCATTTTGCAGCTTATCATTATATTTTTCAATGCAAATTGTCACAACATGCATAATTAATTATTTAATAGAGATTTTCGTGTTTTTGGTATGATCCTACTTTCTCTCTCTATATATATTTAAATCTATATTATACATGTATTTAATTGTCCGCCCCCGCTATATACAATTTCTGGCTCCGCCACTGCACACGACCGTCCCCACGCACTTGCCATCCCTGGCATCGAATGCCTGCATCGCACCCCCCCCCCCCCCCCCCCATCCCGTTGCCACCCAAGACGATGAACAAGGAGAATTTTATGATTATATTGCAATCATGTCACCTCCTCTAGTTATGATTATATTGGTTATGGCCTTAATAGGACTCTTCTGTATTACCTGCAGAAAATGGTGCCTGCAAGATCTGCACAGAGAATATGAATTTAATTGCTAATTAGAATTTAAGTTGTCTGTCCAGCACGTTTTTGATAGCATTGTCACTACAACCATTTTATGTTCATATAAATTAGATTTTAAGTTGTCTGTCCAGCATGTTTTTGAAAGCATTGTCACTACAACCACTTTATGTTCATAAATTTTATGTCATGCTTATTTGTACAGGATATCATTCATTGAATACACGCTCTCATGAAAATGCGAGATGCCGCCCGGGCTGCCTCTGTGTGTCGTAGTTTTCTGCGGTCTTGGAGATGCTACCCGAATCTATCCCTGTCTATTTACTCACTCGGCATAAAGGTAGATACATCTAGAAAACATAAACATGAAACAGCAATGGAATTTGTCAATAGACATGCATCTACAAAACATGTCACTGCAAAGGAATTTGTCAGTAGAGTTGACCACATTTTGCAGAACCACTCTGGCATGGGAGTGAAGATATTTAAACTTGAAACTTACCCTTGTTCCGATCTCTACCATAGTTATGTTGATCGCTGGCTTCAAGTTGCCTTTACTTCTCGGATTGAAAATTTTCATCTATCCATGCTCGAATACCAGGATGTAAAGTACAACTTCCCATGTTCTCTCTTTACTAGTGTGCAGAGAAGCTCCATTCAGTCTTTCTCTCTCTCTGTATGCTATTTTCACTCTGCTGCACAAATTGGTTGCATGAGTAACTTGACAATTTTGGTATTGAATTCTGTCCATGTTACTGGGGAGGAACTATATGGCTTTCTGTCCAATTCTTGTGCTTTGAAGAAGATTTATCTTTCCAACTGCAAGGATATTATCTGCTTAAGGATACCTTGTCTGCTGAAGGACCTTAATATCCTAAGTGTGTTTAGCTGCCTAAATCTGAAGATCATTGAAAGCAATGCCCCAAATCTCTCCATTTTCTCCTATTCAGGGACCAAATAAGCATCTCGCTTGGAGATGCACTTCAAGTGAGGACAGTTACCTTCGACAATTACGATTCACCTGGTACCCTGTATTATGCTAGAACCAAGCTTCCATTCATCGCGCCAAATGTTCAAACTCTTGTTCTATTAACAAGAGATGAGGTCAGTTTGATTCTTACTCGTGTTCGTGATAGAAAAGAAAGTTTCATCCTTCCTAAATTTATTGTTCTACAAGTGAAAAGTGTCGTAAAATTGTTGTATGTTTACATTCTAAGTACTTATAGTTGGTACACAATGATTATTTGTCTGCTTAGTAATATTTGAGGCTCCTCTTTTTCAGACAGTCAATACACCAATGACATATGGTAGATTTCTCCAGCTCAAGTACTTGGAGATAGTGGCCTGTGCACCAATATTTACCCCAGACTATGATTTTGGCTCACTGGTTTCCTTTCTTGATGCTTCCCCAGCATTGGAGACCTTCATCCTACGTGTAAGTATTGCTGCGTGTAAGCGGTCCTTAAGGACGACAAATTTAGCTATTATCCTTTAATAATCTCTTCTATTTTATGAACAAGGCTATGAGGTCCAGCCTAACTGAAAACCTTTTGGCTTATTATGGATGATACACTGATATGTCTCTATGCAGATTGATATGCCGGCCTTAAGACCTGATTCTATTGTCGAAGATCCAGTTGGTGATTCCTCACGTCCACAGTGCCTTTCAGAATGTTGCCATTACCACCTGAAGAATGTGATGATAACCGGCTTTTGCTCTGCAAAGAGCATGGTCGAGCTTACGATCCATATTATCGAAAAAACAAAGTCATTGGCATGTGGGCATGACAGTTTTAGCAAATGCTTGAAGCTGAGTCAGGATGCACTTGTGGAGGCTGAAAAGGCCCGTGTTGCCATTCAGAGATATGTCGAGGGGAGAGCGCCCTCATCTGTGAACCTAAAGGTTATTGTACCGTGTAGCCAGTGCATATGCTGACAAACATTAGATGTTTCCCAGCTGTGTTATGTGAATTGCGTCCCTAATGTATGGCTTTGCGGAATGTGTTAAGATACTATAAAACAGCATGAATATCAAATGCAAGTTCTGTTTAAAGATTGTCTTATTTCGAGTCATCCATAATATGTTCCTTTTTTAGCATGCTCGAGGAATACTCAGGCTCGTTCGGTGGAGGTCTGGCTAGCTTCGGCTCGGCTCCTTCCTTCCTCTATATAAATAGAGCTGTTTTTTTTTTCTCTTCTTTTGAAGCGAATAGAATAGGAGCTGGTGAAGTAACTATTTTTTTTCATCATTATCTTTGGTCCACGCCACCGTCCAACGCCGCAGTTCCCAGGTGGGTGTGTACGCGTAGCAAAATACAGGAAACCAATGCCTCGGATGCTCTGTTGTCCATCCTTTGCGAGACAGAGGAAACACTGTTGTTCAGTCCCGTCCCAGGGTGCCCTGCGCCGCCGCGAGCTTGAAGCCGCACTTGCCATCGCTGGTGGCGTGCGCGCCGGGGACGGGGGGAGCGCACAGCCGGTCCTTGCCAGCGACGGCCTGGTGCGAGCGCGACAGCGCCGGATCGTACGACGGCCCGCCGTGCTGCAGGTTCGCCGGCTGGCACGGCTTGCACCGGATCCACGTGAGCGCGCCCATGCCCAGATGTACAGGAATGCCATAGCTGCGGCAGAGGCAAGGTTCGGGCTTTGTAGCTGACATAGTGTTTATTTCATCAGTTACTATGTATTTATTCTGTGGACGCCCTTATTTCCTGGAATGTTTCATCTTGAAGCTGTCTTTTGTTGAGCAGATAAGGCTCCACATCATTGCGATGCATGAATTATGTGAATACAATAAAGGAGAAGGTTTTTCAGAGGGTTTTGATGCACACCTCAACATTCTGTGGCCGCCCCGCCAGCGGTGCCACCTGCCGGAGAGGACTCGGTCATGGAGGAGCCCCCTTCTGCGTTCGAACTGCCCAACGCGCCCAATGTGGGGGCACGCAGGAACGACGTGCCGAGGGGGCCTGAGCGGGCTAAGCCGCTGCTCGTCTACGCCCGCCGAAACAAAGCAACACACGGAGCAGACCTTCCACTGGACGTGGTTGAGGTCCCGGCGACGGACGCAGCGGCGGCTGAGGTCCCGACGACGGACGCAGCGGCGGCCGAGGAGCTCGACGCGCCGGTGGTTGACGCCACAGAGGAGGACAGTCTGGGAGCAGAGGAAGCTGATGGAGGCACGGAGACAGAGGATGACGGTGCTTGCACCGCCTTCTGCAAGAAAATGTTCCCGAAGGCTCCGGAGCCGCTCCTTCCAAGACCGGCCCCGCCTCCAAAACAACAAGCCAATAAGCCGAGGACCAGAGGAACTAGAAGGACACTAGCTCCCACCCGCTCCAGCCTGCGTCTGGCCGCTCGTCCTTCCTCCACACCGGTGGCACAGCGTGCCCAGCTCCGGGTCATGCGCGACCTGGAGTTCATCGATGGCAAATCGTCGGCGACGGATGCAGCAGTCACCGAGTACATTGACAGTTTTGGACAGGACCTTCCTGACAAAGCGATCAAGGTACTACGGACCGCGGCGAGGCTTGACGACATTGAGCTTTGCAGGGCGCTAGCTGCAATTGCGGCGGAATTAGGGGAAGACGCAGCGGAGGTCCCATGATAGCGCAGCTAATAGATGCACTTTGGTTGTTTTTAGAACGTGAGTAGTCAGTTTTTAATTTTTCCACACCTAGTTTGACAGTTTGTCAAACTTAGGAGGTTGTTTTTGCGCTGCTTGCGCATGTAATTCTCTGTCTTCTTATTAATATAAGCCGGACTTGATCCGGATCTTTCAAAATAAATAAATAAAAATAAATAAAATAAAAAAATAAAACATCAGTTGAGCTATTTCAAATGTACGATGACCATAGGAGAGAAGGTGTTTTGTTCTCAACAGAAAAGGAGTTTCGGGGTTATTATGCACTGCTTAAGTTAGACAAACATCCTGGTTACAAGGTGAGGCAAATTGAACGGATCTGGTCTTTTGTGTTCTGATATTTGCTGGCTCATACATACATCTGAATTAGGTTGAACCGCAGGAGTTATCTCTGGATCTTGCTAAGATGTCTTGTGAAATTAGAGGCAGTCCAGAGATCTTGTTTGCAAGAAAAGTTGCAAGGTAATCATACCATCAAACATCATTTGTGATTATCATATTTGCACTAACTTTCATCTAATGCCTACGTTTTTTTATACAATCAGACTATCAGAGCATGCAGAATGGGGAACTTTATTTCCTTCTTCCGTCTTGCAAGGAAAGCTACATATTTGCAGGCCTGTTTGATGCATGCTCACTTTGCAAAGGTAGAATTATTGTCTTTAAAAGCTGTTCATGAACATACCCTTTCAGTGCAAATTATTCATCCTAAGCTCTTATATTTCCTAGGTCAATTGTGCTTGTAATACTGTAATGGCAACAACAAAAAAAACCTTGACCAGCCTAGTGGGAACTGTTAAGAAGAAATAGGCATCCAATCAACTTGGGTGGGTTTAGGGGTACACCCTCAATCAACTGAGCTAGGCTCGGTTCCTATAATATAGTGGAATTAACTGTGAATCTGTGATAATGAACTTAGAATGTGAGCATTCTTTTCACAATGCAAAAAATATACTTGTCATAAAGATAAACTTGATTCATTTCAGTTGTGGAGTGCTACCATTGTATGTTTGTCGTATATCAAATTAACAATTTGCTACCCACTTGATTGAGTAGAAATATTTTGCCATCCTGGCCCATTCGGCCATTCCCAATGACTACTGCTCAACGGAAATTTTTGTGCCCAATGATTGGAAAAGGTATTGAACTCACTGGGTCGTAATAGAAATATCATAGGCCTGGCATCGTACTGCATGTTTAGAATACTTCAAACTTTTTGATAACGGTACAGGAAAGCTTTACAGGAAGAGTAAAAGTTATTAATATAAGACATGAAGTCAATGCACAAATATACAGAAAGGGAGAGATAAAACTCCACAGGTTAAAAGAAGTAGACATAAACCACCTAACCTGTCTAATTAACTAAAGTCCCGACCATCATGGAAATTCGAACTTTTAAATCCTCGAAACTTTTTCATCGTGACTTAATGAGTGCACGTTGTTACACATTATTTGACTATTGACATTAGATAACTTTATGATAGCAGTGTGCCAGTATCTGTCAGTACTCCTAATTCCTAAATCACTACTTCGGTGTACTTTCATGAGTAGGCTGCTGTTCTTCAATTTCATGTGCACTTCCTGTCAATTTAACAAGTGAACTCTCTTCGCAGCTAAGGAGGCAAGCACTTGCTTCCTTGCACAGTGGTCTTCAGAATGGCCAAGGCATACCTATTTCCCAATTTGTGGAGTGGCTTGCTATGGAGGTCAGTATGTTTTCTTCCTTGGACAGAAACTAATTCTGAACTGGGAACTTGAAATCCTTATGCACCTTCATTTTCCTTTCAAGGACGAGGATGTTGAAAGTCTATTAGAATACCATGGTTTTGGGTTGAGGGAGTATGAAGAACTGTACCTGGTAAAAAACGACCTTTTGTTAAAAGTGAAATCGATTTCCCATCTGGCTGTTCACAGCTTGATCATTCGAAAAAATCGCAGAGGATCATTGATGATGTTTCTTCTGGGCCAGTTTGTGCTCGTCTTATGAAAGAAAAGACTGTCTTTCCATATCCTGGTCAACTCGTTGCTGGCAAAAGAGATCTATTTCTACCACAGAATGCTCCTGTGATTCCTCCTGATGGCAGAAGGGATTTGGATCCACCATTTCCTGGGCCTGTTTCAATCACTCCTGGCAGACAGATTAGCTCACTGTTTTCAGATCCTTTCTCTCCAAAATCTGACAATAAACTATTCAGGTCAACACATCCAAAGCCTCTCTCCCCCTCTGATGGTAGAAAAGACGTATTTTCATCTTTTCCTACTGCTGCTTCTCCACGTGCTGGCAAGAGGGACATACTCTCAAAAACACCAAAAGTAACTTCACCAAAAGCCGTAGGCAAGACCAAGTTGGCTAATGATCTTCTTGATTATAATTATTGATTATAATTTTAATCCTTTGTTGCAAGTGTGATGTGTGCATTTCTGCCAATGCTTTGATGGAGAGCTAGTACCGCCAGAGATAGAAAGGGTAATTGTCATTATTATTATACGTAGTTACAATGTTGCAGCACTTTCCAAAATTTGGCAAGTTTCCCATGCTAATCAGATTCATGTGTCAGTGTAGGGACATGTTGGACGGATTGCTGAATTGTTGTTTACTGATTGCCTAATTAACTCCAGCATGAATTACAGGTTACCTATCCGGGTGCAGTCACCACACAGAGTGCATATATGTGCCGCTATGAAGGGTCAAGTGTGTTTCTCATTCATTCATAATGCATATCATTATATCGCACTCCACGAATGATCTGAGTCTAACAAAACCAAACTTGCACACAGGTTCAAGTAAACTTGCTAAGATGATCATCGATGTCCTTGCAGGCAAAATGTATAATTACTCCGCCAAATGCTATGTGTATGTCTAAGTGTGTAATACAAGATTTGGTGTGGAAGGCGCCTTTGCTGCCTCTGATACACCCTAATGTATAAGACCATCTATTGGCACGCACCCTTATGGCAGCTCCTACGTAAGAGCTTATGTATACTTGTGTGGAGTGGAAACATTGGTGGACTTCTGAACTTGTCTTTGATTTATATGCACACCTTAATGCAAGACTGGAATGGTTGACAACGTAATACGTACCCGACTGGAATGTTGATCTGTAGTTGGTCATTTTTTAAAAATCATAACTGTAATAACAGATGCTGCTGTGAAACCGTAGCATCATTCCAGTTGGATAAAATTTGCAGGGGGAATGAGGGAACCAATTTCAGATCACAAAGTGAGCTCATGTTATTGACAGGGGTAATTCAAAGGACACAGTTTGTCCAGGCGGCAATATGTTTACTTAATATAATCAAGTGGCGAAGTACATGAACATTATTATATAGAACAATAACATGAGTAATCTAGGAGATAATACGAGAGGGAGGCCTGGTGACAAATGCGTGCAAAATGACGCAGATCAAAGTAGCTGCAGCAGTCAGGACTCAACTTGAATTACAGAACATCAGCAATCCGACGTGTCTTCCCTGCCCTTGGGTTCTCTTCATCAGTACTGGCATAATGACTCCGCTTCTGCTGGTCCTTCCAAGATCTCAACGTGGAATGAGGAGGTCTTCCATTCTTAATAGGCCTATCTGGACAGCGAATTGGAGCCTTGGATTTAGGGATTGTCACACTTGGTGTAGCAACAGATTGCTTATAATTTGTAGTATGATCGGTAATGGGTGACTGTAAATTAGCACTGGAAATGTTGGGTGGGCTACCCACCAAGGAATCCAGTGCTGACATTGCTTGAGAGAATGCTTCATCACTTATCTCTTCGGGTCCATAAGCTACTTGCATCATGTGATTTAGTAGAGCCCTCTTCTTCAACACATTAATAGATGAACCAGAAATATCCAATCTTGTTGCTGGACATATAGATGTGTCATGTTGAGGATCGTTCTTCAACCATCTAGGCATAATATTTCCCTTTGGTACCTCCTTAACGTCGAGGTGTACTAGTACCTAAATAAAACAAAAGAAAACGGTAAATTAAGAAATGCTGCAACGGTAAATAAAGATAAAAAAACACATTATGAAAACGTTGAAAGCAAGGAATAATCACAACAACGGCCTCTTTATTAGTACCTTTAACGAATGGCGACACAACATTCCCGTGTGCTCATACAGCCCACACTGACAATAAACCTTGTCACCACAAACGTAGCGGACCCTATAACGCACTTGATCTGGATTACCATCAGTATAAGAATGAGCTACTTCAAAATTGCCAGCATCGTCCTCCTAGTGTACATAGACTCCGCATGTCGCTCAATGGGCACACCCACACGGCGCTTTCTGCTGTAAATTGAAAAATTGTAAGAAAGCTATAACTATGTGATGATTCGATTACTGAGTAGATGTAAGGGAGTAGTAAGCCTCCATAATAATAGTTTAGGAGAATACCACCTGTTTTGTGACATGTATTTCCTTTCCTTCTTGATCATTCCGATCCAGTTGAAATTCATTAAACTTTCGTACAAACATATGCATTGGTGCTGATTTCTGAACGAAATGCTTTAGCATATGGTTGGCACTTTCACTCCGTTGGGTACTAGTCATACCAGCACAGAAAATATCCATAAAGTTGGGTTTCGCCCACTTTGACCTGTACTTATACAATCTCAGCAAAAACTGGTTATTTTCAAGATTGTACTTCCGCATTAGCTGTCTCCACTTCCTTTCGAACCTAGTTACCATAATTTCCTCAGTAACAAGTTTATTGAATTCTTTCTTAAAGTTGCTATGCTTGTTGTATGGTGGACCAACTTTTTGCTTGGTTTTCCTAAGAACATGCCATCAACACCAGCGGTGTCGGGTGTTCTTTAAGGTGGACTTTATGGCGGCAGCCATTGCTTGGCACTGATCTGCAACGTGGACATTAATTAAATTGCAATGCAACAAGTTAGTGATCCAACTCACATGGGTATTCCTTACACAGATGAAACAAAAATATGATTGGTGATATAAGGTCATAACCTGTGAGAATTGTCGCTGGTGCATTGCCACCCATTATATCTACGAACTTGCTGAAACACCACTCACAATCTTCAATCCTCTTGGAAGCCAACAAAACCCCACCAAAAACTATAGATTGAAAGTGGTTATTAACTCCAACGAATAGACCGAAGGGCAAGTTGTAAAGATTTGTACGGTACGTTGTATCAAATGTGACGACATCGCCAAACTTTGCATAGTCAAACCTATTCTTACCGGTGCACCACAGCAGTGATGAAATCTTGCCATCATCGTCAACGGAAAAAGTAATTTCCATACCTAAGTCAGAGCACTTCATCTCTTGCAACAACCTCACAGTTTTCCCGATGCCGTCCTTTATGTTTTCCTGCGCTAGTCTAGCACACAAAGATCTTACAGCCTCCTTTCTGATCGACTGGACTGCTTGAGAACCATGGACACCCAGTATGCTGCAAACCCGAACTATAGTATGTTATTCTCACGAAGCTTTTGAACAAAATCCTTCATCATTGGATCAATCTCACTATGAGAAAGCCATTGTTTGTTCTCCCCGTATGTGGCAGACAAGGAGTGGTTATGCTTCGTGACAACATGATTAATGAACCAACCATGATCACTGCTCCGATGAAGCCTAATCATGGCTTTGCATCCAGTCCTACAGGTTGAAGCAAGACTGTTGGGGCTAAGTCCCTGCAAAACATGGCCCAGTCAGTGATGGTGGGACAATCATGCAACGCTCTCTTAAGAAGAAGGTTTATTTTCAAAGGTTGACTAACGAGAATAGAATATCAAAGTAAAAAAGGCCGAACCAAATATCCCTGATCACTACAACCGACGCAACACAGTCATCTAATAGATTACCTATATGTTGTATTTTTTAAGAAGAGCTTCGATTATTACTGTTGCATACAGTCAATAGTGCTTACATTTACTTAAGATACAGAGCTATGTTTGATAAACTCGATCTTTATATTAGCCAAAATTTGGGTTCTGAAAAATAAATGTAACTTAGGAAGCTCTAGAAATGAGGTCTGGAGTACCTCGCTTTCTTTCTAAGATTCACTTGGCCTCTAATACATGTAAAACAAATGAGAATCAGAGTTCATGTGCACCCAGGCTCACGCTTGGCAATTAAAAAAAAGATATTCATTCAAGTGAGAAACATTCCACAGAATACACAATACACAATTAGTTAAATTGAGAGAATGGATTCATGTTGGAAAGGGTCATGATAATTCTGAAAAGAGCATCATCCATCATACATAATACCAATACTAGGACATCTATAAAACAGGTAGACATGGTGTGCGAGTGGAAGAGTATGAACTATTTCCTGGATCTAATCTGAGAAGTACTAACAAACACCTGCATAAATGAATTAACAAAAAGCAGAGCGTGACAACTCTTTCATGGATCTCTTGTAAAGAAGGTTTATTTTCCCAAATTACCTCGCAAGAACAGACAAGGTCCTGCCTAGTCATATAGTCATTGTCATTGGTTCTATTTCTTCCTTTTCTTATGCCAAACCCAATTTCCCATGAATATAAATTGTAAAAATCCTTGGCTTCTTTGGCCGAGTTGAACTCCATCCCAACAACAGGTAAGAAGATAGGTTCATTGTTGTGGGACTTCAGTGCCTGAGTAAGAGGATTTTCCTGTAAAGGTGCAATCCGTGCTTTAGGGCCATGTTTCCCTCTTTTCCTGCATCAAAGAACAGAACGAACAGAGGGACCAAAGTGAACAACAGCAATATAGCAAGGTGGAATCGCTGACTTCACAAAATCAAAATAGCGAGTTGAAATAGACAAAAAAAAAAGGATAAGACTGGTGTACGATATATTTACCTCCTAAGATGGTTCGGAGCAGATGATACCGAATTCGAATGAATAAACGGAGGCCGATCTGCATAGGTCACATTACCTGAAGAGAAAGGAGTCTGAGACATTGGGTCAGGTACCTGAGATGCCATCGATTGGGTGGATTGGAGGATGCAGAGCGTGGACGAATCATAGACAGTTTCCTTCGTCGACTGATTCCCTGTAGTCATGGAGGAAGACCTGTGATGGCCTTGCATTGATCTACTCATAGACGGTGAGCTCCGTTGGCGAGTTGACGCCGGCGAAGGAAAGTGCTGGTGGATCGGAGCTGGAGCGCCGGCGTTGCGAATCGTATGCGAGAAGCCTCGATCGAAATGACAGGAAACCATTTACAGGTCTGGTATATCCAAATTTGCGTGTGCACTGTGCAGGCGTCAACAGAGTCTGGCATATCAAATTTCGAAAGGGGCACCCGAATCATTTCAGGGCCTGTCTAGATCCCATAAAATTCAAAATATTTTGGATTTTGGTTTTCCATTTTGTAAATTGGAACTAAACACCACCCAAAATATTTGGTAAAAAGTGGTTCATTCCCTATTTTAGGTTTTGAACTAAAGAGATCAAAATAACCCAAAATTTTGCATTGGTTTATGTGCCACCCTCACAATCCCTATCATTGGAATCCAAAATAGCCAAACTTTGGTTGAAACTAAACACCCCCTGAAATATTTTGCATTTTGGATTTTGGAATCCAAAAAAGTTGGCATTTTGGATTTTGAATTTTGGGACGGAACTAAACAGATCCTCAATTTGACTAATATTGATGCTAGAATCATTTAGGGGGTGTTTAGTTCCCCATGGAATCCAAAATATTTTGGATTTTTTCTCTTTATTTTGCAAAATGGAACTAAACACCACCTAAAATATTTGGTAAAAAGTGGTTCATTTCCCATTTTGAATTTTGGACTCAAGAGTCTAAAATAAGAGAATCTTTGTATTGGTTTGTGTGTCATCTTCACAATCCCCATCATTGGAAGACAAATTTTGGATGGTACTAAACATCCTACCAAAATATTTTGTATTTTGAATTTTGGAACCCAAAATAGTTGGAATTTTGGATTTTGGATTTTAGATTTTGGTTGGAACTCAACAGGGCTTTAAGAACAGGGCTTTAAGAAATTGCCAAATTGACACAGAAATATCTCAGAAATTGCCAAATTAGCAAATCCTCACATTCAGAATTCAGAAAACGAAAATTCGAGGGCAAGAACTTTGCAGAGAAATCATTGGTCAATCCGAGTTCGGGAACAACCTAACAGAATCTTACCGCTATGGATTAACGACTCGGCGGCCTTTGCGAGAGGGGATCCCTACCAGGAACTTGCAAGTTTGAGAGCCAGAACCTAGCAGAAAAATCCTTGGCGAGTCACAGGTCACAAGCGACCCAACAAACCTTTACTTCTATGGGATCTATGGATTTCCGACTCGGTGGCCTTTGGCCTTGGCGATTGCCTCAAGGAGCTTGTCAACTTTGATTCGGAGCAATGCTACCACCGTCTCTTCCTTGAACTGTATCCATGCTCCGACCTGTCCAGAAGCGGTCCTATCGCCATGATCATCGCCGAGGTTCTCCGGGACACCCAGGTCGACGAACGGCTGGTCCGCGAGAAGGAGTGGACCCTCCTTGCCGCCGATGCCTGTCAGCGCCTCGACGCCGTCCGTGAGCGCCTTGATGACGCCCTCGACGTTGCCTGGGAGTGGGAGCACCTTCCCGCCGTCGCGGCCTGCAAGCCCGTCGCCGCTGTCGATGTCGGTGATGACGTCCGCGAGCCCGTCGCCGCTGTCGACCTCCGCGAGCACGCCGCCGCTGTCGCCCGCAAGGACGAGGGCCCGTGCTCCATCAGTCTTGAGCCAGCCGAGGTCGTCCTGGGAGAGGGTGCCCACCTCGACGTCCTCGTCTCCGAATCCGAGTGCACGGCAAACTCTACCGAACCTCTGAGCATCGATGGTGACTTCGTCAAGCAAACGGAGGACAGTAGAGGAATCTGCCGTGAGACACACCGTGTTCGCCGCGGCTCTCAAGGCGTCGAACCAGGTCCTCTTCATCCCCACGGAGTCCTTGAGATCGACTTGGGCGAGATCCGAGCACGTCTCCAGGCCATCCAACTGATCGTGGTGTAGAGCGGCCCGGCGAAGCAGCTCCATAGAGCCCTCGTGGACCTTCCAGCGCTGCCCGCTGTACATGATCTGCTCCAAGAGCATGCCGTGGATTGTCGCCGCCTCCTCCAGAGTGCAGGACCCCACGAATTTGAGCCGGAGAACCTCGCCCAACCCGACTCTGCCGATGAGTTCCTCCAGCCCCCCAGCCGTGGAGAAAATGGTCGTAGGCGTAGCCGCGGGGGAACCCATAGCTGGCCGCTGCTGGTCGGCGGTTGCGGGAAAAGCGGGGGGCGGTTGGGAGAAATGGGAAAAGGCCGAGGAGGGAGAGGGAGGTGGGGACCGTTTGCGACTGTGTATGAGTTGGCGGACGTGGGGACGCTGCCAATAAATAAGACGGGGTGTGCCTGTGCCCACGCAAGCCGTCCATCAGATCTTTGATTCGTTCTGTGCTTGCCACATGTCGCCCGTCCTTGCGTCCGCTCGAATTTTCTCCGCCGGAACTAGCGTGAAGTTCTGCAATCTAATTCCTCGCCGCCGTCACGCACAGTGGACATGAATATGCATCATCCACACCCATGGATTTGGCCGTGTCTTTGCTGCGTGCATGCGCAGGGAAATGAGGACTGATGGCCATGAAAAATAATGCTTCACTCAGACTTTTTTTTAGATGTGCATATATTTACCTTAAACCATATGAATTGAAATGGATTGAAGTGAAAATTAGTTAAAAAGAAACTCAAACACATGTGATTTGAGGAATATCCATGCGTATTCAAACAAGGTATATGAAGATACAAGGTATATGGAGGTGGAGTTGGAGTCGAGGCTAACGAGAAGAGCCTGAGCGAAGAAGAGTCGCTAGAAGTCAGGGAAATTGATTTTTATTTTCCGATTGGATCAGTCTGATACAACAAAAAATGCAGTGTTAAAGCCCTAGAAAGGTTACCTAGTAACCATAATCCATTAGTTTTAAATTATGTTGATAATATCAGTTATGGTAAGAAGAGATTTAGATATGAAAAGTGGTGGTTAGACAAAGAATCTTTTAGAAGTATGGTTGAAAAAGCCTGGAATTCACATTGTAATTTTGTTAAATTTATTGATAGATGGCAATTTAAGGTTAGAACCCTTAGAAGAACAGTTGGAGGATAGGCAACCAATGAGTTGGCCAAGCTAAATAAATCCAAGGCTACTCTCATGGCAAAATTCAGTAGGTTGGAAAGTCTTTCTGAAACAATAGGTCTCACCTTACAAGAGACAGTGGAATTAAGAAGGGCGGAAAAACAGTTAGGATAAATTTGGTCCCTAGAGGAGATTAAAACTAGAAAGAGATCTAGAGAAAGGAACCTTCTTGAAGAAGATAGGAATACTGCATATTTTCAAGCAATAACTTATCAAAGAAGTAGAAAAAGGAAGATGGAGTGTTTAGAAGGACCTACATGTCTAATTTATGATAAAAAAAACGAATGATGAATATAGAATTTTATAAAAATATGTTTGCTAAAGAAATTGATGGTGGCGTAAGTTTAGAATCCTACTTCTGGGATGAATAGGACAAAGTGTATGCAGTTGAGAGTGTTGATTTAATCGCCTCCTTTTTAGAATCTGAGATTAAAGAGGCTCTTTTCAGCTGCTATCTTAAGAAGCCCTAGGTGCCCTAGGTCCAGATGTCCTACCTTTTCTTTTCTATCAAAAGTTCTTGGACCTAATTAAAAAGATTTAGTTGATATGTTTGAGGATTTCCATAAGCGTAGGATAGACCTGTATATGTTAAGTTGTGCTTTAGGTTTTGTTTAGATGCAAATGGTTTGTATTTTACAATTATTATCCAATCATGGAGTAACTAGGCGCAAAAGGTTTGTCTTGTAAATTATAGGTAAAATATGCAATTAGTTATTTTTTACCTATATTTAATGTTTTTGTATGTGTTCAAAGATTTGATGTGACGAGAAATCTTCTAAAGTTTTGGAACTTTGAAGGAATCTAAATATGGTTTTAGTCGTTTTGATCCCAAAAGTAGAGAATGATCCCAAAAGTACAGAATGCTACTAATATAAAATAGGTTAGACCTATTAGTCTTCTTAATTGTAGTTTTAATTATTTTTTTTCAAAAATTCTTACTTAGCTCCATAGTGCAAAGAGTTGTAGCTCCAAATCAACCTGCCTTCATAAAAGGTAGATATATATTGGAAAGTGTAGTGATTGCCCATGGATTGGTTCATAGCTTTAATAATTTTGGAGAACAAGGAGTTATTCTCAAGCTATATTACGAGGAAGCCTATGATAGGGTTAATTATTGGTCTTTTCTTTTTTTCTTTACTAAAATCTATGAATTTTGACTCATGTCTGATCAACTGGAAAATAAGCAAATAGAACTAGTATAGAAAAAGTTAACCATGGCAGTCATTATGGGTTGACCGTGGCGGTTTTCTTAACCACCTTAGAGTAAAGGCACGCTAAATCATGGCTTAACCATGGCGATTATATAAACATCTCGGTTAAGGGTGGCTTACGATAACCGCCTCAATTAAGAAGTATTAATCGAGACAATTGTTTAAAATCAACCGCTACGGTTAACTTTATTAAGGCGGCTATATAAATCAGCCCGCCTTAGCTAATATTTTAACCGAGGCGGGTTTTATTACTTGCCCATCACTGTTATCTTCTTCTAGATTTTTTGAAAAACTTATTCAAAATTTAATTTAAATTTCGCTGATGAAAACACAAATGAAGCAGAAAATAGATGCAAACATATTACATCCATTCTTACTTCCTCTATCCCAAATTATAAGACGTTTGATTTTTTTCACCTCAAGTTTGACAACTCGTCTTATTCAAAAACTTATGCAAAATATCACATCTTTTCTCGTGTGCGGCTTTATTAATAAAAAGTTCTTTTAGAATGGCTTACATTTGACTATTTTGTACAAATTTTTTGAATAAGACGAGTGGTCAAACTTAGAGTAAAAAGGTCAAACGTCTTACAATCTAGGATGGAGGAAGTATTAAGTTATTACATTAGTCTTGTCTTTATCATTGTTTCACAAATAGATGAGCATCTAATGTCATTCATACAAATCATTATTAACCTGAAAAGGGGTCCGGAAGTACATAATTGAAGATTCATACCTCGGTGGTCCAGTTTTTTATCTTTTTGAACTTCAGATCCTGCACTAACTCGTTTTCGGAGTTGAAGAATATATTCCCTTCATGCACACTCTCTGTAACAAACTTACATATATATGCTACTTTTTGTCTGAAGTCTTGGTTGACCTTCTCCGTTTGCCAGTATGGTTGAGCTATCTTGAGCTGCTACTGAATCTGGTGCACAAACATAGAATCCACATAAAACTGAGCCATAGAGTTGTTTGGTGCATTGCATGATGTATAGTGCACAAGGATTAATAGTAGTAGTAATAGTTGAAAGGTCCTAGATGGCTAGAGGGGGGGGGGGGTGAATAGTCTAATGAAATTCTACAAATCACTAGAGCAAAAGGTTAGATAACACTTAAACGAAGCTTTTTGCTCTACCTCTACTTGGGGTGCAAAGTCACCTATCCAAAGCAATTCTAGTTAGCTAAGTGTCTAACAATCAATAGCAAGAACCTAAGACACTTAATACAAGCTAGCAAGAACAACTACTAAAGAAGCTCACTAGACAAGATATGAATGAATATAAATGCAAGAGATGATGTGATTGATATACCGATGCCTTGTGATATATGGATGTCAATGTAGAGAACCAATCACAATGAATACCAAAGAGTAGCCGGGAGACAAGATGACAATCGATTTTTCTCCCGAGGTTCACTTGGTTGCCACCAAGCTAGTCCCCGTTGTGTCGACTACTCAAGTGGTGATTCAGTGGCTAATAGGCAATGACAAGCCTAGCCCACTAACTCGGGCGCCACAAGAATCCACCCAAATGAGAGTAACTCAATGACACGAGCAGTTCACTAGAGTTACCCTTTGGCACTCCGCCGAGGTGGGTACAAGCCCTCTCACAATCGTCGAAGCCGGCCGCAAACAATCACCAATTGCGCTGAAACTTCCTCAATCGCCCAAGCCATCTAGGTGTTGGCAAACACCAAGAATAACAAGAAACTCCACGGCGATGACGATGACCAAGTGCCACTAAGATGCAATGCAATGATCAAAGCACTTGGATCACTCAAACTCTCACAAGTCTGCAACAAGAGTGAAGAGAGTGAGTTGGGGGCTATCTCAAGCAAGCACAAATGTCTCAAGTAAATAGAAGGTGCAAGAGAGAGCCCTCGTAGCCGGCCAAAACATATTTATAGTCACCACCAAACAACTAGCCGTTTTGCCCCTTCTTTGCCACTGATTGCGTGCCTCCGGACGCACTTTGCATGGGGGGTCCGGACCAACGCGTGCGCGTCCGGACCCTCCTCCATTTTGAATCTGTCCGTTGGCGCCCTTCCTTGTGCCGACGTGTCGCCTCCGGATGCAAGGCACAGAAGCATCCGGATCCTTTTTTTTCTGCGTCTGGACGCAACTCAGAGGGGGTCTAGAGAGCTCCAAGTCTCCGGACCCGCGTCCGGTGTCCTGCGTTCGGACACAACTCAGCGTCCGGATAAATCCATCCGAGGAGTACAGAGAGCTCCAACCTCCGGACGATGCGTCCGGAGCCTTGTGTCTGGACCATCTTCAGCGTCCAGACCTCCTGTCCAGAGAGGCCGAGGGCTAGGGTGTGCATCCGGATGCAACCGCATTGGTCCGGACCGCACATCACTTGCGTCCGGACCCTGCGCCCGGAGCCCTTCTGAGTGTCAAACCGAGCCGCCTCTTCTTCTCCAAGTCTTCATGTGCTAACACCTTGTGATCCATACCTTTGTTCACTTGTGTTAGCCTTTACAATATATTTCTTGGATTTTAGTTCATGTTTATGTCACTTAGGTTTGTTTTGTATGGATATGCAATGCAAACCTAGTGGCACATGATAACCGCAATCGACACGAGTTTTCCCTTCTTGATAGTACGGCTATCTATCCTAAATGTGATCACACTGTCTATAGTGTCTTGATCACTAAACCGAAAATGGCCCTATAGATATACCTTTGCCTTAAGCCATTTCCATTCCATATTTTCCTTGTCCATGGAGTACTTGATCCATCATGATCATCCTTTAGGCTCCATGAGTCAAGGTGAACCACCCTATCTTGATCATACACTTAGTACAAGGGTTAGTCCATAGGTTTCATCAATTACTCAAAACCAAACATGGGCTTTCAATCTCCCCCTTTTTGGTAATTGATGACAACCTTTCACAAAGGAATATATACAATGAAAATTCCACTTTGGTAGTATTATCTCCCCCTACATATGTGATATATGAGTTTGGTTCATTTTGATCACATATGCATGAATAGGAATTGTGGGAGAGTGAATGCTACCAAATGATGCTAAGGTGTGTAGGATGGACCTTTGAAGCGTGATACCAATCGGAGTGCAATGTGAAACCATACTTAGCACCATGAATGTCTAGAAACCACTTGAAAACACTATGAGAGAACTAGATACCACATGAAAACCTAAGCATGCTAGTTCTTCAAGCACCAAGAAATTGTGTTTCTAGCAATCACCACACAAGCATATCATGAATATAAATACATATGCAAGCAAGCACTTATGAATGCACAAGAATATGCAACAATTTATTCATAGGCTTGCTCCCCCTACTTGTGTGCTTTCATTTTCAAAATTTTCAAAAATATTTTTCTTTGTCTTTGTCTTACTACTTACTTCTCCCCCTTTGTCATCTATTATCATAAAAGATGTGCTCAAAGGTTTGATTATTGGAGAGAAGTTTAGTTGTGGTTCAATCTAGATTACTTGCCCCAAGGTATTTAACTCGGTTTAAACCATGGACAAGCTTGTTCACACATCCTAGAATGGTTATCTTGCCCATGTTGAGTTAAACATTTGAAGTTCATGATCTAGATCAAACTCTAGGATTGCAAGCCCACAAATATGTCATATGCTACCACTAGATCAAATCAAGCATAGAAGCAATAGTGGTACCATATAAGCATCAAATCATTTGATTTTCATGAATGATTCTAATGAATTGATGTCTAGATGCACTAACAAGTCCTAATAAGGATGAATGACATGTCAACCAACTTGTACCTTGCTTTAGCTCGAAGGAGAGGCATGGCATATATGGGGGTGCATCAACACATATTTGAGAAATCAAGAATGTTCAATTCATTCCTTAGCTTGCAAAACCTCTTCTCATCTAATGGCTTGGTGAATATATTGGCAAGTTGATCATCGGTGCCAACACTTGTGATTTTGATATCACCCTTGAGTTGATGATCCCTTATGAAGTGGTGCCTTACATCAATGTGCTTGGTTCTTGAATGTTGAACCGGATTGTTGGTGAGCTTCACCGCACTTTCATTGTCACATAGCAATGACACTTGCTTGAAGTTGATTCCATAGTCATTCAAAGTTGCTTTCATCCAAAGCAATTGAGCACAACAACTACCCGCACTTATGTATTCGGCTTCGGTGGTAGAGAGTGCAACACTATTTTTCTTCTTTGATGACCAAGATATAAGTGACATGCCTAGCATTTGACATGTGCCTGATGTGCTCTTTCTATCAATCTTGCATCCCGCATAGTCGGAGTCCGAATATCCAAGTAACTCAAAGTTTGACCCCTTGGGATACCACAATCCAACATCTTGTGTATGCTTTAAGTATCTCAATATTCTCTTTGTAGCCTTCAAGTGACTTTCTCTTAGATAGGCTTGGAATCTTGCACACATGCATACACAAAACATCACATCCGGCCTAGAAGCGGTTACATAGAGTAGGCTTCCAATCATAGACCGATACAACTTTTGATCCACCATGTTGCCACTAGCATCACTATCCAAGTGTCCATTAGTGCCCATTGGAGTGCTAATGCCTTTAGACTCTTCTAAGCCAAACTTCATCATATCCTTGATGTACTTGCCTTGACTTACAAAGGTGTCATTCTTCAATTGCTTGATTTGAAGACCAAGGAAGTAGCTAAGTTCACCAATCATTGCCATTTCAAACTCATTTGCCATCATCTTGCCAAATTCTTCACAAAATTCTTGATTGGTTGAACCGAATATGATGTCATCCACATAGATTTGGAGCACAAATAGATCCTTGCCAAGCTTCTTGGTGAATAGATTAGTATCAACCTTCCCCATGATGAACCCTTTAGATAGAAGGAAATCCCTCAATCTTTCATACCATGCTCTAGGTGCTTGCTTCAAGCCATATAAAGCCTTCCTCAACTTGTACACATGGTTGGGCTTCTTGTCATCTTAAAATTTGGGAGGTTGCTCAACATATACTAGCTCATTGATGTATCCATTCAAGAAAGCACTCTTCACATCCATTTGGTATAGTTTGATGTTGTGTGCACATGCATAGGCCAATAGAATTCTAATTGCCTCTAATCTTGCAACCGGTGCATAGGTTTCTCCAAAGTCAAGACCCTCAACTTGAGTGTATCCTTGAGCTACTAATCTTGCTTTGTTCCTCACAACTATACCATATTGGTCTTGCTTGTTTCTAAATACCCATCTTGTGCCAATCACATTGTAGTTCTTGGGTCTTTCAACAAGTTCCCAAACTTGGTTCCTAGTGAAATTGTTGAGCTCTTCATGCATAGCATTGACCCAATCGGCATCTTGTAGGGCTTCATCAATCTTTGTTGGCTCTATGGATGATACAAAGGAGTAGTGCTCACAAAAGGATGCCAATCTTGATCTTGTTTGAACACCACTTGTAATGTCACCAACTATTTGATCAATGGGGTGATCTCTTGCAATGTTGGTTGGTTGGAGAGTTGGAACTTGATTGCTTGAGCTTGGTTGAGATGAACTAGCAACTTGTTGATCTTGCACTTGAGAGCCACTAGCTTGCTTGATAGGTGAGTTGAGCACTTGATCTTTGTCATCTTCAATGCCAATCACTTGCCTAGGCCTAATATCACCAATATCCATGCTCTTCATAGCATTTGCCAATTGAGATCCACTCACATCTTCTATATTCTCATTTTTAACTTGGGAGCCATTGGTTTCATAAAATTCAACATCATGAACCTCCTCAAGTATACCACTAGCCGAATTCCATACTCTATAGGCTTTGCTTGTGGTTGAGTATCCAAGTAAGAACCCTTAATAGAATTTGCACCCAAAGACTCTAAAGTATGCAATTTTGGACTTTCTTCCATTTAATAGCTCATATGGTGTCTTCTCCATCAATGGGTGACAATATAACCGTTTGCTAGAGTAGCAAACGGTGTTGATAGCTTCGGCCCAAAAGGAGTGACTCACATTGTACTCACTAAGCATAGATCTTGCCATGTCAATCAAAGTTCTATTCTTCCTCTCAACAAGGCCATTTGATTGAGGAGTGTACTTTGTAACACCCTAGGTGTTAAGCTTGCTTTTGAATATCATTTCATGATCATGAGCATAAGCATCATTGCATTCATGCATTTCCATGATCATATGAAATGATCACCCTAAGTGATCCCTTTGTTTTTATGTGTGTATGTGTTAACCTACACTTAGCTATAATTAAGTTATGCTTGTTTAACCAAGTGCTTGATGCTTTGATCACTAATAATCATCTAGGAATGCTTAGGGATGAAAATGGAACCATGTTTATGTTCATGATCAAGTCCAATTAGGCTTCTAGGGTTTAAGCTTTAATGATTGACCCTAGGAACCCTTTTGCTTGATTTAACCTTTTGACCTTATTAATGGCTTTGTTTTAAAAAGTTGGCTTAAGCAAAGTTGTAGAGTTTTTAATTCTGAACAAACTTTATTTAACCAACTTGAGGTGATTTGGATCCTAAAATACCCTAATTAGTCAATCAAGGCTGAGTTAGGGGCTGTTTTAGCTTCTGAAATTGCCTAAGTCTTAAGTGGTTTGCAGTTTGAATGTTACCATGTTTGAATGCTTGTAGTTTGAAATCTAAACCGTTTCAGCTCAAACAAATTGCACCAAAGTTGGAGTTCAACTATAGCTCTACAAAAGTGTGCATTTGGTTGAAGCTAAGATGCAGAGGTTAGGGAGTTAATCGTTGTGCAAAATCGGCCGTCAGTCGGCCTCATGCTGGTTTCAAATGTAGAGCAGAGCGCGCCGTCGGTCGGTGGCCGACCATGTCGGGCATCTTGCGACACATGGCAGCCGTACACCGGCGGGACGCCCGCACCGGCCACGCCTTGGACGCCCGCACACTCCACCTCGCGACCAAACGCTCACTCGCCCTCGCTCTCTCCCTCTCCTCTCTGCCTCGCGCAAAAGCGGAACACTGCGCCATTGCCGCAGCACCACCGTCGCCGAGATCCACCGCCAAGCACACCGCTGCATCTTCTACAACTTCGCCTGGCTCCACTCCATCTTCTACACCGCTCAGCTTCCGCGCTAACCGCACCGGTAAGCCAGACCAAGCACACCGCGAGCGCCATGGTCGACCTAAGCTCTGCCGAGCTTTGCGCCACCATGGCCAGCCCAATCCAGCGCCTCTCCCTTCCTTCTAGCTCTTGTACGTGTTAGCCTAGAGGTTGTAGATGCTTACTGAGGAGTCGGTTGAAACGATTAGGGTTAGGGTTCGCCGGAATGGGATCTCCGCCGCACGCGAGCGCATGGCACCCGCAACGCCGGCGAGGGTTACGCTGGGCTTCTCAGCGTCGCTCGCGTTCGTCTAAGTCGCGTTAGGGTTAGTTGGTTAGCTAGTGGATAGATAGCCGGAGTTGGTTGAAGCATCCACGCCTCGCCACCGCCGGAACAGAAGCACCGCGCCGCCGTGAACTCTGTTGGGAATATGCCCTAGAGGTAATCATAGAGATGATGTATTCCTTGTATCCATGATATGTTATGAATATCCATTAAAGACAACTTGTATCGATTAGCAATTATGTGAATTGCTTGTGAAACTCTTTTACTTGTATGGTTATTATAAAAGTTGTCCCTGATCGGAGTTCGTGCAAGAATACACATGAATATTAGATCAGCACATTATTAGTTGATGACTATGTTTCACAAGTCATGGACATGAGATGTCAAACTAATAATGTGGGCACATGTAGGACATGGTGCTGGACAAACCCGACATGAGATTGTCTCTATACACATCGTGTACGTTATGTCCTTAGACCTGAGATTGTCGTATGTACTCAAGATGTGAAACGACCTACCCTAGGACTACCAAACGCTACTCCGTGACTGGGTAGTTATAAAGGTAGCTTTCGGGTTTGTCAGGAAACATGCTGTGAGACATAGTCAATCAATATGGAATTTGCCACTCTCCATATGAGAGAGATATCACTGGATCACTCAAATGATTAGATCATGAAATGCATGGCCGTGCTTGGGTTAAGTGTTAACCCACGAGTTGAACCAAATATCATGAGGCAAAGGAATAACATGTATATTGTATTGTGGTGGTTTGTATGATATGATCATAGAGTATGCATAGGAGTTGACACGCCTTGGTAGAGGCCGCTATCAACTATTGGTCGAGTAAGAGTACTTGGGCCATGTCTATGTGTGCGTGAGCCCATAGGGTCGCACGCTTAAGGGGCTGGAAGCCTAATTCGGGTTGGACCCAAATTAGACTAGGTTTAGGGTTGCTAATGGGCCTCCAACGTGGTTGCTCATTAGGACGCCTATATAAGCAAGGGGTGGGCGCGGGGCGAGATACTCACGTTCTTTGGCAGCCGCCGTCGCCCTCCCCACGCTCGCGCCTAGTACTCCTCGCGGACCTAGCAGTCCAGAGGCGTGACGCTTCTTCCCTGCATGTGTGGGATTGCTCGGAGGTGTTGCATCTAGAGCACAAGGACGAACCGCGAGAAGGAGACGTTGAGACGGACAACCTCGCAACTGCACGACACTGCTGCGACGTGCACGACTACATCAAGTCGCTTCCGCTGCACTTGCGCGCCTAGTGGTAACCCCGTGATCTATAACTAGCACTAGTTCCTGGTTTATGGGGTAGAAAATTTTTGTTTTCTGGCTAGCGTAGCAACCTCATAATCCTACAAACTCGCCATCGTGCCGCTGTTCATGTGGCTGAGCTCATTGGAGGGTTCGCCCAGCCCCAATCCGGGCTAGATCGAACCGCTAGGGTTCCGTGTAGGAGTAGCAGTTGCCAGTTTGGCCGCAGGAAGCTTGCGCCGGCTAGCGCAAGAACCGCAGCACCGCCATGCGGCCATGAACGCCGTCGAGCATGCTCCGGTGCGAATGGGGTACGACTAGCTACATGGTTCGATGCGGGTTGCGTAGGGGAACACAACCGTGGGGTTGGTTTAGCCGGAGACCTCACCGCCGGCGAGGAACCGTCGGTCGAGCACCTCCAGTGCAGTCGGTTCTGTGGCGAAGAACCTGACCAGTGGGTCCCATGTGTCATAGGCTCTAAATGTTTCTCTGTTTTGTCTTTTTAAGTTCTGTTTGCTAAATTTGAAAATTCATATCTAATTCTAGAAAAATGCTAAAAATGTGAAACTAGTTCTGTGAGTTTTGTTATGTTTTTCTCTATGCATGAAAAATGTTAAGTAACCTGTTGTTACTGTTCTTCTGTGTTGTTTTAATAAAAGTGAACAACATGCTTTATGTGCTTAGTTTAACTTGTTTAATTCATAACTGGAGTTTGGTATGTGCTAAAATCATGGTTCTTATTGTGTTGAGCTTGTCTCAGCATGCACTCCCCATGAAAATTGTTAAAGTGGCAGTAACCTGTAATTTAGTGGCTTGTTATAGTTCTTTTAATTAAATGCTTGTTTAATTAAATGCAACCTTGTTAAATTGCTAAGCTAAGTTATTTATGGTTACTGTTCTTAATAATTTTTATACATGTGTTACTTGCTTAGTGTAAGCTAAGAAAAATATGAAATCTGTTGTTTTATACATTTCAAATTGTTTAAGTAATATTTGTATAACTTGTGCATGTTTTCTCATTACTAGCAAATAAGTAATTTTAACTCCTTTTTACATGTGTTTGCTGTTGTTGATGTGAACACCAAAGTGGTAGCTAAGTATGTAATATATCCTGTGTAATTTTATGATGATTTTTAGATGGTTGGTTAAAGGCTTTATAACTGTTCTAAGTTATCTCTGTTTGCTGTTAAACAACTGAAGCATGTTTTCTTACTAGAATCATTTGAGCTATTTGTGTTGAATTTCAGCAGTAGCTACAATTGGCTTTGTTGTATATAACTTGTTGATCTGTCTGGTGTTAAATTTTCATAGCCACAACCTATTTAGTTTAACTTGAGCATGTTTTACAAGTTCAACCTTAAATTTGTGTTTTCCTCTTTCTTCAAAACAGCTTTGCTTAAAGTGTCTGTTAGGCCTTTTTCATTTTGGATCCAGCTGGGGCGTTTATGGAATGTTTTGTAGATAATTTGATGACCTTTCCAGAATGTCTTAGTTTGTAATTTTTGGTTGTCTGTATCTCCAGTTACACAGTTTTCTTCTAGCTGATGTTTTAAGTGTTTCTATGCTATGTTATGCATGTGTTAAGTGTTGTATGCTTGTGTAAGTTAATCAAGTGTCTTAAACCATAAAACTTGTTTAATGCAGGTGTAAGAGAGCTTACCTAACTGTTTTGCCCCATCGTTTTTAAATATAATTTCAGACTGTGGGGATCTCCCCCACAGTATTTTTCGGTCAAAAAAAAGAGAGCTTACCTCAGAGGAGAAACTCTATTACAGGTTGCAAAAGAAGGGTAAGTGTTAACTTCTATACGGGAGAAGAAATTTACACATATTCAGTCAATGAAATAAAATGTTGCATAACACATTCATCATGAGCATCCATTCATATGCATTAGGAATGGCTCATTCTAGTATATGACTTGTCATATACGTTGGTTTATCATACATGTGTACATGCATCCAGGATCGCCGGAGGGAGTGACCTTGCTGGAGTTTGGGGAGATAGAAGGAGGAGTCCCACCAGAGTTGCAAGCTCCAGAAGCTCCAGAAGAAGGAGAACAGGGCCCTGACCTGCCTGAGTGTCATAACCACCTCCCTTCCACCTTCATGAAAGGCAAGCCCCAGAGCATTATACACCTTCTTACTCTATTTAAAGTATTTTACTTACAATCCAACCACTTGTTTGTGCATTAAGTTAGTAGGATTTGAGATGGAACCCCTTGCTGCATTATACCTTCCTTGTCCACTAAAAAGAACCTTGTATGCCCAGGATCAAAACCTTTCTTAGCCATGCTTAGACCGGTAGCGTGGTTGGTCTATCATCCCCCACAAAGATAGGTTGCTGGTCACGGTTGGCTATAGTTTGCTATCGTGGAAAATAACCATGTGGAAGTAATAAATCGAGACCGGGCGAACAAGGTGTGGTGAGCCACTTGACTTGGAGGTCTTATGAGCGGGTTCTCTCTGCCTGTGTCACTAGGCACTGGATCGTGGTTGGACATCTACCGAGATTGAACGCATGCCTCTGTTATAGTTGGCCGAACAACTCGTTTCGACCGCGAAGCCTAACTGTGGGTTCGGGCCGGAATCTCTACCTACTTGGGTCATGAAGACCGCGAGCGGAATACTAGACCGTGGGCAAGCACCCTGAACATCCTGGCCTGGCACCAAGGACAGACACTACTTGAGCTACCTGGCTACCGTGAGTCGCTACTCATGCCTGTACATGGAGATCCACGGGCTACCCGAACGATAGTGAAGGTGACCCGCATAAGCGTGCCGGCAGGCATACTTGGGTGTGACTGAGGAATAAACCTCCAGCTAGATAGGAATTCAATTCGAATCACGGTCTCTCCCCATCAGTGAGAAACTTGAAAGATCTTCCTCCCACTATAGAAATCTGAATTCTAATAAGTAACCAAAAGATGGTTATGTGGTTTTGTTCCAAGCACAATATGGTTATTAATGTTTGATAACTCAGTGATTGCTCTAGTACAGGTGCTAATGAGATCTACTTAATGTTACTTAACCTGATGCTAAATGATGTTTTCTAATGATGAGAATACATGAGTAATTAGGATGCTCTTTTATGCAAAATTCTGCTATCCCATGATATCCACTTGATAAAGCCTTGCATAATCCGTGAAGTGTCTATGGTTATGTATCTATCTCTCTGTCGGGTAAGTCTAGCTGAGTACAATTGAGATACTCAGGGTTTCTTTACCCTTGTTGCAGATGGTATGGTCTATTCTGGATATTGCGAGGCGTGCCTCTACCCTACATGTGATGAAGAGTGAAGGCCATGGGCAATGGTGAATTCTGAGGTCTCTCCTTGTTGCTTTTGATGGGACTGTACTAGACCTGACACTATATTTGTGTTAAACCGTTTGCAATGGGTTTTGTGAAACCTAATCTTCCGCTACTTTGATTTGAACTTGGTGTTGTAATAACACTCCTTTAAACTCAGTTGTAATATTATTTCGTTTTGAACTTATCACTGTGAATGTGCGGTTACTGAATCTAGTGTATGATCCCGGGTTGTTACTTGATTGTGATTTGAGATCCTTCGAGATTTCAAGGACTACCGGGCTTATATGGGCTCTTGTGTGAAAGAGTTTTCAGAAATGATGACCATTGCACTAGTGCTCTTATATGTTGGGCGGTTCCTTGACATACTTGGCCGAGAATTGATGCTTCAATCCAATCTCATCACATAGCTCTTCAACTCTTGTATTCTTGAATTCACTTCCATTGTCACTTCTCACTTTCTTGATGGTAGTTTCAAACTCATTGTGACATCTCTTGACAAAATTCTTGAATGTGGCAAATGTTTCACTCTTGTCATTGAGAAAGAATACCCAAGTATATCTTGTAATATCATCCACTATGACAAATCCATACTTGTTCCCTCCAGTACTAGTGTAGGTTGTTGGACCAAACAAGTCCATATGCAACAACTCAAGAAGATTAACGTGACAACTCAACTCAGAACCGAGATCCAAGGCATATGACAGGTGGGACCAGTATCCAGGAGGCAGAGGTGGCCCACAGACCCCACATGGGGTTCGACCGACCCCTAGGTGGGGCCCACCAGCCCCCCACTTAGCCCCTGAGCATTGGGCCATCTTCTAGAAGACCTAGGAGGGCCCACAGACCGGTTAGGGGTTCGCTCGAACCACCATATGGCGGTTTCACCTCCCCAACTGACTTAACGACTCCCCACATCAACACCCTTGATCCTTAGGTAGTTCTGAAGTCGGTTGGATCCAACGGTGCTTGATGAAGGTGACGCGGATCGCTGACGTGGCACCGGAGTAGCCCCTACTCCACCTCTAGGTATAAATAGACCCCTAGAGCTCCCTATTCATTTCATGCCTCATTGGAGAAACTACTCTCTAGTCTCTTAGCGGAGTTTTTCAATAGTGTTATGCTAGTTGGAGGAGAGTGAGGAGCCTTCTAGAGAAAGCCTCGGGTCTGTCGGGAATCTTCTCCGGAGTTCTTCCTCAGCGGATGCGAGTCTCTTGTAAGTTTAGCACTTGTAAGTGACTTCTTCTGAGTTCTTTATAGTATTCAGTGTTCTAAATCTGGTTTAGCTGTTATACAACTTTTCACGCTTGATCATCGCTTTGCTCTGAGTAAAGTGCTTTAATCTTAGGCCAAGGTTAAAGTAGTAAGATTAGTGTAGACATGGTGTCTAAGCTTAATCTTGCATTTGTAAACCGCTTCTCGCACGGATTGTTCATGGATGCTAGTAGAAGGTGACAACTCTATCTAGTCTCTGTATTCCACCACGTGTGTCAGATAAGTTCTTAAAAGGTAAGGCTTCAATACAACGTGACGACACGACCCGGTTAGAGTTTTTCCCTCTTTCTGACCTATCTCGTCGCCTCCTGCAAGAGAAGGGCTGATAAGGCCAGTATAACCAGCTATCCCTTGTTAGACATCTGTACTATCTTGAACCTCTCAGCCCAGTTATCATAATCTCCCTTGATCCATCATAGGACATATCTTTAATCCTAGTTAGATCACTATCGTTCCCTGAGGAAAATACGATACCTGGAATACTCCCAGTGAAGTGCTACAACGGTATAATCTGTGAGCTTGCGGATTTATCCAATAGTCATCAGAAATACCAACAAGCATTTCTGGTGCCATTGCCGGGGAACGGTAGCTTTTAACTATTACCTTTGGTCCTATTTTATCTTTTGTTTGAATTCATCTTTTCACTCCACATACACATATGGATCAAACCCCACTTATCGAATATGGTGCTCCAACGGGCGCTAGCTTGGAGCCACCTAAATCATCTCAGGCCGTGCTGGCTGTTCGTTATGAGCTTCGTCTGAGTCTCATAGCGATGGTCCAGGAAAAACCATTTTCTGGGGATGAAGATGAGAATCCCTATACTCATATACATGACTTTGAACAACTTTGTTCATGTGTCCACATCCAAGGGATGAGGCGAGGTACCCTTAAGTGGAAGCTATTTCCGTTTTCTTTAACGATAATAGCCAAACGATGGTACACTCACCACGTAGATGACACGAAAGGCGACTGGGAAAAACTGATGCCGAAATTCTGTTTGGCATTCTTCCCTATCCCTTGCGTCATCTGTCTTCGAAAAGAGATCATCAATTTCTCGCAAAAAGAGAAAGAATCTCTAGTTGATGCATGGGCCCGTCTGACATATCTAGTATCTTTAGACCCTGATCTCGCTATAACCGAGCCTACAATGTTATGACATTTTTATGGCGGTCTCACGAAGGTTCTTGATAACACCCCTATACTAACGTATATTATGAAGGACCCGCGGAAGAACAGAAACCAACCCCCAGAGAAGAAACAACATCAATAGCTTAAACTCTTCCCTCTACATCTCAAGAACATACTATCAAACCTGAACCACCAAGGGAAGAAGAAATTCACCCCTTGGAATTCCCCCTTGATACAGAGGCTGATTTATTTTCCGATTTTGGAAATGCCTTGAATCAATCTGTGCAAAAGAAGTCTGCAGCTCGGAAAGCTTCGAACTGCCACATCCCTAGTCTCATAGAGGAAACCTATATCCAGAAGATGGTTCAAGAGCTAGCCTCCATCATGAGCAATGAATGGTTAGAAGAGGCTGAATCTTCATTCGAGCCAATTCACATTCTTTCTTCCTCTACAACCATTCCTTGTCAGATCAACAGAGCTAAGTTAGACTCTCTTTATGATCCGGTCGTAGGAGTGAGCATTATGTCTAAGTCATTAGCTAATGCTCTCCTAGGCAATTTAAAACTGACTCCAACCAACAAGTTCTTGAAGCTTTCTTCAGGACAATTAATTGAGAGTCAGGGGATCGCGCAGACCATTCCTACGCTAATTAACAAAGTCAATGTCCTCTTGAATTTCTTCATTTTTGATATAGAGGAATTCGACTTGTTAATTGGACATCCACTCATGAGATTCCTTGATGGATCTCTCGATGGAAGTCTTAAGGGTCATCTAGGGAGTAGCATCAAGCTCTCGATTCCGCTCACCAATTCCATGAACATCTTGACGGAATCGCTCCCAGAATCTGACCCCATAGAGGAAGTGATGGTTGCATCTCTTCTAGAATCATCTCATCCTAATCTAGAAGAAGAAGCCGAAGATTTCATCCAGGAAGAAGATGAACTAGAAGAACCCATAGATCTGGAGAAATATGAGCCCCCATCTAAGCCCTATATAGAACTTAAACCCCTTCCAGTTGGTTTAAAGTATGCCTTTCTAAATAACGATCGTGAGGCTCCTGTGATTATCAGCGACAAACTCTCTCCTAAAGAGTCCTTCAAACTCCTCACCATCTTAGAAAAGCATCAGTCTGTCTTAGGCTACTCTCTTCAAGATCTCAAGGGCATTAGTCCCACTCTTTGCACACATTGCATCCCCATAGAACCTGAGGCTCTTCCTTCTAGAGAACCTCAGCGTAGATTGAACAATGCGATGAGAGAAGTAGTAAAGAAGGAAGTCTTGAAACTCTTGCACGCAGGGATCATCTACCCCGTTCCTCATAGTGAATGGGTTAGCCCTGTGCAAGTTGTGCCTAAGAAGGGAAGTATGACGGTCGTTCAAATGATAAGAACGGGTTGATTCCTCAATGAACCGTCACTGGTTGGAGAATGTGTATAAATTACCGGAGACTTAATAAGGCTACAAAGAAAGATCACTTCCCGTTACCCTTCATCGATGAGATGCTGGAACGGCTTGCAAAGCATTCTTTCTTTTGTTTCCTTGATGGTTATTCGGGGTATCATCAAATACCAATCCACCCCGATGATCAAAGTAAGACCACTTTCACATGCCCTTATGGAACATATGCATATAGGCGAATGTCTTTCGGCCTATGCAATGCTCCCACTTCTTTCCAGAGGTGCATGATGTCCATTTTCTCCGACATGATCGAAGAAATCATGGAAGTTTTCATGGACGATTTCTCCGTCTATGGAAAAACTTTCAAAGATTGCCTAGAGAATCTGGACAGAGTCTTACAAAGATGTGAAGAAGAAAGCACTTAGTCCTGAACTGCGAGAAATGCCACTTCATGGTTCGTGAAGGCATAGTGTTAGTACATAGAGTGACCGAACGTGGGATAGAAGTGGATAGAGCTAAGATTGAAGTTATAGAGTAGCTTCCACCTCCCACAAATGTCAAGGGAATTCGTAGCTTCCTTGGCCATGTTGGCTTTTATAGACGGTTCATACAAGACTTCTCTCAAATTGCCCGTCCATTAACAAGCCTGCTAGCCAAAGATGCACCCTTTGACTTCAATGATGAGTGCTTAGATTCTTTCTACGTTCTCAAGAAAGCACTCATCTCAGCTCCAATCATCCAACCCCCTGATTGGAAGCTCCCCTTTGAAATAATGTGTGATGCTAGTGACTATGTTGTTGGTGCGGTGTTAGGCCAAACCAAAGATAAGAAGCATCATGCTATTTCGTATGCTAGCAAAACCTTGACAGGGCCACAACTAAAATATGCAACAACTGAAAAAGAGTTGTTGGCCGTTGTGTTTGCTATAGACAAGTTTAGATCTTACTTAGTAGAAGCAAAAGTCATTATTTATACAGATCATGCTGCGCTTAAATACTTGCTCACTAAGAAGGATGCTAAACCACGCTTAATAAGATGGATCTTGCTACTCCAAGAATTTGATCTTGAAATAAAATATAAAAAGGGAGTAGAAAATTTTGTTGCCGATCATTTGTCTAGAATGCAATTCAAAGAAGCACAAAATTTGCCCATCGACGATTTTCTCAGAGATGACACACTCCTCAAGGTGACGGATTCCAACCCCTGGTATGCGAATATAGTCAACTTTATGGTTGCAGGACATGTACCACCAGGGGCAGATATGAAGAAACTAGTTCAAGAGAGTCGAGTGCATCTCTGGGATGAGCCATACCTCTATAGAGTATGCAATGATGGATTGCTAAGAAGATGCGTACCTATGGAGGAGGCAATCAAGATTATGGAAAGATGCCATGGAGCAGAGTACGAAGGTCACTATGGAGCATTCAGAACTCATGCTAAGATTTGGCAGAGTGGGTTCTTTTGGCCAACCATGTACAAGGATACTCATGACTATGTCAGAAAATGTGCAAGGTGCCAGAAGCACGGGAACATCAATGCCTGAGATGTCATGCCACTCACCAACAACCTACAAGTCGAACTCTTTGATGTATGGGGCATCGACTACATGGGGCCCTTTCCTCCATCAAAAGGGTACGAGTATATCTTAGTAGCAGTGGACTATGTGTCCAAATGGGTAGAAGCATTACCTTGTCGCAAAGCAGATGCAGCCAATTCAAAGAGAATGTTTCACGGAGTGATATTCCCCAGATTTGGAACCCCAGAGTTAGTCATAAGTGACGGGGGATCTCACTTCATTGACAAAGGCTTCCGCCAGTTCCTCACCAATCAAGGAATCCGACACAATGTTGCAACTCCATACCATCCTCAAACAAGTGGTCAAGTAGAAACATCCAACAAACAAATCAAGAACATTCTACAAAAGACTGTTGAAGAGATGGGTATGGCTTAGAATCACAAGCTACTAGAGGCATTATGGGCATATAGGACCGCATACAAGACCCCAATTGGTATGACACCATACCAGCTTGTATACGGGAAGACATGCCATTTGCCTATGGAGTTAGAGTTCAAAGCACATTGGGCAATCAAGAAATGGAACATGGATCTGCCAGCTGCTGGAAAATTCAGAAAGATGCAAATCTCTGAGTTAGAAGAATGGAGAGAAAAAGCATACCATAATGCCAGGATATACAAGGAGAGAACCAAGTGTTAACACTGGATTTTTGCACGATGACAAGTGGGCCAGTGCACGGTGAGTCTACAGAGATAGGTGTTCAGAGCATTCGGCAAATATCCGTGCGGTCGGTTAATTCCCAGATTCGGCAATCGATCGCGCAATCGGTTAATCAGAAGAAAGGCGGTTTTCATCGGAGCGACAAAGGCGGCGCGTGGGAACCGAATTGGTAATGATAGCTGCGATGATTAAGGAAATGAAGACTCCGAAGGAAACTAAAGTCGAAATATTGTATTTCTTCCTTTAATATTTTGTAACCGTGTCCTCTTAGGACTCATGTCATAGCCAGGGTATAAATATGTACCCTTAGCTATTGTAAAAACGTTCACAACCAAATCAATACAACCGGCCCCATGTGAACTTTGAGTCCTTTTTGTCGTGTCGTCGAGTTCTTCAAGAGGAATCATCGATCCGTCGACCTCCGTAAGTCCCGACAACCTTGTTATCATGTCTAGTATCATGCGGTGGATTTAGATATCGATGCAAGTAGTCTTGTTTGTTTCCAATGATCGTGCGGCAGATCTTTGCTTAATAATCAAGAAGTCTTTGCTTTTGTTTTGTTTATGAGTAGATGTCGTGTGACAGATGTTTACTTGTTAAGCTTAGCAAAAGCAAGATAGTTATAGGCTCTATTAGATTTGGCAAAATCTATTAGATTCATCATGTTATCATGTGTTGTTTGCCTTAGATATTTTACATATTTGCAAACACTCTTTTGCCCGATCTAGATTGATGAGGTTTGGCTTTTCTCTTTGTCATAGATCTATTCATGTTTTAACAATTCAATACTTTCATGTTGTTTTTATACTTAGATCTTATGTTTCATAATAGCCGAATTAGTTCAATCTAGGTTGTTACATGTTGCGGGTTCGTGCATGCTATTTCACGTTCAAGTCTTGATAAAGCTAAGTATCGTGCGGCAGGTGCAAGCTTAGATTGGTTTGATCGTGTTTTCTTACATGTTTCCTTCATCATGAATCCCAACTCGGTTGGATTGCCGAGCTTGGTAGTGCTTTAACTTTTAAACAATTAATTCATTCACACGTACTTTTCCCAGGCATGCATATTCGGCAACCAAAGTGCCACGTGCTCTTTGTTTTAGCCGAATGATCTTTATACCCTGTTGGCAGATAGCTTTTATAGCTGTATGTCATCGTAAGTGGCTTCAGGGCCGTACATATGGAACTGTCTAGTCTCATCTGGCATGTTCCAGTTTATATCTAATGATTTTCATCCATTATTAGTTTCAGGTCAAACTGACTGGCACGTTTTCGGTCCTCGAAACACCCGGGCACCTGATTGAAGCCACGCTTTCCAGCTTGCTGTGTGTGAGACACAGTGCGTCACTTTTTGTGTCAACACACTTTTTGGCACACTTGGTGGGACACCACATTTCAAGATGGTTGAAATCGACAATAGCCTGGTTCTGGACGTGACTATGGAGGAATTGCCAGAAGACATGAAGATTTTGATCCAGCAGGAATGCGATGAGTTTCAGCGCAAGTGCTTGATGTCTTTATCAAAGAACAAAAGCAACAAGGTTTTCCAGAAACAGTCGCTCCCAAGAACCCTCCTTCCACACCAAACTGATTATACAGAGGAGGAGGATGCTCGGAAAGTTGGTGAGGTGATCTATAAAGCTATGAGAGAAACCATGACAAATCATCATACAACTTTCTTGAACACTTTTTGTCAGATCATGGTCAGCACGTTGGCCCATCTGCCGATAGACTCTTTGAAGAAAATCATGGTCCAATACAAGGAGCAACATTGTTCCATGTGCCAAAGCACTAGGAGAAAATCGCTGAAGATGGCGGAGTGCTTGACATGACCCAAGCTAGAATGGTTCCTCACCAGAAACAACAATATCCCATGACTCATGGCCAGCTCGCATTCGGCGCATCAGGGAGCGTCCCACAGTCGGCTTTCAAGGTGTCCCCAATAGCAAACAGGTTGTAGAAGAGTATGTATGGAGACGAGTATCAGGAGTTTGCCGATTACGACGCCATTAATGCTCTCCCGAATCCGGGATACGAGAACCCAACAGGGCTGCCTTTTGAAGGGCATGCACGTGGAGCTCCGAATTCCAATGTTGATCTTATCATGGATAGGATGTCAGACATGATGAAAAATCAGTTTGGCTTAAAGCCAAAGAACCAGTCCTATAAATACAAGTCCCTTATCCAGAGTGGTACAACCGAGTGGCTCTCCCTCCAAGGGTTAAGGCTCCTATAGACCTGACCAAGTTTTCTGGCTAGGATGACACCAGCACTATAGAACACATCAGCTGATATTTGATGTAGCTGGGAGAAGCATCCACGAATGATTCTTGGAAGATTCGGTATTTCCCTTTGTCTCTGATAGGACCAGCTTTCACGTGGTTCGCGTCTCTGCCGGCAAACTCCATCGATAGCTGGGCGGATTTAGAGCAGAAATTCCATGCGTACTTCTTTACATGCACCAATGGGAAGAAACTAGTCGATCTTATGAGCTTGAGATAGAAGGCTAATGAGACACCCCAGGTGTATCTCCGCAGGTTCAGAGAAACCAAAAACCTCTGCTATTCGTTGAATCTACCAGATGACCAGTTGCCAGGGATGGCAGTGGCAGGCATGCAGCCGAATGTCAGAGAGAAGCTGTTCGGCATGGACTTTGAAGACCTTGGTTAGTTGTCACAACGGTTAGCAATGATGAATAACTAGGCTCAAGGGTTCAGAAGAGATAACCGCTTCCAGAAAGGTGATATGGCTAACACGGTGTATCAGAGTTTCCTGGAAGAAGCAGCGGAGTACGATGATGAAGATGATGTAGCCGCAGCCAAACTGGTCTGGGCGAAAGAACCGACTCAAGTTAATCAGCGATGGTTGAGGCAGCAGAAAGGTACTTATGACTTTTGTAACACCTCAAGTGTTAAGCATAATTAAACTATTCTTAATTAAACCTAAAGCATTCATCACATGAAGCATTCATGCATAGCATCATCATTTCATGTGTTAATTCCTCTTGCTTGATCCTTGTTTGTTAAATATGTTTAACCTTGAATAATCATGTTAATTGCAACCTAGAGTTAAATACTTTAATTGTGGTATGAAGATAAGTTTTAATTCCTGAAATTTAAATTGGCTTAACAATGTTTAAATTAATGTTCTATAGGCTTTAATTTGAGTTTGTTTTTCTAGTTCAAAAAGTAAACCAAATCTGGTCTTGGTGTTTAAATCAATCTTGTGCAGTTTTAAATTTTGAGAAACTTTGGGTTTTGCACCAAAACCTGAAAAGCTTTTTAAATTGGTCAAAAATTGTTTTTAAACAAATTTAGAAAAATAAAAGAAAATGAAAACGAAAATTGAAAAAGCCTTACCTGGCTTAAGTGGGCCGGCGCTCCACTTCCGGCCCAACGGCCGAAGCAAGCCCGCAGCCGCGCCTGCGCCCGCGCGCGGCCGCACCCGTTCCCGGCCGCGCGCCGTCAAGTATCGCGTGCCACGCGGCCGCCGGTGTACGGACCGGCTGGGACGGTGGCCGTCCCAACCGCGCCTACACCCTCTTTGTCCCCCCGCTCTGCCTCGCCCTCGCTCACTCTATGTCTCTCGCAAACCCTAGAAGCAGCAGCAGCATAGCGCAGCGAGCCGCGCGCCGCCGCCGCCTCCGCGCCGTTCCCGACGCTCTGCTCCTCGCCGCCGACCTCCGCGCCCGCCCAAGCTCTGCCGCGCCATCCTGCATCCGCGACGCAGCTCGACCGCCTCGGTAAGGCCACGACCGCCACCACGCCTCGGCCACCGGAGCTCTGCTCCGCGCGTTCTGCGCCGTTCCACGCCGCCTCTCCCTCCCCCGACCACGCTCGGTGCTCGCCGTGCACCGTCGTCGCGCCGCGGACGTCGACCGCAGCTCCGCGCGTCGTGCCGCAGCTGCAGCTGCTCTGCCGTCGTGCGCCGTCGCCGCCATGCCGCCATGGCCGGCGGAGAGCTCGCTACGAGCACGCGCTCGCCCATCTGAGGCCACCATTGGCTCCGCCTTGCGAAGGCAAAGTCGATAAGGGTGACCCCGCCGCCGGAAGCCTCGCCGGCGACGAGCCGCGCCGCCGCAGCGTGTGTGCGTGCATGTGTGGCTAACATGTGGGCTCGAGGCCCCACCTGTCGGCCACTGTTGCGTGTGTCTGTGTGTGTTGCCGGGTGCACGTAGTGTTTTAGGGTTAAAACATGAAAGAAAATGTTTTCCTTTATTTCGGTTGAACCTTGTAAAATGCATATCAAATCACAGAAAAATGCTAAAAATGCCAAACTAGTTATGTTAGGTTTCTTTTGTCTAGATCTACAGTTTGGTGTACTTTGCATGATTTATTGTATATGTTTTATGTGTATATTTATTTAATCTTGTTTAAGGCTGAATCTTGGGAAATGCTTAAGTAATGTTTTATAGCTCTGAAAAATGTGAAACTTGTTTTGTTAGGTTTTTGTAGCAGAGATCTATCCATGAAAAATATGAACTACCCTATGTTCTATTTAGAAAATCTGTGTGGGGTTTAAAATGTGATAAATAACTAGGTTAATGAATTTTAATAACTATTTTATGCAATATGAATATTTGATACTTTTTCTGAGGTATCCTGGTATTTAGTAGTATTAAATAAAAATGTGGGCTGAACTGTTTGATGCTTTCCAAAGTACATCTCTAATTCAATTGTTATCTTACCATGTTAAGAAGGGTTGTTAGTGCAACCTTGCTTGTTTAAGTTGTTAAGTGAATGAGCATTTATTAAGTGTTATATATACAACACCTCGCTTACATATCATTTCATCATGTTCGCATTTCATCATATGCACTTATACATACTCGCATCGCATCATATATGATCATAGGACGAGAACACGGAGAACATGACTCAGGAGGTACAGCTCGAGGATCCAGGTGAGGAGGACCAGCTGCAGGAGTGCCCGAATCACGTCGCCAGCATCTTTGAGCAAGGCAAGCCCGAAGCATTCTCATGGTTTGCAAAAGTCTAACATTTATTATTCGCACTTTATTGATGCATTAAGTATAGGTGTTGAGTGCAACCGTTGATGCATATTACCTTGTTATCCTATCTATACTTTTACCTTGTTACCAAAAGTTCGATCGTCATGTGCAGTCATGCTTAGTTGGCTTAGTTCGGTAGAAGTCGGGTGATTTCATTACCCGCGAGATATAGGATCTATCCTCATCACATGTTATGGTCTATCTTGGAATGATAACCGGAATGGTTAATGGAACTAAGATCACCGGGAAACTCCCTATACGTTGGAAGGGGGTGACTCGGCTGTGTCAACTAAGGATTGTTCGTGTTGTCGTCCCTCTGGTCATGTTGAACGCATGCCCTACACTTAACTGGAAGGATAACTCGTTCCGACCGTGAAGCCGAAACACTATTCGGGCCGGGTTTGGTCAGCGACGCATCATACTGGTGCGAGGCGGGGTTTGACACAGGGTGCGATCTAAGACCTTCTCACGTGCTGGCTTTCGGGTGGGCCCTGGGTATCGTGGTCCCTGTTCATCCCGCGACTTTACCCGAATAGTGTCTTCGGTGACCTGTAGCTCACCAGGCACCCCCTTAGCTGAGTAGGAGTCCGATTCGAATTGCCATCACTCCTGGTTAGAGAGCACTTGACTAGGGCAATGACAATAGTTACATGACTATGAAACTAATGAAGGTGATCCGGTTTATGGAAAGCCTGGAATGATGATGTATCTCTTGTATGCTTAAATCCAACATGTTTGGCATAGATTAGTGGCTAATGTAGATGACAGGTAATATTACTAAAAGCTTGTTGCTATATCTTTACTAAAACTTGAAAGGTTAGTCGCATGCTTTTCCACAAAAGAGTCAGCTAAACCACCATAAGCCTTCATCCTCCTTGGAGTCTTTATTTTCATTTATGGCGGGTAAGTCTCGCTGAGTACCTTCTTGTACTCAGGGTTTTATCCCATGTTGTTTTGCAGATGGTCAGCTCCTACATGGTTATTGTGTTAACTGTCTCTACCCCGTTGGGGATGACTTCTAGACCATGGGCTTGGTCACTTCCAGACTCCTCTTTTGTTGTTGCGAGATATGTCCCTAGTCTGCCACTTTGTTAAGAACTACTTTGGAGATTATTGTGTTAAAAGACTTCCGCTTCTATTTCAATTTGAACAATGGTTTGTAATAACTATTGAGTCTTCGCACTTCGATACTATTTTATTATGTTGAACTTTATATCGTGTGAATGGTGCTACTGAACTATCTCGATCTTGGCTGTATTGTGGAAATGTTTGAAATCCTTCGAGATTTCACGGACTACCGGGACTATATGGGCTCAAGTGCTATTAAGTGACAGTTAATTCGGCTACTTTAGTACTTGATCTCTTATAATTCGGACGGTTCTGTTACAGCTGGTATCGGAGCATGGTTCGGTAGATTACTATTCACATTGTATTTCTAAACCAGAAAAACTTAGTTTTCTTATACAAACTATTTGCCAAAAGTTTTCGTGTGCGTTCCACTTCGAAAAACAAAACTATAAGTGTGCCTAGGTCATATCCCTTATGCCCAGTTACTAGTTCAGGTGGCTTATTTAAGTACTAACTTGGTTCAGGGTTTTTCTCATGCTGGATCTTTAAAAGGTGCAGGGGTACCAATCTTTGGAAGAAAGATACAAGTTTCAAAAATTGCATTAAAACTATTCGTGAGTTGTGAGAGTACGACCTTCCAACCGTTGGTCTAGGGAGTGATATGGTTACTTAAAGATATGCAAGCTTTACACAAACATATCTGCGAGTATGAATTGTTGGGTTGGTTTTCCGAGCTTGGTGCACAAGGTTTTGGTAACTAACTGATATGTACCTAGTACGTATCTGGAAGTGCCCGGTGATTTTTATACATTGGGATTGTTCTTTTTGGGCTGAAATGAATTTCTACAGGTACATAACAGCGCTATTGTGTAGTACGCATAGTTACGTTTAATGAGAGATCGATGTGTGCCACCGACCTAATGGTAGAAAGGGTTCTTATGGGATCCTTCATAGGTTGTGAAACGTAAGAACATGCATGCACCATATCATTTTGTCATGTCATATCAATGCATAAATTTTTGCTCGTTCCTTCATTAAATTAAATTAAATACCTTCCCCAGCTTAATTGAGTTATGAGACCGTTCTCACAGAAATGTCCTTGTAATAGATGGCAACCAACACCCGTGGCAACAATAATTGTACCCGTGTTCCACCCGCAGCTGCCTCCGCAAGTGCTCCTAGTGGTGGAGACAATACCTTGGGTGGAAACGCTGGTGACCACAATGAGCAAGTGCCACCACCCCCGCCACCTCCTTTGTCCGCTGAAATGTTCATGAATGCCTTGCTTGGTAGTCAGCGGAACACTGAGGAAGCTCGGAGAAATGTGGAGGATCTACTCCGCAACATAGCTCAAGGGCTTGGCGGAAATGTTCGCCAACCTGTGGAAGATGCTAATAGGTACAGCTAGTTCAAGGAGTTCTAGCAAACCAATACACCGGTCTTCAAGGATGCCGTGGAGCCCTTGGATGTCGAAGAATGGATTGGCACGATTGAGGAAAAGTTTCATCTGCTAAGGTTGATAGAAGCTCTGAAAGTGGAGTATGCAGCGCATTAGCTACAGGGTCCTGCAGGGACTTGGTGGAGGCATTTGCGTACCACCTTCCCGGCCAATGCTCCTATCACTTGGGACAGGTTCACAACAGCATTCCGTAACAACTACATCCCTCCAGGTCTGACAGCTCTCAAGGTTGAGGAATTTATGGCTCTTTCCCAGGGCACTAAGAGCATGAAGGACTACCTTCACCAGTTCACTAGTTTATCACGCTACTGCCCGAGTTTGTGGACTCTAATGTCAAGAAGATTGCTAGCTTTAAGAGGGGACTGAACCCTGAAATTAAAAAGTTCTTGGGCACTAACAACAAGTCAACCTTCCATGCCTTTATCAGTGACTGCCTCACGCAGGAAAGCAACAATCAGTGCTTTGCTGCAGCTGAAAGCAAGAAGAGGGCCTTTTCTTCTGGACCATCACAACCCTGGCACCGATGGGTGGGCGACCTCCCTATCGTCCCCCGGTGTCTGGTGCTAGGTTCAGGCCGCCACCAAGAAGGAGTCTAGGGAACCAGTTCCCCAGGAATCAGCAGAGGAACTTCAAGGCTCCTTTCCAATCTAACAAGGCACCTGCAAAGGCTGGCCAGGCAGGAAGAGGCAATAATAACAACAACAATGGCAACAGCTATGTCAGGGGTCCGTGCTATAATTGTGGTCAGGAAGGATATTTCTCTAGGGAGTGCCCACTTCCCCAGCAGAAGAGGCAGAACACCTACCCCGCTCGTGTGCATCACACCACCATGGATGAGGTCCCTGATGGAGAACCGGTGACAACTGGTAAGTTTTCAATAAACCAACACCCTGCAATTGTGTTGTTCGATTCTGGTTCATCGCATTCTTTCATGAGTCAAGCTTTTGCACATAAATATGAGTTTAAAATGGAGGAAATGGGGTATGCCTATCGGATCAGCTCGGCTGGAACTAATAGGTAACTAACCGTGTGGTTCGAAGGGCAATCCTTAACTTGGGAGATAAGAAGTACCAATTAGATTTGGTGGTTTTGCCTAGGTTAGTGTTGGATGTGATCCTTGGTGTGAATTGGATGAAACAGTGGAATGTGGTGATCGATACATCTAAGAGAGTAATAACCCTTAAGGATCCAACGAGATCGGGTAGTTTCCAACTATCCCTCCCACGTCAGTCAGATCTGTTAAGCTTGTCTTGTGCTACACATCTTACTTCTCTTCAAGACATACCTGTAGTATGTGAGTTCCTAGATGTGTTTCCTGAGGAGTTACCGGGTCTTCCCCTGATAGGGATGTTGAGTTCGCTATAGAGCTTGCGCTAGGCACAACACCAATATCCAGGAGACCATATCGGATGCCTCCTAATGAGTTAGCAGAACTAAAGAAACAACTGAAAGATCTGTTAAAGAAAGGCTTAATTCAACCCAGTACCTCGGAATGGGGTTGTCCAGCACTTTTCGTAAAGAAAAAGAGGGATAATTCCTTACATATGTGCATGGACTATAGACCTCTTAATGCAGTAACAATAATGAATAAGTATCCCTTGCCCAGGATTGATATCCTCTTTGACTAGTTATCCAAGGCTAGAGTGTTCTCTAAGATCGACTTAAGGTCAGGCTATCATCAGATAAAAATCAGGCCAAAGGATATCCAGAAAACAGCTTTCTCTACCAGATATGGATTGTTTGAGTATCTGGTCATGTCTTTTGGGTTGACCAATGCCCCAGCGCACTTCATGCAGTTAATGAATTCAGTGTTTATGCCAGAACTAGACAAGTTTGTTATCGTGTTCATAGATGACATTCTGGTGTATTCGGAAAATGAGCAAGACCATGAGAAACATCTCCGAGTGGTTTTGCAAAGGTTGAGAGATCACCGGTTGTATGTCAAGTTCAGTAAGTGTGAGTTTTGGCTTAAGGAAGTCCCTTTCCTTGGTCATATTCTTTTGGAGAAAGGCATATCAGTTGACCCGAGCAAGGTAAAGGAAGTCATGGAATGGAAGGCGCCAACCACGGTTGGCGAGATCTGTAGTTTTCTGGGTTTGGCAGGTTACTATCGACGGTTCATTCCAGATTATTCTAAGATAGCCAAACCCATGACAACTTTGTTGCAAAAGGAAAAGAAGTTCGCTTGGATCGAGGCGTGTGAGACAACTTTTCGTACCTTGCGGAAGTTGTTGACCACTGCCCCGTTCTAGCGCAACCTAATATAGAGGAACCTTTTGATGTGTTTTGTGATGCTTCCAAGAATGGTTTGGGGTGTGTTTTGATGCAGAATGGTAAGGTCATTGCTTACGCTTCACGTCAGTTAAAGAAACATGAAGTCAACTACCCGACTCATGACCTCGAGTTAGCAGCAGTGGTACATGCCTTGAAAATATGGCGTCATTATCTTCTTGGGAATCTGTGCAACATGTACACTGATCATAAATGCTTAAAGTACATCTTTACACAGTTAGACTTGAATATGAGGTAGAGGAGATGGTTAGAGTTGATAAAGGATTATGATTTACAAATACACTACCATCTAGGCAAGGCAAATGTTGTCGCGGATGCTTTGAGCAGAAAGTCAAATTGTAATGTGCTTCAAGGTTTTGTAACAAGTGAGAACAAGCTAATTCACCAAGAAGTGATGTTGAATATCGAGGTGAAATGTCTCTTGAGAGATCAGATTATAGAGAAACAGAAAACAGACAAGGGTCTATTCTACCTAAAGGAAAGAATGAAAAAGGAAGAGATTCCGCGCTTTTGGATTGATGAACAAGGCGTATTGTGGTTCGACAATCGTCTGGTCGTGCCTAAAGATCATGATCTCTGTAATAAGATAATGGACGAAGCACATAAGTCCAAGTTATCAATTCACCCTGGAAGTAGTAAGATGTACCAGGACTTGAGCAGTCATTTTTGGTGGACTAAGATGAAGAAGGAAGTAGCAGCTTATGTGGCTAGATGTGACACCTGTTGTAGAGTCAAAGCTATCCACATGAGGCCATCAGGTTTTCTGAATCCGTTATCTATACCAAAGTGGAAATGGGATGACATAAGTATGGATTTTATCACCGGTCTACCGCTAACCAAGAAAGGCCATGATTCTATATGGGTAATTGTGGATCGCTTAACAAAGTCCTCTCACTTCTTACCGGTTCACAGTACGCACAGAGCTCCAGATTGTGCTGAGAAATACTTATCAGAGATTGTCAAGTTGCATGGTGACAAGACCCGATATGGATCGGTAAGGGATTGGCCCGATCTTCACGACAGTAGGTCACTAATCAACAAGATAACTTGCTGCGAATAGCGGGGATAACTAGCTTTATACCTGTCCAAGGATGGATGCGACCAAGCGACGGGGAGAGAGGCACCAAAACCGCGAAGACTTCGAATCGATCTCCGAACGACCGCAGAACCACAATCCGGAACTAATCCACACAATACGGCGCAGCCGAACGGAAACCGTAGAGCACGAAGTAGGGGATTCCAGGGGAATCACTTCACAAGTCCAAGAAGAACAAGGACGAACAAAGGTTTGAGTAAGACACTCAAAAGCTCGGCTGCAATATCATATAGGTTCTTAGATTATCAAAAGTTAATTTCAGCTAGGAATGAATTCACCTCTCATGTAGTTTAGTGGTACGACTACATGTAATTGGACCATGATTTGTATCATTTGTATAAGATGGTGAATCTTCTTCATGTTCCACCACATGATGAGCTGGCATGTCCTCATCATCCTCCCCCTCTTGAAAAGGAGTCGTCCTCGACTCTAATTCTTCCAGTCCAAAGAATTGTGCTAGGACATCGCTTTGTAGTATTGTGATAACATCAAGATCTTCTTCTTCCATCACACCAAGGTGTTTGAATCTATAATTATATAAACCAAATAGTAGCCGTATAGGTGGAAGCCAAACATAATTAGAATAAAGTGTAGCTTTCACTTTGAATGGATACTTAGAACTAACGGTGAATGTTGATTGCCTTGGCATGGTCTTATCATCCTCCCTCCCTTTATGAAAAGTCGTCCACGACTTTTGTTTACCTGAAAACAATCTAGAAAAAGGAGAGGATGGATGTACATGATAATTCCAATAATTTGTTATTTCATTTTGTCCATTTTGCTGTTTATAATTTACATTCATATTATTTTCATGTAAGAAATACTCTCTCAACTTTGAAGAAGCTGCAAATAGTTTTGAACATGGGAGCACACAGATTTCTTCCAACCCAATCATTTGATTCATGTTATCATGTTTTATCTTTGCAAGATCACATATATCAAAAGATAAGAATGAAACATTCTTGACATCCATACTACATGGGTCAGAGAAGCACCTGTCAAACTTAATGGTTTCAAAAGATGATGAAAAATTTTCTAGTGGAAGAATGAAACATGTTTGCTCAAGATTTGTTTCTTTAGATAGAAAATATGAACAAGGGAACAACATTTTTTATTCTTTATAGAAATTACAAGACAATCTTTTCATCTCAAGTTCAGAAAAATATGGCTCAAAATAATTATTACAACGTCTATTTAACTTCAAATCAGCAAGCTTATCACAAGTTATGGAAATAGCACAAACAAAGAACTTACTTTCAGCATGATGTCCAATTAACTTGAATGAAAACATGCAACTGTAGGGAGTATTTAAAGATTTTAAGGATGATATATTAAAAACATTCTCAAGGATTTTATTGATGTCAACATATTTATCAAACATGGCATAGCTCACACAATAATGATGAGATTTTTTGGTGAAGAATTCATCATGAGTATATATTTTCACACTATCAAATCTATTTGCAAGCAATGTATCACATATATGAATATGCAACATCATGTGTATTAACCATATCAAAGCGTAGAAAAGATCATGTATGTTTGAACAATGGTCATTAACGTACAAAATTGCAGCACATGTATGAGCATGTGAATCTAGTAAATCAGCACTATGATCCATTGCACTTGAACCCTTCTTATCATAATTACTCACAATTTTATTTTACAAACTCAAATCTGAAATGTTTTCATTACCTTTTGTAGTTTCTAATGGTGCAAGTATCATGGATTGTGCCTCTGAATTTTTACCAATTTCCTCGTCATGGTTCAGGTTTGGAGCAGCACACAATTGGTTCAAACAGATGGATACCTTCTCACTTCCCTCAACAAGTATGGTGATGTCAACAGTAGCCATCTCTTGTTTATTCTCGTTGCAAACCTGCACATTTGGAAAGACAATACTAGGAGTAGAGATAAGAGTATTAGTTTCGAAAATATCCTCACATGATCTACATTCTAACTCTCCATTTTTTTGTGGTGTATCTCTCACACTCGCATTGTTCATACTCTCAACCTCAGAGTGGGTTAAATCACACAACTCACTTTTAGTCTCACTCTCTCTTAGTTTGGCTATGTGGCTCTCATTCTCATATAGGTTTTGATGCACAATCACTTCAACATCTTGTGAAGAAAAATATGCATATGTATCATTGTCCATGACTGGCACTTCATGTTCCTCGTCAAATATTGGGGGATGGTCATAATTCACCATATCTTTTTCTTCATGAGCCTGCATCACACAAGGACCAAGACTAGAAAAAGGTATTATCATGTTAGTAGTAAACAATTCCTCACATGATTCATCTTCTTTTTCGCTCACTTTTTGTGTATCTCTCTCACACTGAATGTTCTGACTCTCCTCCTCAAATATAGTGGAATCTCTCATATTTTCATTTTGAACTCTCACACTCAATTTTGGTTGGTGGCACTCTTTCTCACATGGGTTTTGCTGTCCATATGATCTTCCATGTGCCTCTTGCTGAATTTTTCTTTGAGAGGACATACAATAATCTTCATCATCAATGAGCACACGGGGCGAAAACTATGCCCACGAGCACCTCTCCCATGTTGTCTACTATGGACAACGCGACCACAATAAGAGTTGGACCGACTATGTTGTTGTGGAGTCCAAGTGCTTGCTATAGGAAGACGTTCATTGAACATCCTCTCCATGGCCTCCATCCTCTCCATGGCATACAACACTGAGTTTTTAAATTGATGCAACTCAGCTCTTGTGATTTGTTGTTGTTCTTTTCTAAGACAACCACCACGAATACTCGAATTGGATCCTGCCATGTTAGAGAGCTTGAAAGAAAAGTGGAATAGGTAAATTTGTGAAAACACACAACCTCACCTCTTACTTACCAATGTTCTTGCCTGTTCTCAAGGACTATGAAAGTGCTAGTGCAGCAGCTCAACGGATGTGATCGAGAGGTCGCAAGGATTACGAATCGAACGTCCCGGTTTCAGATTTTTGTGGAGCTATAGGTGGCTATTCAAGGGACGCTACGGTACTACAACCCAAATGGTTTGATGTGCTCAAAAGATATGAAGGTGCTGCTATCAAAAACTACCGCCAACTTGAATTATGAACTGAAATTTTTCAGCAAACAACAACAACAAAACCCCTTCAACTTCTTTTCTCTTTTTTTCTTTCTCTTTTTTTTTGACTCTGTTCTTTCTTCTCTAATTTTTTTCTGAATTTTTTTTAATACTAACAGGGGGTGTGGAGAACAAATGAAACACGACACAAGAATATATGAAGATGGTGACTAGCAACTTGATGAACACAACAACACAAAGATAACAGTACCGCCAAAAGGCTATAGGATTTTTTGTGGCTTTTTAGTGGACTTTAGGTGATGAACAAAAACAGTTCTATATGATGGATAAAATGAGGATAAATATGTGGATGATGGTAAGACCTACCGTGACAACCACAGCTTTGATTACCACATGACAAGACCCGATATGGATCGGTAAGGGATTGGCCCGATCTTCACGACAGTAGGTCACAAATCAACAAGATAACTAGCTACAAACAACGGGGATAACTAGCTTTATACTTGTCCAAGGTTGGATGCGACCAAGCGATGGGGAGAGAGGCACCGAAACCGCGAAGACTTCGACTCGATCTCCGAACGACCGCAGAACCACAATCTAGAACTAATCCACACAATACGGCGCAGCCGAACGGAAACCGTAGAGCACGAAGTAGGGGATTCCATAGGAATCACTTCACAAGTCCAAGAAGAACAAGGAAGAACAAAGGTTTGAGTAAGATACTCAACAGCTCGGCTGCAATACCATATAGGTTCTTAGATTATCAAAAGTTAATTTCAGCTAGAAATGAATTCACCTCTCATGTAGTTTAGTGGTACGACTACATGTAATTGGACCATGATTTGTATCATTTGTATAAGATGGTGAATCTTCTTCATGTTCCACCACATGATGAGCTGGCATGTCCTCATCATCCTCCCCATCTTGAAAAGGAGTTGTCCTCGACTCTAATTCTTCCAGTCCAAAGAATTGTGCTAGGACATCGCTTTGTAGTATTGTGATAACATCAAGATCTTCTTCTTCCATCACACCAAGGTGTTTTGAACCTATAATTATATAAACCAAATAGTAGCCGTATAGGTGGAAGCCAAACGGAATTAGAATAAAGTGTAGCTTTCACCTTGAATGGATACTTAGAACTAACAGTGAATGTTGAATTCCTTAGCATGGTCTTATCATCCTCCCTCCCTTTAGGAGAGAGGCACCGAAACCGCGAAGACTTCGAATCGATCTCCGAACGACCGCAGAACCACAATCCGGAACTAATCCACATAATACGGCGCAGCCGGACGGAAACCGTAGAGCACGAAGTAGGGGATTCCAGAGGAATCACTTCACAAGTCCAAGAAGAACAAGGAAGAACAAAGGTTTGAGTAAGACACTCAACAACTCGGCTGCAATTCCATATAGGTTCTTAGATTATCAAAAGTTAATTTCAGCTAGGAATGAATTCACCTCTCATGTAGTTTAGTGGTACGACTACATGTAATTGGACCATGATTTGTATCATTTTTATAAGATGGTGAATCTTCTTCATGTTCCACCACATGATGAGATGGCATGTCCTCATCACATGGTATACCAAAGACTATCGTGTCCGACAGAGGTCCGCAGTTTACAGCTCACTTTTGGGAACAGATGCAAGAAAGTTTGGCGACAAAGTTAATCCATAGTACAGCTTATCACCCTCAGACCTCAGGACAGACAGAATGGTTGAATCAAACTTTGGAAGATATGCTGAGAGCTTGTGTGTTATCTTCCAAAGGTTCGTGGGAATCATGATTACCACTAGCAGAGTTTGCGTATAATAATAGCTATCAAGAGAGCATCAAAATGGCACCTTTTGAGGCTTTGTATGGTCGCAAGTGCAGAACACCCTTGAATTGGGTCGAACCTGGTGAAAGAAGGTTTTATGGTACTGATTTTGTAAGTGAAGTAGAAAGAAAAATCAAAACGATTCAACAACATATGGTTGTAGCGCAATCAAGGCAGAAAAGTTACGCATATAAGCGGAGAAGTCTGCTTGAGTTTGAAGTCGGGGACTATGTTTACCTCAAAGTCAGTCCTATGAGAAGGGTAAAACGTTTTGGGAGCAAAAATAAGTTATCTCCCCGTTATGTTGGTCCTTATGAGATCATTGAAAAGAAGGGTCCAGTTGCATATGAGTTACAGTTACCAGAAAGCATGAGTTCGATCTTCCCTGTATTCTATGTGTCTCAACTTAAAAAGTGCTTAAGGGTACTAGAGGAAGGACTACGAAGTCCCGGAGTCACGCTTAAGCCAAGCTTGACCTATAAGGAACAGCCGGTAAAAGTTTTGGACACAAAGGACCGGGAAACAAGAAACGGAGTAGTGAGAACCTACAAAGTTTAGTGGGATCACCATGATGAGAGAGATGCTACTTGGGAAACAGCAGAGTATCTAAAGAGAGCGTACAAAGACTTCTATGATGAGTGGTTTGTAACTCAAATCTCGAGACGAGATTTCTTTAAGGGGGGAAGGGCTGTAACACCTCAAGTGTTAAGCATAATTAAACTATTCTTAATTAAACCTAAAGTATTCATCACATGAAGCATTCATGCATAGCCTCATCATTTCATGTGTTAATTCCTCTTTCTTGATCCTTGTTTGTTAAATATGTTTAACCTTGAATAATCATGTTAATTGCAACCTAGAGTTAAATACTTTAATTATCGTATGAAGATAAGTTTTAATTCCTAAAATTTAAATTGTCTTAACAATGTTTAAATTAATGTTCTATAGGATTTAATTTGAGTTTGTTTTTCTAGTTCAAAAAGTAAACCAAATATGGTCTTGGTGTTTAAATCAATCTTATGCAGTTTTAAATTCTGAGCAACTTTGATTCTGCACCAAAACCTGAAAAGCTTTTTAAATTGGTCAAAAAATCATTTTAAATAAATTTAGAAAAATAAAATAAAATGAAAACGAAAAATGAAGAAGCCTTACCTGGCTTAAGTGGGCCGGCGCTCCACTTCTGGCCCAGCGGCCGAAGCCAGCCCGCAGCCGCGCCCGCGCGCGCCCACAACCGTTCTCACCCGCGTCGTGCGAACGCGCCGACCGGCCGCGCGCCGTCAGGCATCGCGTGCCATGCGGCCGCCGGTGTACGTACCGGCTGGGGCGGTGGTCGTCCCGACCGCGCCTACACTTCCTCTGTCCCCCCCCCCCCGCTCTGCCATGCCCTCGCTCACTCTCTGTCTCTCTCAAACCCTAGCAGCAGCAGCGTAGCGCAGCGAGCCGTGCGCCGCCATCTCCTCCACGTCGTTCGCCGCGTCGTTCCCGCCGCTCTCCTCCTCGCCGCCGACCTCCGCGCCCGCCCAAGCTCTGTCGCGCCATCCCGCATCCGCGACGCAGCTCGACCACCTCAGTAAGGCCATGACCGGCGCGAATCGTGCGCCACCGCGCCTCGACCGCCGGAGCTCTGCTCCCCGCATTCTGCGTCGTTCCACGCCGCCTCTCCCTCCCCCGACCTCGCTCGGTGCTCGCCGTGCACCGCCGTCGTGCCACGGACCTCGACCGCAGCTCCGCGCGCCGTGCCGCAGCCGCAGCTGCTCTGCCGCCGTGCGCCATCGCTGTCGTGCCACCATGGCCGGTGGAGAGCTCGCCATGAGCACGCCCTCGCCCTTCTGAGGCCACCATGGGATCCGCCTTGCGAAGGCGAAGGTGACAAGGGTGACCCCGCCGCCGGAAGCCTCGCCGGCGACTAGCCGCGCCGCCACAGTGTGTGTGCGTGCGTGTGTGGCTGACGTGTGGGCCCGAGGCCCCACCTGTCAGCCACTGCTGCGTGTGTCTGTGTGTGTTGCCGGGTGCACTTAGTGTTTTAGGGTTAAAACAGAAAAGAAAATGCTTTCCTTTATTTCGGTTGAACCTTGTAAAATGCATATAAAATCACAGAAAAATGCTAAAAATGCCAAACTAGTTTTGTTAGGTTTCTTTTGTCTAGATCTACAGTTTGGTGTACTTTGCATGATTTATTGTATAAATTTTCTGTGTATATTTATTTAATCTTGTTTAAGGCTAAATCTTGGGAAATGCTTAAGTAATGTTTAATAGCTCTGAAAAATGTGAAACTTGTTTTGTTAGGTTTCTGTAACAGAGATCTATCCATGAAAAATATGAACTACCCTATGTTCTATTTAGAAAATCTGTGTAGGGTTTAAAATGTGATAAATAACTAGGTTAATGAATTTGAATAACTGTTTTATGCAATATAAATATTTGATACTTTTTCTGAGGTATCCTGGTATTTAGTAGTATTAAATAAAAATGTGGGCTGAACTGTTTGATGCTTTTCAAAGTACATCTCTAATTCAATTGTTATCTTACCATGTTAAAAAGGGCTGTTAGTGCAACCTTACTTGTTTAAGTTGTTAAGTGAATGAGCATTTATTAAGTGTTATATATACAGCACCTCGCTTACATATCATTTCATCATGTTCGCATTTCATCATATGCACTTATACATACTCGCATCGCATCATACAGGATCGCAGGACGAGAACCCGGAGAACGTGACTCAGGAGCAGGAGCCAGCCACTCAGGATGTGTAGCTCGAGGATCCCGGTGAGGAGGACCAGCTACAGAAGTGCCCGAATCACGTCGCCAGCATCTTTGAGCAAGGCAAGCCCCGGAGCATTCTCCCGGTCTGCAAAAGTCTAACATTTATTATTCGCACTTTATTGATGCATTAAGTATAGGAGTTGAGTGCAACCGCTGATGCATATTACCTTGTTATCCTATCTATACTTTTACCTTGTTACCCAAAGTTCGATCGTGGCGGTCATGCTTAGTTGGCTTGTTCGGTAGAAGTCGGGTGATTTCATTACCCGCGACATATAGGATCTATGCTCATCACATGTTATGGTCTATCTTGGAATGATAGCCGGAATGGTTAATGGAACTAAGATCAGCGGGAAACTCCCTATACGTTGGAAGGGGGTGACTCGGTTGTGTCAACTAAGGACTGTTCGTGTTGTCGTCCCTCTGGTCATGTTGAACGCATGCCCTACACTTAACTGGAAGGATAACTCATTCCGACCGTGAAGCCAGAACACTATTCGGGCCGGGTTCGGTCAGCGACGCATCATACTGGTGCGAGGCAGGGTTCGACACAGGGCGTGATCTAAGACCTTCTCACATGTTGGCTTTCGGGTGGGCCCTGGGTATCGTGGTCCCTGTTCATCCCGCGACTTTACCCGAATAGTGTCTTCGGTGACCTGTAGCTCACGTAGCTCACCAGGCACCCCCTCAGCTAAGTAGGAATCCGATTCGAATCGCCATCGCTCCTGGTTGGAGAGCACTTGACTAGGGCAATGACAACAGTTACACGACTATGAACTAATGATGGTGATCCGGTTTATGGAAAGCCTGGAATGATGATGGATCTCTTGTATGCTTAAATCCAACATGTTTGGCATAGATTAGTGGCTAATGTAGATGACATGTAATATTACTAAAATCTTGTTGCTATATCTTTACTAAAACTTGAAAGGTTAGTCGCATGCTTTTCCGCAAAAGAGTCAGCTAAACCACCATAAGCCTTCATCCTCCTTGGAGTCTTTATTTTCATTTATGGCGGGTAAGTCTCGTTGAGTACCTTCTTGTACTCAGGGTTTTATCCCATGTTGTTTTGCAGATGGTCATCTCCTGCATGGTTATTGTGTTAACTGTCTCTACCCCGTTGGGGATGACTTCTAGACCATGGGCTTGGTCACTTCCAGACTCCTCTTTTGCTGTTGCGGGATATGTCCCTAGTCTGCCACTTTATTAAGAACTACTTTGGAGATTATTGTGTTAAAAGACTTCCGCTTCTATTTCAATTTGAACAATGGTTTGTAATAACTATTGAGTTTTCGCACTCCGATACTATTTTATTATGTTGAACTTTATATCGTGTGAATAGTGCTACTGAACTATCTCGATCTTGGCTGTATTGTGGAAATGTTTGAAATCCTTTGAGATTTCACAGACTACCGGGACTATATGGGCTCAAGTGCTATTAAGTGACAGTTAATTCAGCTACTTTAGTATTTGATCTCTTATAATTCGGACGGTTCTGTTACAACTTTGATGTCTCCAAGTCAGACAAGTTGTTCGAGTTGTTGCTGAGGAAAGGTCGCATCAAATTGTCGGAAGGACACCCCATGTTGTGCCCTGAAGGGGTAAAAGACAAGAAGTTTTGATGCTTCCACAATAACAGTTCCCATGCCATCAATGATTGTCGAGTATTCAGAATAAAAATTCAGAAAGTCATTCAGGAGGGGCATCTGATGTTTGACGGCAAGATGAAAATCGATGCTAATCCTTTTGCACAGAATACGGTCTCTTTCTCTATGAACATGGTTGCCATGGATGATCCCAAAGGCAAGGGTAAAATGAAGGCTTTGACCTTAGACAGGGCAAGAAAAGCTGGTGTTGTTGAACCTGATCGGCAGATTACCAACGAAGAGTTTCATCAACAAGCTCGGTTCTAGAATAGCCGAACCGAGAGAGGGAAGCTTCCAAACCTATGGTTACCACACGTATTCTGCTGAACAAGTGGCGATGGGAACAAGAGCAGTATCGGAGACAAAGATGTTGTGAAGAGCAGGAACACCAGAGGTACGAGGAAGAGATGTACCGAGAAGAGCGAGAACGCATAAAAGAGCAAGAGCAGTCTCACTGGGGGTGCTCGTTTTTCAAGCATTGTTGGAATGAAGGCCTAAAGCTGCCTACCAGAGACAATTGCCCTGAATGCAGTATCCAATATTCAGGGTATAGGCAGTCCTGGGTCAACCGCTGTCCGATCCATGAGAGACTTGGAACACAGTTTCCTGAGGACGATCGGCGTTTAAAAATAGACAGTTCAGAGAATCGGCTAGGCAAGAGGTTTGCCGATCAAGAGTGGGTCCATCACGAACAAGGTGCTAGAGAAGAAGAAAGCCACGAATATGTGTGGAAAAAAGGACAATGGTGCCCACCAGGGTTGAGGAAGAGCCAGAAGAGGAGAGTACAACGCTTGAGGAACAGAGAACTAACACAGACAGTTACCGCTAGAAGACAGGCATGGCGTCCTAAGAAGAAACCCGAGCATAACCGTTCGGCTGATGCATGCATGGCTTTCTTCATTCCATCAGATTTCATAGCTCCCGAAAGCCAGGATGTCCAAGAGGAGGTGTACTCAGATTTCGATCAGACCGAGTTTCAGAATCTAATGGCCCAGCTTGTCCTGACTCAGCCGGCGATCTTCAATAAACTAGCTAAGCATCGACATTTGAAGGTGCTTTATGTGAAGGGATATATCAACGACAAACCCCTAACTAAGATGCTTGTTGACGGAGGGGCCGCCATCAATATTATGCCTTATACCACCTTCAGAAAACTCGGGATGACCAATGAGGAGTTGTTGAAAACTGACTTGGTGCTCAGAGACTTTGCTGGTAACCCTTCTGATACCCGAGGAGCTGTGCACGTTGAGTTGATGATTGGATCAAAAACTTTAATCACTACCTTCTTTTTCATTGATGGCAAGGGGGCATACAGTCTGCTCTTGGGAAGAGATTGGATCCATGCCAACTGTTGTATACCTTCAACCATGCATTAGGTTCGCATTCAGTGGATTGGGGATGAGGTTGAAATTGTTCACGCTGATGATTCGGTAAGTGTTGCTGCTACTGAACCCGCCTACTGGGAATATGATGGCTTCGATTGTTTCTTTGGGAAAATCTGGGGAGAAGGTCCCGTGAATCTCTCTAACAAGGACCAATAGCCGATCCAAGCAGTCGGTTCTCAGAGCAATTTTTAATGGGGAACCCAGTGGATGGCAACGAAGGGAAGCTAGGACGTGGCTTCATGTCGGCCGATAAGCTAGAAGAAATAAATGTTGGTGACGATGTCAAACCAAGGCCGATGTATATCAGTGCAAATTTAGACCCAGAGCATAGGCTGAAGCTGATAGACCTTCTGAAAGAGTTCAAAGATTGTTTTGCTTGGGATTATACAGAAATGCCCGGACTAGATCGTTCTATCGTTGAGCACAAATTGCCGATCAAGCTCGGGTACCGTCCTTTCAAACAACCTCCCCGGAAGATTTTCAAAGAGGAGGTATTGGCCAATGTAAAAAGGGAAGTTGAAAGATTATTAGAAGCAGATTTTATTCGTCCATGCAGGTATGTAGATTGGGTTTCAAACATAGTCCCTATGTACAAGAAAAATGAAAAGATGAGGGTCTGCATTGACTTTAGAAATCTCAATAAAGCTACTCCTATGGATGGTTACCCGATGCCAGTTGCCGATCTGCTCGTCGATGCGTCGGCTGGTTACGAAGTCATCAGCTTTATGGATGGTAATGCTGGTTATAACCAAATCTTCATGGTAACAGAGGATATTTCAAAAACAACCTTCAGATGCCCTGGTCATATTGGTTTGTTTGAATGGATTGTCATGACTTTTGGCTTAAAGAATGCCGGTGCAACTTATCAGAGGGCTATGAACTATATTGTTCACGAGTTGATCGGCAAGATTGTGGAAATCTATATTGATGACATGGTGGTCAAGTCTAGAAATCACGAGGGGCATTTAGCCGATTTAAGGAAGACCTTGGAGTGCACTAGGAAGCATGGTTTGAGCATGAACCCAAACAAGTGCGCCTTTGGAGTCTTGGCTGGTGAGTTTTTAGGTTTTTTAGTCCATAAAGGAGGAATCGAGGTCGGCAAGAAAAGCATGGAGGCAATAGACAAGGTGGTGCCTCCAACCAATCTCACAGAGTTGCAATCACTACTTGGCAAGATTAATTTTGTGAGAAGATTCATATCTAATTTGTCAGAAAGAGTGTTGCCTTTCTCTTCGCTGTTAAAGCTTAAAAAAGATCAAGAGTTCGTGTGGGGTGACGTACAACAAAAGACTTTTGATGAGATCAAAGAGTACATTAAGGCGCCACCCGTATTGGTACCTCCGCAACTTCACAAGCCTTTTAAGCTGTACGTGGCGGCCGACAACCTGACGATAGGGTCGGCCCTCATGCAAGAGTTTGAAGGAAAAGAATGGGTAATAGCTTACCTTAGCCGAAAGCTGCTGGATCTAGAGACAAGGTATTCGGCTATAGAAAGACTTTGCTTGTGTGTGTTTTACTCATGTACCAAGCTTCAGCATTACTTGTTAAATGCTGAATGCGTAGTAGTTTCTGAGTTTGATGTGATAAAACATATGTTATTAATGCCAATTTTAAATGGAAGAATTGGCAAATGGATTTTAGCTCTGTCAGAATTTGATTTAAGGTACGAGTCGGCAAAAGCAGTAAAAGGTCAGGTTATTGCCGATTTTGTTACCCAACACCATGATCCTTTTGCTAGAATGGTGACCATTGCACCATGGACTTTGTTTTTTGATGGTTCATCTTGTAGCAAAGGTGGTGGTGCTGGTATTCTCTTGATTTCTCCTAAAGGGTTGACTTTTGAGTATGTCATCTCTATTGAATTCTTGGTTACTAACAATCAGGCAGAGTATGAAGCATTGTTTAAAGGACTTCGACTCCTTGTCGAAATGAAGGCCGTTGCTGTTGAGATCTTCGGAGATTCTGAGCTGGTAATTAACCAACTGATCGGCCAATATGAGTGCAAGAGCGATATGTTAAAGGGATATTATGAAGAGTGCCGAGAGCTTCTGAAAAGTTTTCAGGTAGCCAACTTGCATCATATCCCTAGGGGGCATAATGAAGAAGCAAATAGATTGGCTCAAACTGGTTTAGGATACCGAGAGGATCAAGAAATTCATGCTTTGGATGAAGGTCGGGTAATTGATGACTGGAGAAACGAAACTGCCGATTATTTAAAAAATCCATCACAAAAAGTTTCCCGAAAGCTCAGATATAAAGCTATCAAGTTCGTGCTCCTTGATGACCAGTTGTACTATAAGTCCATAGATGGAGTACTCCTCAAATGCTTGAGCTAGGAAGAGGCAAAAAAGCTGATGTACGAAGTGCACGAAAGGGTATGTGGTGCACATCAATCGGCTCACTGGATGAAGTGGATAATTAGAAGAACCGGTTACTTTTGGCCGACCATGCTTGAGGATTGTTTTGAATATTACAAGGGGTGTCAAGACTGTCCGAGATTTGGTAATATTTAGAGAGCTCCAGCGTCGGCTTTAAACCCAATTGTCAAGCCTTGGGCGTTCAGAGGGTGGGGCATAGATTTGATCGGTCAAATTCATCCTCCTTCTAGCAAAGGACATAAGTTTGTGCTGTTGGCTACAGATTATTTTACAAAGTGGGTTGAAGCTATCACCTTGAAGAGGGTTACATCGGAAAACATGGTCAATTTTGTTCAGGAGCATATAATTCATAGATTCAGGATTCCTCAAACTATAACAACAGATCAAGGGACTCAGTTTACTTCATCCGAGTTTTGTGATTTTGCCGAGGAGATGGGAATCAAATTGTACAACTCTTCTCCTTATTATGCACAAGCCAATGGTCAAGCTGAAGCATCAAATAAGATCATGATCAAAATTATTCAGAAGAAAATCGATGAAAAGCCGAAGAAGTGGCATTTGGTTCTTAACGAGGCTTTGTGGGCTTATCGGATGGCTCGTCATGGATCTACTCAAGCGTCTCCCTACAAGTTAGTTTACGGGCATCATGATGTGCTGCCGTGGGAATTGCAATCAGGATCGAGACGGGTTACATTGAAAAACGATTTGAAGAAAGAAGATTATGGAAGCCTAATGATGGATGAGTTAGAGGATTTGTATTTGGTTCGTCTTAAAGCATTGGAGAACATTGAAAAAACTAAATTGCGTGTTGCCAGATATTACAACAAGAAGGACAAAGAGAAATAGTTCGCGAAGGGAGATCTAGTTTGGAAAGTTATATTGCCAATTGGTACAAAGGATAGAGCATTCGGCAAGTGGCCACCAAATTGGGAAGGACCTTTTCGGATAGAAAGGTGTGCGCCTGGCAATGCATATATTTTGAAGACTATACTGGGAGAAGAATTTGCTAGAGTTATTAATGGACGATTTCTTAAGAAGTTTTGTCCCAGTGTTGAGGTTGGAGCATGAACAGACTTGAGGAGTTTTACACACAAATACCCGATATGGAGGTATCGCCTTTAGCCGAAAAATACTCTGAAGAGCTCAGAGAATAGCCGACATGGTATGTGTCGCCTTTAGAGCAAAAAATATAAACACATCGTGTAAGCGTTCTTCAGATTGGTTGTTCTCAGAGAAAAATTCAGAAGAAGAAAACCAATAGGGGTTATAAATATTTCACAGAACGAAGTATTTTACATAAGATTCCTAATTACAAGCTACTCCTCAAACAACTTGTTGAGGACAGTCTAGGCATCTGTTACTTCAGCAAGGGCGGTCGCGTGGTCTTCATAGCTCTCCAGAAGATCGTCGATGTCTTCAACACTCTCTGGAGGCACTTGACCATGAAAGCCGGTTGGCTGAACGGAGAAATCCTCATCACGTTGGGTAGTCATTGCCGCTAACCCCAGAGTCACGCTGTGGTGCACGCCGTGAATAGCGACTTGGTTGATACGGACATCCGCATTCTCAAGGCGTGCCTCGGCGGTTTCTCCTTGAGCGTTGACCTTATCGGCGATCTTGTTCGCTGCGGTTTTCAAGTGCTCAGCTTCTGCGGAAAGCGCTGAACAAAAAATACGAATCGGGTAAACAAACAAGATCAGAAAAGAGAAGGTCGAACAGGATTGCTTTGGCTAACCAGTAATGGCGTCGCAGAGCTGCTTCCGCTGGTCCTCCCACTCGAGTTGGTCAATGCTATATTGTTTGGAGGTCTTCTCCAACTCTCTTCGGGCCTCGTCTCTTTCGCCTTTGAAGGTGACCGCCTCCGCAGAGGTGTAGGGGATGTCCGCGGCATCCGAACCCGAACCCAAGTCCCAGGGGTTGGAGTGGTAGGAGCCTGAAGACTCGGAAGAGACGGATACCGGAGTTCCCGGTGAACCCGCTATCGCCGGAGGGAGAGGGATGCTCTGACCGGTGGAGATAACCCTGATTCTGTTGGATAAAGAGAGAAATCAGGGTTAGAAGGGTGAACAAGAAGCAGAAATGCGAGGGGGCAAGAAACTGGTTCTCACCTGCGCTGCCGATTGCGCCATGCTCGGCTTCCTTTAGCTTCTCCTTCGGTGGGGCGCTTGCCACGGTTATCACCTCCCGTCATTGCTGTTGTAGCGGTTAGGTTTTTTTTCTCTGGATTGGTTTGAACAGAGAAAGTGGGAAGACGAGAAGGCTTGGCTGAAGGCGATGATGGAGGCTAAGAAAGAAGGCTTATTTATAAGCGGAACGGGAATACCAAATGGCAAACTAGGGTTTTCCCTCTCAAGTGGGCCATTACTGGGCTGGGCCATACTCAGGTATGTCAAAGGATGCTCGGCTATATCCCGAAACAAAAAACGATCGGCTATCTGAAAGCCAAAGATGAATCGGCTATGCTTTAATCGGGAAGGATAACAGGGCCGATTATGCTGTCGTACAAGCAGAAATGTATAAGAGATAAAACAGTAGGGACATTCAATTGTTTAGGAACAAAATGTGCTGCACTTGATCTATTACAAGCTATATCTCTACCGGCTCAGAAGCTCATTGATGGCATCCAGGGCTTCAGTCCTGATTCGGCTAACATCATCCAGCACTTTTTGATCTTCATTTTCAGAACTCTGGATGTTGGATAGATTTGCTTTGAGTTGTTGATCTTCTTTCAAAATGATTGACATTTTTGATGAAGTGGCTTCTATAGAATTCGACAAAACTATCATATTGGCTTCATGAGATTGAATTTTGGCGTTTAGTTCAGATAATTGAGCTATAGTTTGTTATAGTTCATCCCCCACAAAGATAGGCTGCTGGTCACGATTGGATATAGTTTGCTATCGTGGAAAATAACCATGTGGAAGTAATAAATCGAGACCGGGCGGACAAGGTGTGGTGAGCCACTTGACTTGGAGGTCTTGTGAGCGGGTTCTCTCCGCCTGTGTCGCTACGCACTGGATCGTGGCTGGACATCTGCCGAGATTGAATGCATGCCTCTGTTATAGCTGGCCGAATAACTCGTTTCGACCGCAAAGCCTAACTGTGGGTTCGGGTCGGAATCTCTACCTACTTGGGTCATGAAGACCGCGAGCGGAATACTAGACCGTGGGCAAGCACCCTGAACGTTCTGGCCTGGCACCAAGGGCAGGCACTACTTGAGCTACCTGGCTACTGTGAGTCGCTACTCATGCCTGTACATGGAGATCCGTGGGCTACCTGAATGATAGTGAAGGTGACCCGCATAAGCGTGCCGACATGCATACTTGGGTTGTGACTGAGGAATAAACCTCCAGCTGGATAGGAATTCGATTCGAATCGCGGTCTCTCCCCGTCAGTGAGATACTTGAAAGATCTTCCTCCCACTGTATAAATCTGAATTCTAATAAGTAACCAAAAGATGGTTATGTGGTTTTATGCCAAGCATAATATGGTTATTAATGTTTGGTAACTTAGTGATTGCTCTAGTACAGGTGCTAATGAGATCTACTTAATGTTACTTAACCTGATGCTAAATGTTGTTTTCTAATGATGAGAATACATGAGTAATTAGGATGCTCTTTTATGCAAAAAGTCTGCTATCCGATGATATCCACTTGATAAAGCCTTGCATAATCCTTGAAGTGTCTATGGTTATGTATCTATCTCTCTGTCGGGTAAGTCTAGTTGAGTACAATTGAGTACTCAGGGTTTCTTTACCCTTGTTGCAGATGGTATGGTCTATTCTGGATATTGCCAGGCATGCCTCTACCCTGCATGTGATGAAGAGTGAAGGCCATGGGCAATGGTGAATTCTAAGGTCTCTCCTTGTTGCTTTTGATGGGACTATACTAGACCTGGCACTATATTTGTGTTAAACCGTTTGCAATGGGTTTTGTGAAACCTAAACTTCCGCTACTTTGATTTGAACTTGGTGTTGTAATAACACTCCTTTAAACTTAGTTGTAATATTATTTCGTTTCGAACTTATCATTGTGAATGTGCGCTTACTGAATCTAGTGTACGATCTCGTGAAGGACCAAAGCGGACCAAAGCTCAAAAGGCCACAATTTCCAATTTCTCCCCCTTGACTAATGCAAGTATGAAAATGCACTGTTTTCTGCCTCTTGGTTGAATATAAATGAAATGCACATTTCTCCCCCTTGTTGACACATGAAGCTCATCAAAGCTCAAAACTCAAGATCCGGCCACGAATGCCATGAAATGCAAAATGAGTGCAACAAGCTTAATACATAGAGCTAAGACAATGAATAGATGCTCTAAGTGATGTGATCCTTTGAGAATAGGAAAAGCTCTACGTGCCCAACAAAGACTCAAGTTGAGCTTAACATCACTTTTGAAGCTATTTTAGAGAAAATTACATGTGTGAGCAAGGAATGGGTATCACCTCCTAGAGACAACTAGACATGGCAAACAAGATAGGATCTATCTCAAAGCAATCTCATGTATAGCAAGTAAAACTATCCCTAGCAAAGTTCATACAACAAGCCAATGACATGGGGAATTAAAATTAGTTTTAAAGCTTTTCTAACTTAGCTCTATTGCATATCTAGAGATCAAAAAGAGTCTAAGTTAGGCAACACCATAGACACATAAAACACCTCAAACAGAGCATAGATTCATTATATTGGAAGCTTAAAATGAACTATGTGCAATGAGATGCAAAAGGCCATATGAGATGGGTTTTGGCTCATAACTCTAGAAGCACGAGAGAGGGTTCAAAAACAATCTTGGAGACACCCAAAAAGTCCCAATTGAGTACCATAGAAAAGATACCAATTAAAGGACCAAAACATGATGCCACTTGGAAGAGAAAAACAACTGATACTAAGAAATCTCCTTGAAAAGAGAAGAGAAGAGTCAAACACACAAGGAGAAGGATGAAACCAAGATGCAAGGAGGCACAAGAACGAACCAACTCCCTTGAAAGAGGCCAAACTCCCCCTCAACCAAAGACACCTAGCAAGAGAAAACTAGGGAACACAAGATGTACAAAAACACAAGAAAAACAACTCCAACACCAAAAGAGGAAAGAAAAACTCAAAGGAGCAAAAGCAACCTAACAACACGGTAAGCCCAAACAACAACCAAACTCTCAACACATGCTGTAATGTGCAATGATGACATGAAACCAATAAAAAAAGGCTAAAAGCTTGGGCTAACAAACATGTCAATAGGGTACAAGATACTATACAAGAGCTAGCAAAAATGAAACCTAATGAACACCATATCAGCTACACAATTTACGCACAAGGTTGATCATGGCAAAGTGTTCATGAGGATCACACACTAACATGAAAAGTGCTTAATCCACCAAGACATACACAAATCTAGCATGGCATATGATACGCAAGACTATACAAGTGAGCACATGAACAACTATCTCATACAAGTAGAAAAGCATGAGAGTACAAGGTATGTGTGTATATGATAGCTCACAAGGTGTGTAGATGTCACAATGAAGCACAAGCCTCTTGGAGGTCATTCCAAAGGGGTGTAGAAACCATCAAGACTTGATCAAGCACAAAAGATCAAGTTCCACTAAGCGCATTGAAGGACCGGAAACGGCGACCAGAGGGGGTGAATGGGAGCCAAATAAAAATTTGTTTCAGAAGATCTCGACACTTGTCCCAAGCACTTCCCAAAGCACAATCTAGGCTCACAACCCACAATTGGGTGGATGTTCTAGGAGATGTCCTAGGAACACAACGGAGCTAGCTACGAACCCAACGAGACAAACCGCGACGAAAACGGAAACTCCTAGCAGGCACAACAGGCATCGGACGCTAGAGAGCAGGGCGACGGACGCTGAGCAGGAGGGCGACGGATGCTAGCAGATCGTCCGTCGACCTTCCAGAGAGCACTGCAGAGAAGAAAGAGAAGATTGGGTGACGAACGCTGGGCGACGGACTCTGATGAGCGTCTGACGCCAAAAGTACAGAGAGCTATGCAACTTTCAAAACCGACGGACGCGTCTGGCGCGTGGTCGATGGACGCTGGCGAGCGTCCGGCGCCAACTTGACTCGCGCAGACAAAGCAAGCGACAGACGCTGACATCAGCCCGACCTAGCGTTCGACGCCTCTCAACAGAGCGTCCGGCGCCCCCGAGCAGAGCGCAGTAAAAGTGAAAACCCCGATTTTCTTCACCAAATCTTTCCAAAACCTAATAAAATGATCACCAACTGTAACCAAACTTTGTAGGCATGATCCTTGTGCAGTTGGGGAGCTATCCTGAAGAAATCATCGCTCAATTTGAGGAGGATAAACGGGAACACTCAGATTTGGGGGAGAAAAGAAAAACCGAAGAACTCTACAAAGAAATCGCCCGATCTACGCACTCGTGAGGTTTGAGGAGAATTCCTTTGGTGCAAAGATGCTCCTCACGAATACGAACAACTTGGTTCAAGTGGTTTTTGCAAAGCTACTCTCAACAAAGAGAAATAATCTTGGGAAAAAGAGAGAGCTAAAGCAAAATGGGAAGAACACAAGCAAACCAGGGACACAATCACGAAATCGAAGCCACCATGGCTTACGGAGGTTACGACCTCCGATTCCTCGCAGCAATCACAAGTTCTTACACCGGTGACACGGTAGATCTCAAGCAAGAAGAAAACTAGGGAAGGGAAAACCTAGGAATTGGTGGGAGAAAGAGTAATGCAAGAGATGAGGATGAGGATACCCCTTCATCCTCTATTTAACGGAGCTTTGGCTATTTCCCCAAGACCCCCCTAGATACAAGACCAAATTACCTCGCCCTAAGACATTGTAATCCAAGTCGATAACTCCCAGCCACTCGTTTGAATGGACGGCCCCGCTTCCTGCCGGGAGTTGCCATCGCCTCAACGCAACCTCCAGTATTCCGCCACGTTCCATCCCCGCTTCCTCGGAAGCTCCGCCTAGGTTTTGAGGCCCAAACCCAAGAAACCCGCCACCGGTAGCTTTGGGCTCAACTACCGAACCCCGAGTTTTGCGGCCCAAACTCGGAAACCGACGCGGATGGTTTTGAGGCCCAAACCACCAAACCACTCGACGCGAGCCACCTTGTCTTCGCCCGGTCGGACTCCGAGTCCCCTGAGCCGCTGCTCGACTCGCGCGTCCACCGTCTTGACTCGGTCGACTCGGTCTACCTCCATGTCTTCTCGCACTCACCGGTGCCAAGTACTAGCCACCACAGCTAGTCCGCCGCCGCCCATGGTCCCTCAGTCCGAGCCCCGCTTCCGCCCTTCACCACTCTCAGTCCATCGGCACGGCAAGCCTCTACTTGACCTTCTCCACGCCATTGACCATTGTCACTAGGCATAGCACCTGCACACCACAAGTCGATAGACAAGCACATGTTTTCTGCTTTCATAGAGGTTAGGTAAAGCCACTCAAACTGAAACACTCACGTGTTGGTCAATCACTCATCATCAAAGCTGAACATACATGGGTACTTATCCACCATGTGTTCGCACGCATGTTCTCCACCCCGCGTCCCCATACCTACACACAACAGGACAAATCCACCCGAGTCTTGGATTCCAAAGGGTTAGCAAGCATATACTTGGGAACCCAAGACTTGGTCACATGTCTAAAAGAATCTCTCACCTTATCATGTGGGTTAGGATGATGCAAATGTTGGTTCAAAAACATTTTTGAAACATCCTTGGAAGTGTTCCTCAAAAGGACAACTCGAGAAAGAGAACGAGTGTCACCAAGAGCCAAGAGGCAAGCATCTTCCAAGGTTTTAAAGGAAGAACCAATAGAAGCATCATGAGAAGCATGTTGTCGACCAATAAGAGAAGTACTAGAAGCATGTCCACAATCATGACCTAGCCCACTAGAGAAGGAGTCATAAAGCCCATCAACAAATAATGACTTCTTACTAGGATCACAAGTGTCCATGCCATGAGAAGGGCAATGAACAACCAAAGTCCTAGAAGAACAAACTTGGCGCATGCGTTTGGCACGCCAATAGCAAAACTTCTCTTTATGCCCATCTTTCTCACAAAAAGAGCAATGGTACAAAGGCCTATTGGAATGCATAGTTTGAGAAGACAAAATACCATTCTTCATGAAGTGAGAAATCCCTTGGGACTTAGAACAAGACGCATCAAAGCTCAACTTGCTGCCAACACTAGGAGCACACATGCCATGGAAAAGGCTACGTAGCTTCCTAAGAGCCTTAGCTCGAACATGCCGCCCATGCTTGACACGGCGAAAACAAAAATCAAATGTATGTCCATCTTTCTTGCAAAAGGTGCAATGGAAGGTTGGTTTGGGAACCTGAGTTCCAAAAATGTGAGAAGCACCCTTGCCATGAGAAATCCCTTGGACATCATTTGAAGAAGCTACAAGCTTTGGACTAGCTATGGAAGAGCTATCCGAAGCCTTAGCACAAGTGCCATCATCTAAAGACTCACGCTCAACACAAGAACTCAACTCTGGTTGCAAAGAAGCAATTTCAAAAACAACAACATCGGAGTTGCAAGAATTGTGGGAATCCAAAGACTTAGCACAAAGACTCTTGCATCTTTTGGCCAAAACCTCATTTTCAAACTTGAGGCGATCACAAGTACCACAAGGAGTGATTTTCTCATTTTTCATCTCCTTTTCAATGCACTCGGCATATGTGGTACGCAAGAGCTCAATCTCTTTCTCAAGGTTGGCACTCATCTCATTATGCTAAACCAACTTCGTGCTCATATCATCGTGTATTTGCTTCAAAACCAAAACTTCATTTTCTAAATCAATGCCTGATGTGCAAATGAGACCAATGGAAGAAACATCATCATTCACATCAAGCAAAGCATCATGATTATCACAAGCAGTAAGGCAAGCATCATTAATCTCATTCAAAAAGCACAAGCTACAAGTCCTATAATTTAACTCATCAACTTTAGCCTTAGCATGCTCAAGTTGATCTACACATGTGGTGTGAGTCAATTTTAGTTCATTAATTTCAGAAACCAAAGACTCACAAGAAACACATGGTAAAGAAGCATTTGACTTCAACAAAGCAATCTCATCTCTAGCCTTATCAATATCCATGTGCAATTCAATACATTCAAGATTAGACATAGAAGCATTGATTTTCAACTTCTTGTTTTCAGATTTTAAGCAAGTCAAAGAGGAATGAAAATCCTCATACTTTCTATGCAAGTTATCACAAGAAGTTCATGGAGCTAAAGCACAAGATTTCTAATGTGAAAGACCATTTTTCAACCTAGTGATGGAGCATTTCAATTTTTTAATCTTTCTATGCAAGGCAACATTAAGCTCTTCATATTTATCAATCATTTCAACACATGCATCAAAGCGCCAAGATAAGCACAAAATACAACCAACAAGTGTACCTCTCTTGGCTTTGCCAAGCTCACGTAGAAGATCCTCCGTCGATAGCTCATCATCACCTAGGAGGTCCAACAAAGCATCCACCTCATGTTCCTTCTCAAGCGCCGCACTACGCCTTCTCCTCAAGAGGTCATCCTCGGATGCATCCATGCTTCTATTGAGACCTAAAGACAAAGATCCAATAGACACAAGGCTTGGTGCCATAGCTCAAAAGCACTGTTAGTGTTAGCAAAACAAAGCTCACAAAATCGACAAACAAAGCCGACAAAGAGACACCCTCAATACAAGCCGCCAAACAGAGATCACGAGCCGGTTAAGGTGGGTGATCCTTAGCCTAGCTCTGATACCAATTGAAGGACCGAGAACGGCGACCAGAGGGGGGGGGTGAATGGGAACCAAATCAAATTTCTTCTCACACTTGGCCCTTGTCCCAAAATCACGCCCAAAACTCGAGCTCGAAAGAAACGACACGCACACGACCCAACACGTGGGTGGACACCTTAGGAGAGACCCTAGAAGTGCAGCGGAGCGGTCGGAGAAAGTCGATGAACAATTGAAACCGTGAACTCGAAACGCGGCCCGAAAGTGGTACTCTCAACCCCTAGAGAGAAGAGGCAAGAGTACACCCAAAAACCACTTATGAGAACTGTTCTCAAAAGTACCTCATCATGTTCCCTACGTGAATACGAATCCAACGCAACAAACGGAACTTGATTCGGAGTCCGGGCGAGAGAGATATGATCAAAACAGTTCTGCAGCTTTCGCGGACTGTCCGGGAGAGAACCTCGGACTGTCCTCCCTTGCTGAAAATTGAACTGCGGATAGTCCACAAATAGGCCCCAGACAGTTTGCCGTTATGCCCAAAAACGCCCAACAGGAAGTCCAGAAAAAGTGTTCATCGGCAGATTTGAACGGCGGACATTCCGCGGGTCAAGCCCAGACAGTCCGCAAGCAAAACCGAAAATGCTGAATTGAGAAGACAACAGCATTGTTGCTCGGCAAAAACGAACGGCGGACAATCCGCGACTTGGCGCCGGACAGTCCGCGGCTGACTTGGAAAATCAGCCCGAGGAGCTCTGTCTTGGCCCGGATCCGCGAACAGTCCGCAAATGTACCGCGGACAGTCCGGGAATGCCTGGACAGAGATAATTTGGGGGCGATTTTGAATCGCCTCTCCCCCAAATCTTCCCAAATCACTACCAAATCTTCACCACTAGCCACCAAACTTTGTAGGCATGATCCCAAGGATATGGAGGAGCTATCCTAAATAAATCATCACTCAATTTGGTGTGAATAAACGGGAACAAAAGGATTTCGGGAAAAGAACTCAAGAACAAGAACTCGAGGAAGAAATTGCCCGATCTATGAGCTCAAGATGTTTGGGGACAAACCCTTCGGTGCAAATGATCTCCTCGACTTCCCGCACAACTTGGTTCAAATGAAATCACAAGCAACGCCCTCAAACGAAAGATCTCATCTCATGAACAGAGAAGGGTCAAGAGGAGCAAAAAGCAAAATGCAAATAATACAAGAATTCGGAGATACAATCACGAAATCGAAGCCACCATGGCTTACGGAGGGTAAGGCCTCCGATTCCCAACAAAAGATTCACAAGTTCTTACATAGATTGGTTGTTAATCAATCTAGGGACCTCATGAAGCAAGAACTTGGGTTAGGGAGCTAGAGAGTGGAGAGGGAGGAAATGAGAGAGGTGAAAAGAGGTGAGGTGCTTAGAGCACCGATCATCCTTATTAATGAGACCTATTTGGACATTTCCAAATAGCCCCCTGATACATGAGAGAACTACCTAGTCCTAAGACACTGTAGTCCAACTCTCCCGCAACTCCAGCTTCATCTTCATTTGGATGGCCCCGCTTCCTGCCCGGACTTGCCGTCGCCTCGACGCAACCTCCAGGATTCCACCACGTGCCATCCCTGCTTCCTCGGAAGCTCCGCCCGAGTTTTGAGGCCCAAACCCGCAAAACCCACCACCGGTAGCTTTCGGCTCAACTACCAAACCCCGAGTTTTGTGGCCCAAACTCGGAAACCATCCACCAATGGTTTTGCGGCCCAAACCACCAAACTGCTCGACTTGAGCCACCGTGTCCTCGCCCGGTCGAACTCCGAGTCCCGTGAGCCTCCCGCTCGACCCGCTCGTCCACCGTCTTGACTCGGTCAACTCGTTCTACCTCCATGTCTTCTCGCGCTCGTCGGTGCCAAGTACTAGCCACCACAGCTAGTCCGCCGGCGCCCATGGTCCCTCAGTCCGAGCCCCGCTTCCGCCCTTCACCGCTCTCAGTCCATCGGCACGGCAAGCCTCTACTCGACCTTCTCCACACCCATTGACCACTGTCTCCGGGTCTAGCACCTGCACACCATAAGCCGATAGACATGTTGTACACCACACTCAAATGCAACACAACTCACACAACACCTCCGGTTAGCCATTAGATAATCAAGCACAAATGCAAATATGACTCACCCGGAAAAGCTTCAAACCCCTCAAACTAGAGTCAATCATTCATCATAAAACTGGACATCATGGGCACTTATCAACCATGTGTTCGCATCTCGGGTTGTACTTGATTGTGGTTTGAGATCCTTCGAGATTTCAAGGACTACGGGGCTTATATGGGCTCTAGTGTGACAGAGTTTTCAAAAATGATGACCATTGCACTAGTGCTCTTATATGTTGGGCGGTTCCGTGACATACTTGGCCCAGAATTGCTGCTCGAATCCAATCTCATCACATAGCTCTTCAACTCTTGTATTCTTGAATTCACTTCCATTGTCACTTCTCACTTTCTTGATGGTAGTTTCAAACTCATTGTGACATCTCTTGACAAAATTCTTGAATGTGGCAAATGTTTCACTCTTGTCATTGAGAAAGAATACCCAAGTATATCTTGTAATATCATCCACTATGACAAATCCATACTTGTTCCCTCCAATACTAGTGTAGGTTGTTGGACCAAACAAATCCATATGCAACAACTCAAATGCTCTACTAGTACTCATCATGTTCTTCTTAGGGTGGGTGTTACCAACTTGTTTGTTGGCTTGACAAGAGCTACAAAGTTTGTCCTTCTCAAAAACAACATCTTTCAAGCCTCTTACTAAGTCATGCTTGATTAATCTATTCAATTGCTTCATCCCAACATGACCAAGCCTTCTATGCCATAACCAACCCATACTTAATTTAGTGAGCAAGCAAGTTGACAATTGAGCTTCACTAGCATTGAAATCAACTAGGTAGAGGTTCTCATATCTAAAGCCTTTGAAGATCAAGTTTGAACCATCTACCCTAATGATCTCAACATCATTGTTGACGGTAAGTAAGAGCTATTTTGTCACCATCAAAATACCGTCAACATCCTCATTTTTCAAAGGAAAACAAGCATAGCCTGAACATATTTGTCAAATAACTAGTTCCACATGTCCCTTGACTATTTGATGCAGGTAATGACAAATGGGGTCTTTTGGGAGCCAGTGGGCCCACTTAGGGGGTCGGCCGAACACCCTATGGACCCACTTGGCCCCCTTAGCCCCCATGATCCATGAAACACCCTCAAGAACACTATCTACCCTTGGATCCAAGTGCGTTTACCTCCCAATGGTCCAGATTTACAACACAAGGATCCATGGGCCCACATCAAGAAGATTAACGTGACAACTCAACTCAGAACCGACATCCAAGGCATATGACAGGTGGGACCAGTATCCAGGAGGCAGAGGTGGCCCATAGACCCCACATGGGGTTCCGTCGACCCCTAGGTGGGGCCCACCAGGCCCCCACTTAGCCCCTGAGCATTGGGCCATCTTCTAGAAGACCCAGGAGGGCCCACAGGCCGGTTAGGGGTTCGACCGAACCACCATATGGTGGTTTCACCTCCTCAACCGACTTACCCACTCCCCACATCAACACCCTTGATCCTTAGGCGGTTCTGAAGTCGGTTGGATCCAACAGTTATTGATGAAGGTGACGCGGATCGCTGACGTGGCACCGGAGTAGCCCCTACTCCACCTCTAGCTATAAATAGACCCCTAGAGCTCCCTATTCATTTCATGCCTCATTGGAGAAACTACTCTCTAGTCTCTTAGCGGAGCTTTTCAATAGTGTTATGCTAGTTGGAGGAGAGTGAGGAGCCTTCTGGAGAAAGCCCCGGGTCTGTCGGGAATCTTCTCCGGAGTTCTTCCTCAGCAGATGCGAGTCTCTTGTAAGTTTAGCACTTGTAAGTGACTTCTTCTGAGTTCTTTATAGTATTCAGTATTCTAGATCTGGTTTAGTTGTTATACAACTTTTCACACTTGATCATCGCTTTGCTCTGAGTAAAGTGCTTTAATCTTAGGACAAGGTTAAAGTAGTAAGATTAGTGTAGACGTGGTGTCTAAGCTTAATCTTGCATTTGTAAACCGCTTCTCTCACAGATTGTTCGTGGATGCTAGTAGAAGGTGACAGCTCTATCTAGTCTCTGTATTCCACCACGTGTGTCAGATAAGTTCTTAAACGGTAAGGATTCAATACAATGTGACGGCGCGGTCCGGTTAGAGTTTTGCCCTCTTTCTGATCTATCTCGTCGTCTCCTACAAGAGAAGGGCTGATAAGGACAGTATAACTAGCTATCCCTTGTTAGAAATCTATGCTATCTTGAACCTCTCAACCCAGTTATCATAATCTCCCTTGATCCATCATAGGACATATCTTTAATCCTAGTTAGATCACTATCGTTCCCTGAGGAAAATACGATACCTGGAATACTCCCGGTGAAGTGCTACAACGGTATAATCTGTGCGCTTGCGGATTTATCCAATAGTCATAAGAAATACCAACAATCATCTACTCCAAATATGCATTTGAATCCAAGATCACACAATTGAGCTATCGATAGCAAATTGAAGTTCAAGCTCTCAACTAGCAAGACATTGGATATGCTCAAGTCATTTGATATTGCAATCTTACTAAGCCCCTTGACCTTGCCTTTTCCATTATCACCAAATGTAATACTATCAATACCATCATTGGTGTTGGAGTTGATTGATTTGAACATTCTAGAATCCCTGGTCATGTGTTGAGTGCACCCACTATCAAGCACCCAATGCCTTCCTCCGGCTTTGTAATTTACCTACAAAACAAATTAATTCCTCTTAAGTACCCATACTTGTTTGGGTCCTCCAAAGTTAGTGACCAATGATTTTGGCACCCAAATAGCCTTCTTCTTTGGGCCAAAATGGATGTGCCAACATACTTAGCCATGATACCTTTAGAACTTTTGGTAAGCATATAACATGAATCAAAGTGCATAGAGGTGGATTTAGCAAACTTGGTTTGGCTCATGTTAAGTTTGCAATATTGATCAACATGCCCCACTTGCTTGCATTTGGTGCAAAACCGACCATTGCTTCTCACAAAGCTAGGCTTAGGAGTTACAAAGGCCGACTTGCCCTTCTTGGGGGTATAGCCCAATCCCTCTTTGTAGTGGGAAAATCTTTGGCTACCCAAGCACTTTAGCAAGCGGGCATCTCAACCATATGCCTTACCCAAAGCATGAGTGACTTCATTAACATCATTTTTCAATTTTTCATTTTCAATCACTAGTGTAGCATCATCCTTTGAGCTATCA
>CM039133.1:37411861-37448462 GCA_022036555.1 Microstegium vimineum
TCACATGAAAATCTAAAATAAAACTCTCTTTTCATACTCTATGGCGTATTGTCGTCAATCACCAAAAAGGGGGAGATTGAAAGCATCTAGGCCCCTAGAGTTTCAATGATTAACGACAATGCAAGATTACTATGACTAACGTGTGTTTTGCAGAGGCAATAAGAAAGTTAGGTCATTGTAATGGATGGTTGATTGGGATATCATGGTATTCATGCCCCTTATTGGAATCGTTTCGGTTTTCAAAGGATTGGCGACAAGGTTGAAGCATAGACTAGGTCTAAGTGTTATAAGGAGTTGAGAGACACTTAGAGTAGTTTAGCACCTTTATTTTTTCCTTTGGCCGTACTATTAAGAGGGGTTCTATCTAGTAGCTTGACCTAGGAGAGGCTTAGTGTTTAGGTGTGGTGCACACTTGTTATACTAGCACTTGGAAGCTTTAGAAATAGTCCTTGGACCTTGTAGAGCAACTTCCATTTTGGAAGTGTGCTGTTTCAGCTCAGAAAGGAGCTCCGGACGCTAGTTGAACCCAGGGTCCGGACCATTGAATATGTGTCCGGATCCCTAGGGTTGGCTCTGCTTTACCAGAGCATCCGGACGCGATGAACAATGCAGGGTCCGGACCCTACACAGAGAGGTCCAGTAAGCTCTGTTTGATCCGAACGTTGTCCGGTGTGGGGAGTCTGGACCATTGGCTGCGTCCGGACTCCACACAGAGAGTTCCAGAGAGGGAAATCATCCGGACGCTGTCCGGTTGCCTGCGTCCGAACTGCGTTCAGCGTCCGGACCGCCTGGCCTTTAGTGCTGAGATCAGAGAAAGAAGGGGGTCCGAACGCATGAGACATGGTCCGGTCGCTTCACTATTGTGTGCGTCCGGAGTGACGCAGAGAGGTTGTTTTTGCCTCCAACGGCTAGGGGTTGAGTTGGGGGGTATTTATACTTCCCCATCAGCCCCATGGAGGCTCTCTTGCCCATTCCATTTGCTGAGATTCACTTGTGAGAGAGCAAGTTGTGCAAGATCCCTAGTGAGAGTGTGAATTGCAATTCCATGTGTTGATTCTCACTAGTTGCTTAGAGTTAGCAAGTGTGATTCCATTCATTCACTAGACTAGCCTTGGTCAAGTGAGAGTTAGTGCTTGTTACTCTTGGTGATCGACATCACCTAGACGGCTTCGCGGAGGTTCGCTTGGTGATCATCCGGTGGAGTTCATTGTGGATGACCCAAGCTTCGGTGTGATCGGTTGTGGGCGATTCACCGAGCCGGAGTGGCAAAGAATCAGCCCGTAGTGAGCACTTAGTCCTTGCGCGGACTAAGGGGGAGCGATACCATGTGCGGTGCTCCAACGAGGACTAGGGGGAGTGTCGACTCCTCGATACCTCGGCAAAAAGTAGTCGTGTCTATTTCCTTTGCCTCCTCCCTTACTTATTGCAGTTACATTCAAGCATTACATTCCACATTACATTCTTGTTGATTGACTAGAATTGCATAGGGCTTTACCACTTTCATTGCCATGTCTTGCTTGTTTAGCTAGGACACACTTGGGAAAGCACTAGGGGGTTAATTGGCTCTTGTTAGGTTTTAATATTGCTTAGAAATATAAAAGAGCCCAATTCAACCCCCCCCCCCTCTCTCTTGGACATCTTGATCCTTTCAAGCTTCTACACAAGATTTGATCATGTGCCATTTTCCTTCCTAGATTAGCTAAGTCTAGTTGAAAACATTGTATCTAGATTGCAAAACTCTTCATAAGTTATTAAGGGTAACATAGAGCGCACTAGAAAAAAATATTAAGTGCACATCTTGCAAGAGTAATTTATGTTTTTAGTGATATTTTAATTTGATCCCTAGATCTTAAGTTTAGCTAGCACCTAATTCACCCCTCTTGAGAGTGCTTAGAAGACCTTTCAGCCGCCATATGTCATCTCGCGTCATTGAGGGGTAGTTTATGGAGTAGGCAAGCGGCCATGCAGTCTGATGGTGGTTGTGTGTGGAACTTGTGGCAGCAGCCATATCGTGTCCAAGACGATTCGACGTGCTAGTGAAAGTGCATAGGTTTGACTTAGCTCCACCTGCACTTGCCTAATTGCCTTTGCCTCCGCTTGGTGTTTGCCCGCTACTCAACTAGCTTCACATGTCGCTTTGGCCGCTCGTGAACCTCATCTGCCATTATTGGCCACATTCTTTGCCAACACTTGCCACAAGTATTTCTATGCCTCTTCCTCCTTTGTCCTCGCTTCAGCTTGCACCACATTGCTATGCTCACTTAAGACTGTACGTCCCTCAACCCAAAGTCTCAACATCGATAAGCATGAAGATAGTTTTTTTAGCACGTGAAGAAACAAAAGTGAGGAAGCGATTTCTAGCAATTGAGACCATACGACATCCGTAGGTAACAAACTCCTCGGTGATATTTTGAAAATTAGGAGTTATAATTGAAAACTATTATAAATCAAGATTGAGAATGAGTTTTAGATGCTCTAATCTTATGTCCATTTTCACACAGTGAGACACTCCTAAAATAGGTAAACACGAAGTTTACTACGTGACCACCATGCGGAATGTAGATGACGTGACGCGGTTGGCCCACCCTTTCGCTCTCCCTCTCCCACGCGACCACGCCCAAGTGCTCGTGCCCCGTCAGAGAGGAAGAAGACTATGGAGATGTTAGAGGATGAATCTCCTGCGACCTAGAAGGGAGGTTTTGGGAGTGGCAGCAGTCACAACACAACAATGGAGGTAGAACGGGTTGGTGGGGAAAGACGGTTGGGTTGGGGCGGGGCGGCTGGCGGCAGGGTTGTCGCAGCGGAGCACACCGATGCCATGCTCTGTAGTTAGTAGAGGGCAAGGTCGTGGGAGGGGGGAGGTGGTTGGCGCGGCGAGGCAGCTCTCATCACCGGTTGTCGGTGGTGGGGCGGGAGTGAGAGAACGCGGACGAGGTTGGTGTGTTGCCCTATGGTTAGTGGATAGGAGTTGGGGGACATAACGCGAAGCGGGACGTGTGAAGATGACAATGGTGGTGAGGAGGAAGACTACACCTAGACGCGTCTCATGGTCCATGGAGGAAAACATCTCGTCGCACGTTTTCTACCTCCTTTGGTAAAACTCCCATCTCATTATCAACCTCTAGATCCAGCACGCGTGTTATTATGTACCTCCTTGGGTAAAACTTCTCTCATTGTCAACCTCTCAACCAAGCACACAGTTTGCTATAAAAAACAAAACAAAACAAAAAAATCAAGCACACAGTGAGGCTACCCGTCAGCCGTAGTCAACCACTTTCTTCCTGGTAGACCTGCTCGGCAGGTCGGACTAGCGGAGAGAGAGCATGTGACCTGACTCCTGAGAAGCTGAGACAGACCACCCTCTGGTCCTTAGGGTTGCGCCACCGCGACGCGCACTTTCGCTGCACACACCCGGCGTACGCCGGCCTCCATGGCGAACCCCGCCTCCGCCTCGGCGCGCAAGCGGTCGCGCTCTCCACCGGAGGCGGCGGCGAAGCATGACCCCCACCCCGCCGCGGCCGCCATCGCCACCGCCACAGCCGCCGCTGCCTCGCCGGCGGGGTTCATCTTTATGTGCAACGGCGCAACGAAGCCCGGATGCTACCAGCACAGGGTGCTCGGCCTGCCGCGTGGGAGGCTGGACGCGGTCTCGCGGATCCGGCGTGGCGCGGCGGTCTTCCTCTACGACTTCGACGCTAGGTACCTGTACGGGCCCTACCAAGCTAACTCCGATGGAGGGCTCCACCTCGTCCCCACCGCCTTCCACGGCCGCTTCCCTGCGCAGGTTGGTTAACTTGTTTCCGCTTTGCGCTTCCTCGCCCCAATGGCGCGGGCTTTTTTTTTTTTGGTCGGGTGGGAATGGAGTGTAGTAGTACTGCTGCTCTGATAATGAATTTGGTTAAAATAGTATGTTATAATCGTTTGGTGTTCTATGATTCTTGGGGGTGTTAGAATGTTTTGTTATCAGAGGGTCACTAATTTGGAATCGGGAATAAGGGATGTGGACGTGAAATTGGGGGAACTGTTTCATAAAAAAAAAATTGGGGGAACTAAATTGATTTGTATGTTTTTTTTTATTTTGTTGGAGAACAAATTGGAGTGTGGCCCTCCCTACTATCGCCTGAAATGATGTAGAGTATGATGAAACAAGAGTCATGTTGTCGGATCCAATTATGAAACTGAAACTTTAGTCTGAGGTTTATGGAATTTTGGTGGGAGTCTGAGTTATACTATGTCTCCCTTGTGATGTAATGCTATGCGATATATCCAAGTTTCTGAGAATCTGAAAGGCTATGTTGATGGTGGTTTATAGCAATGTTTTCAAGGCGTCGCTTTGTCGTCGCTTAAGCGCCAAAGCTCTGCACGCGGGACGCCACAGCAGACGACTCTCCTTAGATTCGTAGGTCGTCCGCCTTATGAACGTGGCGTCCAGAAATCGTTGCTTTGGCGTCCGATTCGCGCCAAATCGCACATGGCGGGCGCCATACATGGAGGCCTCTGTTCTGGGCGGCGGGAAAACGCGTGAAAAGGATTGGAAACGGAGGGAAAAACTGAGAGTGCGCGCGGGAGAAACAGCACGCCGGAGAGAGAGGGAGGAGGGAGAGTGAGAGAGAGAGAGGGCGCGTGGGAGAAGCTGTCGCCCGCCCGCCGCCGAGCCGTGCTGGCCGCGGCCATCTTCCCCCAATCGGCGCTGACCTGCCTCCTCTGTTCCTCCATCGAGCTGCAGCGCCCAAAGCCCTTCTGTTCCTCAGTCTATCAAGCAAGCAGAGCAGCAGATATGGAGGTGAGCGAAGCAAGATACGGAGAGGGGTGGAGGCGGAGCGGTAGTGGAGAACGAGCGAGAGAAAGGAGAAGCGGCGGCGCTGGAGTGAGGATTGGGATCGAGAGATTTAGGTCAAGGGGGTGAGGGTCATATGGGCTGCCTGGTAGGCTGGGCCGGACTACTTGCTCCTTCTCCTTTCTTTCTTTCTTTTTTTCTTTTCGTTTTTCTTCATTATTATCTACCACTCTAAGCTGTTTTTTTTAATTCCCTTAAGCTGTTAAGGCGTCGCCTCGCCTTACGCCTTGGTCGCTTAAGCGTAAGGCGGTAGTCAGTCGTCATGCCTCGCCTTACTGCCTTAAAAACATTGGTTTATAGTCTCACGCGGAACAGGCTTGCGCTGTGCATCAATTTGGATTTAGTGTTCTAATAACATGCTAGATGGATATGAATATGCATTTATCATTTTCCTGTTGTCGGATTTGTTGAGTCATGAAATGTGGTGAGGTGCTCTTGGGGGAACATGTTTGCTTATGTATCTAACATTTTAAGGGTCCTAAGAAACTTGCCAAAAGAGCTCCCTCTATCCTGCCCCCCCAGCAAAGTGCTGCTTGTTTGTGTGGTTGGTTATGCACAACAAATGCTGGATTGCTGATCGGCTTGCCCAGGGTGGCCTTCCTCATCCTGCCTCCTGTCCGCACTGTGACCAGGCCAATGAAAACATCAACCACCTTCTCATCTCTTGTGTTTTTGTGTGGCAATTGTGGTACAGTCTACTCCAAAGTGTTGTGTTGAAGAGTCTCTCTCCTCAGCTGGAGGATTTGTCCTTTGATAGTTGGTGGTCGAATGTGGAAGTTTTGATGGATGGACAGGCCAGAAAAGGAATGAACTCTCTCATCATTATAGTGTCTCAGACAATTTGGAAACATCACAATCGACTTGTCTTTGATGGTGTCTCTCCTAGTCTAGCTAATGCTCTGTTGCTCACTAGGGTGGATCTCTACTGTTGGCATTTGGGAGGGGCCAGGGGCATCCTCCTTGCTCTTGGCCCAGAGGTTGATTCTTAGGTGGCATCCTTGGTTAGGTCATGATTGCTTTTATTTAAGGGGCTATTGTGTTTCTACCCTTACTTTGAACTCAAATTGTGATTTTACTCTCGCTTTTCGCCTTGTTGCATTTTTACCCTCGTTTTGTAAAAACGAACACTCAGTTTACCCCTGCTCCGTTAACAACAGCTAACAACGTTAAAATGGCTTGCCAACGACAACTTTGCCCTTGCAAAAATACCCTTACTTTTTTGAGTTCATTATAATTTTACCCCTATTTGCTTTTAAAAAATTGACAGCATCATTCCATCCATCCAAGGATTGTCAGCAGATAGTAGTCGCAACAGTATCACTGAGCCCTACAGGACTCTAGTACGTATTGCCCATGGATTGGTGGCTTGGCTTCCATTCCATCCAAGGCGTGCACTGCACATCCTTGCTCCGACGTCACAGGTACTGCGCGTGTATTCGGTCTCTGTTCTGCTCCCACCACACCTTGGCCCTATCCTCAGCGAACCTCTCCCGGCTGCAGCAACGGCACACAAGACCACATCCAAATTTAGCATGGCAAGATTTCCAGCATGTGTCCGATGATGAATCTTGCATCGGGAGAGTGAGTAGCTAGCTAGTGGTCGTTGACTTGCCTGAAACGGACGCGGCGGAGCTCGCGGATGGTGATGGACACGCCGGGCTCGTCCTGCTCCACCCACTCTGTGGCCTCCAGGTCACTCGCGTTGCTCACGGACACGGACGCCTCGTCCAGTGACGACGTAGTAGCGCGTGACGGGTCCAGGTGCGCGGAGCAGCTGGCGCCGGCGCGGAGTTGAGCAGGTTGAAGTGGTGCGCCCACACGTGGTCCGACGGGTCCGGCACCACACTGGACGACGGGTTGCATGTGGCTCGGGCCGTGGAGGCCGCCGCCGCCGCCATGGCCCTGCACGAAGTGGCGCGGACGATCGGCTGCTCCCTGCCCACCGCTGCCATCGGCGGCAGGGTCACCGAGCTCTCCCTCGTCGAACCGGCGCGGGAGTAGAACGACGAGTCTCTGCATGCCAACAGTTTCAGTTAGTGTGGCCGGTCTGATCCACGACGACAGCGCAAATGCAGTTTCCAGTCGAGACGGTGACGGATGGACCTGCGTGGCGTCGTCGATGGAGGACGACGTCGGCGTCGAGAAGCCCTGCTGCCGGCTGAACGTCTGCACGTTGTAGAGCTCCACCACGCGGTCGTAGTTCTCCCCCCACCACCGCTGACTAGTGACCGCTGCGCTTCCCACTTGTTGAACATGTCGCGGCTGCACACGCACGCACACACACGTTCGATGCTCCGTTAGCTGATCACGCACTTGAAAACGCAAAGCTAGCTGTTCGTGCATGATATATAGGCACCTGAAGCGGATTCGCTTTAGGTCGTTGCCGGCGCCGCCCGGGATGGAGACGAAGGTGATCTGCACGCCGGGCTGCACCTGGGCCGTCCACTCCTGCGGCACGTGGTCCTCCTCGAGGAGGACGACCTCGTCCTCGTCCTAGGTCGTCCTCCTCACCGATGCTCGGTATCCAGCTCGCGCTCGGGCTCCTGACGTGCTGTAGCGGGAAGCCACGAGAAACCTTGGTGGCAACGTCCCACAGCGGAGGGTGCGGCGCCGCCATGGCTCTCGCGTTCGTGGTTGCCGTCGCCCTCATGTAACTGTAGCCCTTGGCGCCACCATCCGACGTGAAGCCCGAGTCGTAGATGACGCCCGGGTACGCGGCGAGGCGGCTGTTGCGGTGGAAGCGGTTGCCCCTGACCGACGGGCTCGCCGCGGCCTTGATTTATGTGCGGGGGCGTGGCACATGCAGGTGACAGGGTAAAATCATGATGCTTTCAATTTTTTTTAAGCAAACAGGGGTAAAATCATAATGAACTCAGAAAAGTAAGGGTATTTTTGCAAGGGTAAAGTTGTCCTTGGCAAGCCCTTTTAACGTCGTTAGCTGTTGTTAACGGAGTAGGGGTAAACTGAGTGTTCGTTTTTACAAAGCGAGGGTACAAATGCAACAAGGCGAAAAGCGAGGGTAAAATTACAATTGGGGTTCAAAGTAAGGGTAGAAACACAATAGCCCCTTTATTTAAATCATTAAGTGTGTATTTTCCTAGTTATCTCATTTTGGTATGTGTGCATGTGTTTGTATTTGGGCTTTTGCCCCTCCCCTCCATTCTTCTTACTATAATGATACACAGCTGACAGCTCTCCTGCTTGTTCAAGAAAAGCTATCTCAATCAAGAATTCAAGAGTGAACATTTTATGTCAATTGATTGCAGAATTTTTTCGTTTTTGTATTCCCTTAGCTCATTTATATGCTCATAGATTGCCATTTTAAACATTGTAATGTCATTTAGCAGTGGAACAAAGGCCAACAACTTTTTTTTTGTGCAGGTCAAGTTTAAGATTGATGGTGATTTCGTGCCTCTCCCTGAGAGTAGCCTAAGAAGTGCAATAAATGAGAACTATTTCAATGGGAGGTTCAACCCAGAGCTTACTGCTACACAAGTATGGATGAGCAGGAATGAGCATTTGTTGTGTTTGCGAAAAGAAATGAATTGTGTTAAATTGTTGTTTGTAGCTCCTCTACATGATTTATGCCAAACTTCAGTCATACCATTAGATAGAATAAGGACATACATCTGTGTACGTGAAACTGCTGTGCAGTTCATATGGTACCTAGTTGAACTGGTATATATTGAGGGTTAGTGTGCAAAAGGATGAGATCCTTCCCTGACATATTAGACGTTTAAGCCTTTCCTTTTTGAATTTGCTCTTGCATCACATGCAAATGTGAAGTCAAGTTGATGCTGAGATAGATTTCATTTACTGCTATATAGCATGTTTAATTTCTTAGGCCTGAAGTAGTGAAGTCTATTCTGTTTAGTGCCTTTTATTCCCATAAACATGGCGCATAAGATGCTATATCTTTATTGCACTGGAGCATGGATGTTCTGTATTGTTGCCATAATAGTTTTTTTTACTGTATTTAGGCTGTTCATTTGTGATGTTGCATTTTTTTTCTTCTGAGAATTAAGAAATTGTATATTAAGGAAAAAACTGGGGCATGACGTGAGTATTTTCATACATTTTTTTATTTTATCTTTTTAATAGAAATTCTCTTCTATGTGTTATTATGGCACAAGTTATCATTATTAACCTTGAGTATTAGTTTAGCAGCTAACAGGAATTTGATGTTGTCTTCTATTTTACCTTGGTATTTGGTATGAACTTATATAATACATGTAATGAGGCAACTGCTTCATATGCTGTTGATCTTCTGTTGTAGGTTGAGAAACTGAGGGCACTATTTCAGCCAATTACTTTACTTCCTGAATCAGCACCCCCACATGATGTTGATAACAGCCCCCCACCCCCACATGATGTTGATAACTGGCCCCCTGGTCCTGCTCTTCTACCTCCTTCAGGTAACCCGGCACAACCACCTGCTTATGTGCATCATCCAACTCCCTATGTCGCTCCTCCGGATGCTCATTTGATGCCACCTGAAGCCTATTCACCTCCATGTCCTTACTTGCCTCCGACTGCTTCAGGTATGGCAACAACAGCTGGGTATGGTTATATAGATGGATATGAAGCATATCGTCCATTTCCTTCTGCCTATCAGTATGTGCAAGCGCCACCTTCATGTTCTCTCTATGCCCAATACCCAATGCCAGCACATGTCCCAGGTCCCGCTTATTCTGGTCCCTACTATGCTCCTTATCAGAGTCATCCATATCAACATGGTAATGTGAATCATCATTACCAGCAAAGCACATATGAGAGGTACACATTGGATATCTTAATGAACCTTAGTTCTTCCTGTATGCTAATTCTGTTACATTGTACTTATTTTTTGCAAACCAAGTTGAACATGTGGCCTCTGCTGGCAATAGTAATATCTGAAAAGCATATTATTCAGCTGCTCGGGATATTATTGAGAATATTTCATGAACAATTACTTGCTTAAACAATACACAAACAAATTTTACATTCTGCAACTTGCGAAAATCACTAATTGCATTTTTGCCCTCTTCCATTTCAGAGCCCAGGAGGATGGGGTTTCCCGAGGTGAATCAACCCAGGAGGATGGCAGCAGTGCTCTGCGCCAGGGTACCAGTGATTACTGTTTCAGTGTTTGAAAGGATAATCTTCCAAACAAACAACACCTCACCTACGCTACTGATTCTCACCATCCACCCTTGTTACTGGGATTCAGTTGTATAAATGTTAGTGTCGCCTAATGTTCTGACATGTTGGGTGTGATGTGCAGCTGAGCAAGTGAGGTAGCTCCTTTTGGTTTTCTAGAGTGGTTTTACTGGCTGCTACCTGTTGCTATTAAATATTAGCTTAACGAAAATAGTTCAAGCTGTTGGCGTGGGAAACAGCTTTTAATGATTAATGGTCTATTGCAGCGTCTCCTCTTCCTCCACTGTTATTCCGTCATCGAATTTACATTTCCAGCTAGTTGTATGTTCATTTGCCGAATATTAAGAGAAACGACCTGTACAGGATTAGGTTGTGGCCATCCATAGGATCTTTGGAATTTTGTTATAAGTATTGCTGTCAGAAACCTTCAACATTCACAATTAATCTCTACAGCAACTGCGGCCTGCGTTTAGTTGTTTGATGTGAAGTTGATTGCACAAAAAAAAAGGGGTTTTACAACATCCTTATCAAAGAACAGGAGGAAATTAAACACCTTAAAAATTTATATGCATGTACAATATTACAGTTACATGCTAGCTATGAAATCATGAAACGGAGCAAAAAATGATCGGATTCCAGGTCTCCAACTCAATTCAACCTACTGATCATTGTACTCTCACAAGTAGGGAGAATCCATCTTCTGGTCATCACTGTCATTGCCAATCATCATTGGAGGCAGGCCAGGATCAGGGCGTGGAAATAGTAGCTTCAGCCGAAATGCGTCTACACCATTTAAATAGTATCTGTACAGTCTCTTTGCTCGGATAAACCCCAGGCGACCATAGAGAGCAAGGGCACCCTTATTAGTAACTTCTGCTTCAAGTGTCACCTGATCAGAAGGTACAAGCTGGATGTAAAATACAAACTTTTGGGAAGGATGTTTATATGCAAACTGCATATTAATCTTGGGCCTAAGCTCAAACTTATTTCCATCTTTCTAGCTGAAGATGTGATAAACCCTTTTTACACACAAAAAAAAAGCAAATACCAAAATAAAAGATAGGTGGCAAGCTTTCACTTCTAGGAGTTTCTAAGTCAATTGGAATGTTGGGAATCAAATAAAGAGATGAAATGGCAGTAGTAATACCTCCTCACAGCCAGACTCCATCATTACCCGAATTGATCTAGTAACTAGCTCAGTTGCTGTATCAAGACAAATAGAGATTTAGTTACTTTGCTTGCTAAGATCAGCCAATTGAAAAGGTGAAAAAAGCTAAAGATTTGGTACCAATTTACACACGAAAACTAGGATACTCATAATGATGTAATTATAATTCCTTTATTAGAAAAGTAACTTGTGCTAAACACACTGCATAACAAAACCAATAACTGCCAATGGACTAATTCAACATATAAGTGTTGAAAGGATAGCCAATTTCAAGGATTGCATCATCAACGTATGCTAGAAGAAAGATTCTCAAATCTCAATAGAAGGATCTGACAAAATATTAGTCCTATGTGAAAGAAATTATCAAATAAAAGATGTTAATGTTCCTCACCATTGTCACTAATCATTTTCTCTATTCTCTTATCAGAATCAGTGATTCCCAGATGACACCCCACACTGAACTACCATACATATAACACTGGAACAGAAGGATTGCCGCCAGCGTGGCTGCGCGGGAAGGATAAGAGGGAGACGGAGGAAAAGGACGGACGCCCGCTGGACAAAAACTGGTTTTTGTCCCTTGATCGCAGTCTCGAAACCCATGGACGGCGGCGAGGGGCCATGGCCTTGAAAGGCGGCAAGTTGTTGGCGGAGGATCCAGGCGTCTGCTAATACACAGAGTCGCGTACGGATGAATCCAAGCCGTCCATGCTCTCTAGCGTCTAGAGTCGGAGTCGATCGAGTTCCCAGTCTCAAGTCCGAAGGAGGCTCCACGTAGACCCAATAAAGCTGGCAGTTCCCCCGGTCGTCTCGTCTCGTCTCTTACGGTTTTGTCAGAAATCGCCCACCCGCTCGATCGGAGACCATGGAGGAGGAGCGCGTGATTTCGCAGCAAGGCAGCAAGAGGACGCTGCCGGCGGAGGAGCCCGCTGTCGCCGCCGCCGCTGGGACTGGGAAAGGGAGACGCGTTTGACGAACCCGCGCGCTTCGACAACTCCGCCATTCTTGGCCTGCCGGCGTCGACGTATGGCTCAGTTCTTGGCGACGACGACGAGGACGATGAGGCTTACGACGACATGATGAGTGACGACGACAGCAGCAGCGACAGTGACAGCGACAACGACAACGAGTTCGAAGGCCATCAAAGTCGGGTGAGGTTCTGGGACGGTGATGCGGCCGGGAGCGAAGCCGATCTAGTGGATGGGCCTGTGACGTTCCTCGGCCAACCGATGATGCGGTTCGCCTCCTACCAGGGCGTGGCCGGCTTCATGCGTCTCTCCACCGAGGCAGCCCCCGGCGGCGGCGAGGACCGCGACGAAGGCGGGGTGATCGTCGTGCACTACCGCCTCACCCGCTTCTCGAGGCCGCCCCAGCGGAGCAGCGGCGGCGGACGACGACGACTCGGAGTCGACTTGCACGTGCGCGACTTCGGAACGACACTTCACCACGTGCGGTACCACGTCCCGTTCCCCGCCGCCGCCGCCGCCGACCCAGCGAGCTCGCTGCGCCTCGTCGGCGCCGCGCTGGCGGCTGTCGTCTACCCGTACCGGTACTACGTGCAGCTCCAGGCGCTGTGGTCGAGCCTCGTCGCGGCGCTCCCGGTGCGCGTCTCGGCGCGGGCCACGCGTGTCGTCGTCACCGTCGACGTGGGCCTGCTCCCCCGGAGCGAGGACCCCACGCCGGAGCGCATGGAGCGCGTGCGCGACGCGCTTGCGGTGCTGGCGAGCGAGAACGACGACGCGTCGTCGCCGCCCATGGCCTGCGGTCTCGAACAGCACCTGCCGGCGCCGGTGCCGGTGTGCCGCGCCGACGGCGAGTCAGGTGGTGGGGGCCATCGGCCAGCGAAGCGGATGAAGAGGTTCGCCGTCGCAGGGGAGGTGTGCGCCATCTGCCACGAGACGCTGGAGCACGGACTCGCGGCGTGGCCCCGGTGCTCCCACGTCTTCCACGGCAAGTGCCTGGAGCAGCTCCTCGTCACGGTGCAGCATCGCTGTCCTATGTGTAGGAGTACCTTGTCAATCAAAGGCAGCATGTTCGACTGATTTGAAGCATGATTCTACTGTCTGTACTTGTAGTAACATTATTTCTTCTGCTTCTATATATGAAACCTGTCATGGCAAAGGAGATTAATTACAGAAATGTTGTAGATGTTAATTGGTTTAGAATGAAAGGCTAATACAAAGGTTATTGTATCAGCTGAACGACTTATTAATTGATATTTTTCTGACATGTATAATTAGAGGCTACTACAGAGGCAATCCTTCCATAGGATCGATGATGCTTGTTTGAGCGAGGATGCTGAAGTATATCATTTGTACTTATGATTTACATGTTACCCTCTTTGGAAAGTGATTATGTGAAAATCAATTTAAGAGCTAGGTCAAACTAAGACTCACTCTTCAATCTTTTGCTTAAATATCGAATTAGACAACAAAACTAAAGCCATATTTCATATAGCTTATCAGAGAAGCGCTTTCCAAAGTATTTGAACAAATATAATAAAAACACGTACAAGGTGAAATATGAGAGCAATTGCTAATTCCCGCAGCAAAATACAGGGAATTCTTCTGGTCCTTTTAAAATAACAAACCGGCAACCTGTGATACATGAATGAATGCATGAAAAAGGGTGAAATAAAGTTATCAGAGCATCTCCAACGGCTCTGCAAATGAGCTTTATATTCTTGTTTTGTAAAAGAGTCTAAAAAACTCCTATCCAACGGTTTGGCGAGGCTTTGCATTTTTGTTAACTTGGCAATTTCCTGAAAAAGATTTGCAAATATGCCTAGCGGACATTTTCGGCGCTCAACCTGCGCATTTTCTCTCGCTGTCGTAATTGCCAAGTCAATTTTGTTAATTGTCAAGTCAATTTTGCCAAACCGTTGGAGATTGACTCTTTTTATCTTTGCCATATTTATTTGGGACTTGCCAAACTCTCAATTTTACCAATTAAAATTTGCAAAACCATTGGATATGCTCTCATGTTAGCTTAATGTCTCAAAATAATTAATAAGAAATTAAATACTCCCTCCATCCCAAATTGTAAGTCATTCCAAGAATCTTGGAGAGTCAAAGCATCTCAAGTTTGACCAAGAATTATAGACAAAACTATAAAAATTTATAACATCAAATAGGTATACTATGAAAATATAATTGATAACGAATCTAATGATACTTATTTGACATCATAAATATTATTATATTGTCATATAAGTTTGGTCAAACTTGAGAAACTTTGACTCTCCAAGATTTTTGAAATGACTTACAATTTAGGATGGAGGGAGTGCTTAGGTTTTAACTAAAATTTGACTTGCACTCAACAAACATGCTTATATTGGGGGCCAATATTCAACTAGCCCATGCAAGGATGTACTTGTACTACTAGCACATCCTTGGAAGAAGCTAGCAATGTTCGTTTCGTGGTGTTTAGAACTCTGGGGGAAATACTTATGCAATTAATTAATATAGTGGAGAAACAATCATGCGACTGGTGTTTAGCATGCAGTTTATTTGCACCCATACAACTTGAAGCAGTGAGGTCCTGGGATCATGCGACTGGGAGGTCATATAGTGTGGAAAGGATGATCAAGGAGTAGAACTTGTTAGGGGGTGGTCGAGCATGGGATGATGCTTAGATGGTGTTGAAAACTATAGACATGTAGAGGTTCACTGGAACTGATGGTGCTCGAGAGGTAGTAAACAGACCTGACAGCCATGAACCTCAATGAAGAGTTGATGCTTTTTTTTGCCAAGCAAATTTAAAAACATGTGTAATATATAGTTGGGATTCTCTCCTTTTTTATAAAAAATGAGAATAATATATTTTAGAAATTTTTGTCAATGCTTTAACTTTATTTGGGGCCACAGAATTATGTTTTTTACTAAATCTTAATGAAGTACTTCAAATTTGATAGAATTAACTTTAGACTTAATATAACTCGTAGTGTTAGTACGGGCAAATATACTAGTTAATATAGTGGACAAACAATCATTCTTAAACAGAAAAGGCAACAACTATTTATGAATACATAGGCATAATCAAAATGGGAGTAAAAGAGTTCATTTCACAGCATATTCAAATCTATATAAACCTCGTAAGATCATGTACTACCACAAAAATGATTTTAGAAGACAACATCTCTGATTAACAGAAACAACCACATATAGCGGATGCCTTCTTAAATGGTATGGCAGCCTCCATTAAAATGTCCACCTCTGAAAAATATTTATAGAGGCAGGAGTCTTAAGGTGAGTGGCTCTAAAAATCATATATTAATAGAGTCGGTATCTTTATGACGTTAGTCTCCATAAATCAATTTTTAGAGGGCCTTAGGACATAAGTCTCTAAAAATATCTATCAACAGATGTGGTCATTCTAAGTGTCCTTCTTAAAATTTAATTTATAGAGGCAATGCTCGCCTATATAAATAATTGCATCAAAAAATAGTAAAGCAGTGTAGTCCTTGAACGATTAATTCCAAAAAGTGAGAAGACTATCAAACTTTATCCTTTGGACAATAATATTTTATTATGAAACTCCCAATATATGACTCACGGTGAAAATCAAAGCTTCATCACAAAACACATATGTTTTTTACTTGAATAATTTAGGAAACTTAGTGTTTTTGCCCCTGCTCCAGACTCTAATGGTGATTTTACCCATATTGTTTTAACTTTGTGATTTTTCCCATGTCATTTTAAAACAAGACAGTCGTTTACCCCTACTTTGTAACACCTCGAAGCCTGGATGAATTAAATCGCAAAAAAGAAAAAGCATGTAATATGGTACTATATGATGGAATGTTATATGGATCTGGTTTGTGCCATCAATGCAATATGTGTGATATTAATTTGTTGTGTGATATCAATTTTTGTTTATATGAATTGTTAGCTGAAATGCTGTCGATTTTTTCTAAAGCATGTTGAGTTTTCACCGATTGAATTATATAATTCTATATCAGAATATCAGAATTGCCAATTTACCGATCTAAAAATAGAGATAAAGACAGTACAAATGTCAAAATATAACAGGAGTAAAAACTCATGGTCAAAGTTATCATTTTGTCCAAAAGTTAACACTGTTTGAGTGCCTTCAGTGAATAGAGTTGAAGTCTCACTTGGTTTTGAAATTGTAGGAGTACAATCACAAAGTTTTAAAAATCTAGAGCAAAATCACCGTTTCGATGAAAAACAGGGGGCAGAAACACTTAAGCTCAATAGTTCAATTTCCAAATTATTCAAATCAGACTAAAACCTTTCAAACAAAATTATAGATCCTGACGATGCACATACTTAAATGTGTAATTTGAAATTGTGACACCCGTGATGAATCCATCAAGCACAATAGGTGATAAAACTGAGTCCGAGTGGAGCTACTGGAGTCCGAATTTATCTGAGAAGCCCACACTAGTACAAAAATGATTTTTGGTTGCGCCCCCAAAAAATAGCACATGCGGTTTGGACTATCAACCGTTAGTAGAAAAAAAGCGGTTACGAACCTGTCGGATACCTAGAAATAGGGTACCTAAATTACCGGACTTCACAAAAACAAAAATCACCATCAGGGGCTCTTCCGCCTCGTCCGAGCCAAGGTGGCGTCGCCCAAGACGTCATCAACCCTCGGGGCTCTTCCGCCTCGCCCGAGCCAAGACGGCGTCGCCCGTGACGTCATCGACCCTCGGGGGCTCTTCCGCCTCGCCCGAGCCAAGGTGGCATCGCCCGAGACGTCATCAACCCTTGGAGGCTCTTCCGCCTCGTCCGAGCCTAGGTGGCGTCGCCTGTGACGTCATCTACCCTCGGGGGCCCTTCCGCCCCGTCCGAGCCCGGCAAACGTCATTCGTGACGACCCTCGCCCTCGGAGACTTCACCGCCACGCCGCGGCCCAAGGCGCTCTAGCCCACATAGTCAAAAGGTCCACAGTACCCTCCGTCCTCAGGGATGGGGTTCAGAGCATGAGCCACCATGCCGACCCATGTTCACCCTGCGGTACAAGGTCCTCTACTGCCTAACCGACGACTTCTGCGCGTGATATCCATGCCATGGCTCCAAAGGACACTCCAATAGGGATTAGGACGTCATCAAGCACTGTACGACGGAACGCAGGGTGCCTGGTCCTGTGCGACCAACCCCGCCCATACCCGGAAAGGGGGAACAGCAGGGTTCCCGGTCGGAGGGCGCATGGCTACAGCTCGTCTGGGGCGAACAGGACTCGGGCATGCGTCCACTGGCGCAATCTTCCTCAGGAAAGAAGATAAGATGAAGACAAAGGCTTCCTTCGGCAGCAGCCCAAGTCGGGCCCACGTTCACTCCCTCTCTCTCTCTACTGTACTCCTCCATCTCTCCCTACGTATAAAGGGAGGGAATGGACCCCCAATCTCAGGGGGACTCGACATTCCAACTCTCATTCACACACACTCAAACTCGCACACACGCGAGCACTCACCAGAACCAAGAACCTCATACGCACGAGACCTGGGAACCGCCTTCCCTCTCTCAACAAAAGCTTGTAGCTCCCCTCTACAAGCTCTCTGCACTCGGTAATACAACCCCGCAACACACTGGACATAGGGTGTTCGTGCCTGAACCAGTATAAACCTCCGTGTTCTCCGAGCGCAACCATCCGAACTCCGACACGCTTAGAAATTTACTTGTTGGTCGTCTAGACCCCGCCATTTTAGACACCGACAGTTGGCGCGCCAGGTAGGGGACCTTTGCGTGTCACCCGTATTTTCGAGTTTTGGATGGCTGATCGCCACATTCGCTTCGCTCCGGGCACCGTCATTCATTTTGGTAGCCTGGACTTCTAGTGCCACGGGCAGGACGCCGACCTGGCTCTCCGTCACCCCACGGCATCTCCCGAGGTAGCCATGGACGCCATCGCCGCTTCCATGGCCCACCTCCATCTCTCTCCCTCCGGGAACAAGCCGCATGCGGGGTGGTCGTCCCGCGGCCGACTACCCACAGTTCGAGCGCCAGCTCGACACGCTCATGGGACCCCGGCCGACTCGGGAGTCCCTGCACAACCTCTACTTCGCGTTCGCCAACGTGACAGCGCAGCTCGCGGGAGGGCAGCCGCTCTCTCCCGGACGCATCGAAGTGCCTGCCTCCGAAGCGCAACCTTTCGGCATGAAGAATGCCGCCACGTCATACGCGGAGGAGGTGGGCGTGTGGTTTCATGAAGACCCAGTGGAAGGGAAACGCGTGGGACTCGCGTCCCACCACTCTCGATCCACCTCCGATCTCCTCACGAGCCCCGAGGCCGTGTCGTACGCCGGCTCCAGCCTCTGGAGCGACAACCCCCTGGACTTCGACGGCCTTGAGGATCAAAAGGCGTTACGCGGCTTCCTCCAGGCCAGCGATTATCTGCTCGACACCGACTCGAGCGGACCCAGCGAAGATCACGGCCGCGAGTGCTTCATGTGCGATGCATCGCCACCCGCGGTCGCGGTCGACCCCACCCACGTCAATGAGGAGGACGAAGACGGTGACAGCAACCGCACGCCCGTGGACCAGACAGGTGTTCCGGCACCTAACCAGCGGCCCGACCCGCAGTCCTCGGAGGCCTGGCAGCAGCAGCTTCATGACCTCCGCAATGTAGAGCAACAGCTCGCAGAGCGCCAGCGAAAGGTAACGTTTGAGCGTGAGAAGCTTGAACGTGAAGCCGCCAGGGACTCCGCGGAGCCCCGGGCTCGCATGGAGGCCCGAGCGGTATACCACCGCATCATTAACGATGAACATGGCACACCGCAGTTCACGCGAGCAAGACAGAACATCGCGGTAGCGAGGATGTTGCTCCGATACCTCCCCATTCCGGATGCCCCTAACGGCAAGCTCGCCCACGACGAGCTAAAGACCCTCCTGGAGCGGGCCACATAGCAACAGGCCGAGAGCTCCGCTTCGCGAAGACGCGGGTTCAGCGCTGGCCCCACGACCGATGCAGCTCCTAACGACCGCGAGGGATCGGTCCACCTGGATCCCGACCCGGTCGGACGGCGGCGCCCGACGGTGCACGCTCGCGTAGGCGAGAAGCGCGACGTGCGCGACACGCTCAACGCGCGCAAGCACGCGAAGCAGGACGGCGCAATCCGAGGCTACGACGTCCGACGTGGCGGTCGATACGACAGCGATGAGGACCGACCTCCCACGCCGGAGCCACCGGGTCCCCTGGCATTCATCCGCCACATCCGGCGCGCGTCGTTCCCGCATCCTTTCCGACAGCCAACCAACGCCGTCCGGTACTCCGGGGAAATGAACCTCGGGCTCTGGCTCGACGACTACCGCCTTGCGTGTCAGGCCGGCGACGCGGACGATGATGACTTCATCATTCGCAACTTGCCTCTCTCCCCTCTCGGACTCGACCCGCATGTGGCTCGAGCACTTGCCTCCAAACACCATTGATGGGTGGGAATCCCTGCGACAGGCTTTTGTCGGGAATTTCCAAGGCACATATACGCGCCCCGAGAACCCCTAGGATCTCCGCAGCTGCAGGCAGAAGCCGGATGGACCCCTCCGGGAATACATCCGTCATTTCTCCCACCAGTGCACAAAGCTCCCGACCGCGGCCGACGTGGACGTGGTCGGGGCTTTCCTCGCGGGTACCACCTGCAAAAAGCTAGTCCACAAGCTAGGCCGCAGCAACCCACGTACCACTGAGTGACTCCTAGACATTGCCACTAGCTATGCGTCAGGAGAGGAGGCGGTCGGTGCGATTTTCCACCCAGACAAGGGAAAGGGTAAGGAAGTCGAGATCGCCAGCGAAGGCGGCTCGAACCGTGCTCAGAATAGGAACAAAAGGAGCGGCAAGCCGCAGCGTGGCGGTGGCGACAACGTAGTCGCAGCGGCGGACGTCCGCAAGCCTCCCCGCCCCTAGGGCAGGAAGAAGATGGTAAGTTTGATGACATGCTCACGAAGTCGTGCCCGTATCACAACGGATCGGTCAAACACACACTCTAGCAGTGTGAAATGATGGCCAGGTACTTCAAAACCGTCCCTGACAAGGACGAGCCGAAGGAGTCAGAAGGCCAGGACAGGGACGGGGTCGCGATGACTCTTACCCCCACGTCAAAAAGTGCCTCATGATCTTCGGAGGCCCAGAGGCCTACAGTTGCAAGCGCCGGCAGAAGAAGGAGCGGCGTGAGGTCTTCGTTGTTGCCCCGGCAACGCCGACGTACCTCCACTGGTCGGAACTCGACATCACGTTCGGTCGAGATGACCATCCGAGCCACGTTCCTCACCCGGGCCGTCATCCACTTGTCGTGGATCCGATCATAGGGAGCGTGCGCTTCACCAAAACATTGATGGACGGGGGCAGCAGCCTCAACATCCTATACTACAACGCCTTCGAGGCCCTGGGCCTATGCAAGGAAAAGCTTCGATCCTCGGGGGCTCCCTTTCAAGGGATCATTCCCGGAAGACAAACGGTACCCCTGGGGCAGATCGACTTGCCTGTCACGTTCGGGGAGCCGGACAACTTCCGGACCGAGTACCTCACCTTCGAGGTCATGGCGTACCGTGGAACCTACCACGTCGTTTTGGGAAGGTCGTGCTACGCGAAGTTCATGGTCGTCCCAAACTACACTTACCTGAAGCTCAAGATGTCGGGGTCGTGCGGCATCATCACAGTCTCCTCCGACGTCAAGTTGGTGTACCAGTGCGAGGTGGACTGCTGCGAAAACGCCATGGCGGAGGTGCGCAACGAGGAGCTGGTGGCGGTGATCGAAGCCGCTGACAAGATGGACGTCGACCCCTAGAGCGCGAAGAGCTCGAACGCCCACAACACCAACAGCTATGTCGCCTTCCTCATTATTATCTTGTATATCTATCATCATGTACATATGCATGTAACCTCTTTTAAGAGCAAAAAGTTCGAGGAATAAAAACGTGGGAACCCTCGGACCGACCGCTTAGCAAGGTGCACTCTTGGCGCGCGCCAGAACACACCTCGCTCGGGGGTTGGGAAGGGGGTCACCCCCTGTCTTTCACTCCAAGAAACTTTTTCGTTCAAAAACTGTTTTACCAATCCGCTAAGCGAAAGCCAGATTTCCCCCACCGAGAGAAGAGATCTCGCCGGACCGTACCAAAGGGCCACGAAATACTCTGGCTCCCCGGAGCCAAGTATCTCCACCCGACCTCACACCCGAACAGATCAAAGCTCCTCCCAGGGAAAATCGGGCAAGTAGCCCAAGCAAAAAAGCAAATGTGAAAACCAACAAGCAAACAAACATAGAACAAGCTCACTAAAGAGTCGTTAAAGTCGTCCAAAACCCTCTCGGGGGCACACCCCATAATGGCTTAAGTTTGTTTATTACAAGGGCCCTCGGCCCTGATCTTTGACCACACAGGGTCACTCCTCCGGCGGCGGGAACACCTCGTCATCAAGCTTGGCGGCCAAAACCGCCGCTGGCTCCTCCGCGTCGGCTTCGATCCGGTCAAGCAAGTCCTCCAAGGCATCTGGGGGGGTATCCCTCGCTGACGAGCGCAGGAGTCACCGCGTCGTAGAGGCAGATGGCGATCGACATCGTGCGGTGGACACCGATGCGCAGGGCCTCCTGGATCCGCGCTTGGCCCCGCTCCCACAGCAGACCGACGCGAGTTCTGGCCACCGCTGGACCACCCTCGACAGCTTGCACGCCGAAGAGGTCACACACCTCGTGCACTGCCTCACGCAGCGCCTGCGCCTCTTGTGCTCCCGCCTGTAACCCTGGGATGACATGAAAGAGGACTTTAACCTCTAAAAAAAACTTCCGCACAACGCCAGGGCGAACGAGCAGACAAAGGAAACATACTTGCGTTCTCCTCCTCCAGGCCGTTGACCGCTACACGGAGCTGCGATATGACCGTTGTCAATTCGCCCACCTGGGCAGAGAACTCTAGGGTCCTCCGGTCGGCGTCGGCGCTGCGTTCGCGCGCCCTAGAGGAAAAGTCCTCAAGACGGGCCACGACGGCATCACGCTCTCGGTCGTTGACCTCGCGTTGACGCCACAGGGTGTTACGCTCCTCCTCCATCGAATCCAACGCCGAGGCAGCTTGACGTCGTCCATCGGCCTCAGCGTCACGCTCGGCCGTCAGGCGTTCCATCTCAGCCTGGCGTGCTGAGCGTTCATCCACCAACATCTGACGGGCCGCCTCCGCGTCAGCACGGGATGCGTTCCGCTATTGCTCAGCCCGCGCGGCGTTGCTAGCAGTACGCTGCGCCAACGCCTGGGCATCCGCCGCGCTCGACTCTGAAGCGACCAACTGCTCCTCCAGCTCCGTCAAGAAACGGCGAGCCGCAACGAGGTCCTCCACCACGGCATTTGCCCCGACGGGCGCCCACGTCCAAGGAGCCCACCGGCTGGCCTCCCGACAAAGGAACTCCGACTTCTCGATGTTGGTCGCCATCAGGATCTGCACAGAGAGAGGCATCAGGAACCCAACGAGAAAGAACAAAACAACGTCTATGAACAAAATGATTTCTTACATTGCCATGATGCGAGGAGTCCTCGGAGAACGATGCGACGACCCTCTGGATCTGCTCTGCGTACCGTGCGACCTGGATGCCAAGCTCCTGACGGGCACCCGCCACCCGGTTCCAATGATGGAGCTCGCGCCGATCATCCAGGATGAACACAGGGGCCCCCATGTTCCCCTGATCGGCCCAGATGAGTTGGTCGCCGTCTCCGAATGCGCGACGGTCGGGACGGAGGCGACATAGAACCACGGGGGCGTCTTCCCTCACCGCTTTGGCCGTTTCGCCCGGCGAAGTCACGCTAGACTGGGAGAAGACGGCCTTCGACGCTCAGGCGGCCGCCACCTCCCCATCGGTGAAGGACGGGGGGACCCATGGTGTCCCGAGCTAGCATGTTGGGAGGAAGGGGACTGCTCAGTGGCTCCTCCTCACTCGCACCAGCCACCCTGCCCTCATGGGGGAGGTGACGACGTCGGCAACCACGTCCTCCAGTTCGACACCGCCCCCGCCGACCATCCCCGTCACGACAGCCGTCTCCGCGTCTTCCGACGCCTCAAACGACGAAGTCTCCCCGGCATCCACGGTAGTAGAGTCACCAAGGCCGCCCTCCTCCCTGGGTCGTCGATGACCACCACGACTGAGGGAGTAGACAGCATACTAGCCTCAGGGCCGACGTTCGTGGGGGCTGGCGGTGTTCCTCCGGGGACAACGGAGCGGGATGGGGTCAGCCTGGTCCCGACCTCGGCGGCGTTCGCCAAATCCGCAATCGAGGAGGCGCCGGACCGCCCCCCTCGACCGACGGCGCTCTCCGACGCAGCTTTTTCCATCCCGCGTACGCAGAGCCGTCGGCGGTCCTGAAACATTCGACACAATCATCACAAATCACGGGCAGCCTTTTCCCCACTGACAGGGTAGAGGAAGAGGTCTAGGCTAGCGAGCTCACCCAGCGGAGAAGATGCGCTTCCGCTTCGCCTCTGCCCCACTGCGGCCGCCGGCGCCCGAACACCCGCTCTTCCCAACCCCATCGGACGAGGCGGAACGGGGGGTCACCGGAACATCCGTGGAGATACCACTCTCGGAATCCCCTAGGGTCGAGTGCGCGCCGAGTGTCCTGACCAGGGGCACCTCCGATGCCGGCGCAACCCCCACGGGGTAGCGTAGCATTCCGACCGCCAGGGAAGCCGACGCTACCACCGGTTGAGGATTCCTACCCTCGTCATCATCATCATCATCTCCGCCATCCGCACTGGGACCACCGCTGCCTTCGTCTGACTCGGTGGGGGACTCCTCTTCTGTTTCCCCAGTGCGGCGTTGTCTCGCCCGCCGTTGTTCTAGTGTCGTGTGCCTCAGCGCCCTTTCGGCCTTCCTCTTCTTCCTCTCGGCGGCATCAGCCTCCTGCCGCGCGTTCCGCTCCCTGTTCGCCGACCGCTGTGCCGGTGGAACGGGAAGGGGAGCGGCCACGTGGCGCGCTGATGAGCGGGGCCCTGCGGGGAGAAGACCGAGGAGTCCTGGGACGTCACTAGAAAGAGAAAGCAACGCGAAGGAGAGAAGAAACAACAAGGCCTCGACACTCACCAGATCGACGGACGCAGGATCTGGGCGCATCGGAGGGCAGCGCCTGATGTCATCAGGGGTAAACTTGTTCCCCAACAGTCTCCCCATGATCGAGACTGTGCGGTCGAAGCTCAGCTCTTCGGCCGCAATGGTGGTCCCCCGTGCGGTGCTCCGGGCACCATGTCGTTCAGCAGGAGTGCCCGCACCATGAGCGGGAGGACCCGACGCCGGAGGAACTGCGCGACGACCCCCACAAAGTTCAGCCCGCGGACCCGGAGCTCAACCAGGCTTTGGAGGTAGGGTTGTATCCTGACGAGCTCACGCGGGGTCGGACCGTGATGCCAACGGGGAGGCTCCTCCCCGAAGCGTCGGCCCGTGAAAACCGGGAGCAGCGCCTCGGGGTGGTTCCGGATGTAGAACCACTGCGAGTGCCACCCTCGGTTGGATGAGGTCATCCGTGCCGGCATATAGGACGCCAAGTTGGAGGAGCGGAGGCTGAGCGCACACCCCCCGCAGGACGCCACCGACCTTATGCCGTCAATGTTGAGGAGAAACACCGTCGCCTTGAAGAAATGCTTCCACAACACAAAATCCGGCTCCACTCCTAGCATTCCCTCCGACATGGCCACGAAGGCCGCGAGGTGGAGGACGGAGTTGGGATTGAGGTTTTGAAGCTCGATCTCGTAATGGTTAAGCACCCCCCGAAGAAAGCGAGACGGCGGGGTCCCGAACCCCCGTTCGTGGAATGGGAAGAAGGAGACCACGTACCACTCAGGAGGCTCCAGAACGTTGGCGCCGGTGGGGACGATCCACTCGACGACATCACCGATGGAGCGCTCGGGGCGCAGCAGCCCCTCTCGCACCAGCTCAAGCGCCCGCTCCCGAACGAGCGAGCACCGCTCCCAACTTCTCGGAGGATGCTCTCCAGCCATGGGGGGAGTGCTCGGAGAAGGACTCGCGTTGCGGCGAAAGGCGCGTTTAGGGAAGAAGTGCGGCGGAGCAAACCATAGGCGCAAGCGGAACGGCTCGGGAAGGCGCAGAAGACGAAGACGGCAAGCAGCACGAACGCGAGGGAGGGGGTAATGACGTGGCGCCAGGATATTTGTAGGAACCCGAAAGATGAACCGTCACTCCATCAATCCTCCACGCCACGTCCTGGCCCCACCACTCGAGCCACGTTAAATGTGGTCGCTCAGCCATGTCGCTTCCACCATTCGCAGGAATATCGGGAACCGTACGTGCTGCGGTAGGTAACTAACACGACTCGCTTTTTCCCTCGTTCCGATTCATATCCCGCATTCATCATTGCATGATCCACCCCGGACCCATCGCGCCACATGCACAGACTTCACCCACGCTCCCCGACCAGGGCATGAGCCTTTCGAGCGCGAGAGCGTCTCGGGAGAGCCCCCGACCCGTCCGAGCTCGGTCGACTCACGCGGAGGTCGGAGAGGCATGCACATGTCACAACAAGTGGCGACGGCCCATGGGCCCAGGCAAGCCAAAGGGATAAGGGTTATAGACGCCCCGACGGCCCACTACGGTCCAGAGTTACGAGGGCCGGCCAGCGGGGTTCAAAATGGCCGTCTCAAGACAACAGAGCGAGGGGCGAATAGGGAATGGACACGCTAGCAGTCATTAACCTGGCAATCGGATGCCGAGGACATTCCCCGATTTCGTATTTGAGTCCGTCTTACGGATGATTGGTTCATGGTATTAGTACCAAAGGAAGGCAGCAGGCCCCCGGGACCCATCGAACGGACCCGACTACTATATGAAACCGATTTGGGGTGATCCACGACATGGGCCGCCAACCGGGACCCTAGCGAATGGGAACCGAGCACCCCACTCAGATTTTCCTGATAGTAACTCAACGAGCAGCCATGGTTCGTCCGCTTCGAGGATAGCATGGTTCGGCTCATATTCCCCTTCTCGCGGAGAGATGCGTGGGGAACGAACCCAAAAAGACGACACAAAATGGAGACGATTTTCTTTACACTGAGTAAAGACTCGAGGGCTGGCGTCGCACCACGGGGCAAGCCTCACGCGTCGGAGGCCCGTACAGGTAAACACAAGCAACCTCTCTTTTCTGGTAAATTTAAGAAACTGACCCTTGCAGGGATTACATGCTCTCTAAGAGCCATAAGGGAGAAACCCAATCATCAGACACCAAAAATAAAAAAAAAGAAAGGGGTGGATTGAAGAGAAATCCCGGGCCAAGAGGCCAAAAACTAGGGGCGCCCGCGGAGCGTCCCCGTTAGTCATCACACAGCTGACGGACGCGGCCGTATATCAAAGTCAGGCAACCCAGCCGCAAGGCCCGGGAAATATCTGCCTGACATATGAGACCGCGTCAGACGGCGGCGTCACGACCCATGGGCCACTTCGATCGGGTGGGTGGCGGAAGCAAGAGAGCGGTCGTCGCCCCGCCTTCAGAAAGCCCCGGGTCGCGCCCCTCCTCCAGAGTTAGTTGGACACTTTACAGCTAAGTCGACCAGCTGCACCATGATCAAGGACTTTGGAGAGGGATCGCACGACATCGACTCCCCCGGGACAGAGGGTAGAGGCCATTCCGCAAAAGGGATGGATCCTGCGCCCTTCATCCCAAGGAGCGATTCGTGCAGGGGGTGTTCACAAACTTTCGCTCCACTAGTGGTTAGGATAAAGTGAAGCAACGCGTATATCGCAGAGCTTCCTCTAAATCCTACCACGGGGCGAAAGGAAATGAGCCCACCCCCTACGCAGAACTTCCTCTGAATCCGTTTTTGCCCTCAAAGGGTTGTCCGCCAAGGCGGCTCGGAGGACTCTCCGACGGGACCTCGGAGGAAGAACTTAGGGCAAGCCATACTGTGAGGATGTGTGCTTCCCCACAGCCGGCCACCCATATTTATAGCCCGCCAGGGCACTCACGTGACAGCCGGTCCGTGAAGCTACAGCTCCGCCTCCCAACCACATTGCACTGTGTGATGGCACCCACTTTAAGGGGGCACAGCCGTGCAGCGAGGCTATAAATGGCCAAGCAGATTGCAGACTCAAGGCACGCCGTTCAGAGTCTGGACCGCAGAGCGAGCAGTGCTCTGGCACCACTCCTCAAATGGGAAAGACACAGCACATCCGCTTTTGGGCTACAGGGAAAGGGGGTGCAGTCAGACCCTGGAATCCAACAAACATATCTCCGACCGGTCAATCGACCGTACAGGTCGAAAGACAGCACGACACAGAGCCGACTCGTCACCTCAAGGGGCGTCAGCCCAAGGCCAATAGCACAGCCCGTGCCAGGGCTGGCGTGCGACCGGAGGTCTAGCCCTGACGTGCGGAGCAGCCCACTCTCTCTCTCCCTCTCCGCCTCGTGGGGGAAGCGAAGGGTCAAGCACTGTAGAAGTCTTCCAAATAAGCCCTTAGGAGGAAAAATCTCCCTCTTAAGGCCTCGGGGGCTACACCCGGCGGGTGCGTTCGCGCGCACCCACCGGAATACACAGAATCGGACCAAACCACCATAAACGCTCTCGGAAGCCTCCGGTGTAGTCCTTCACTACATCGAAGGCTCGGGGGCTACTGTCAGATACCTAGAAATAGGGTACCCAAATTACCGGACTCCACAAAAACAAAAATCACCATCAGGGGCTCTTCCGCCTCGCCCGAGCCAAGGTGGCGTCGCCCAAGACGTCATCAACCCTCGGGGGCTCTTCCGCCTCGCCCGAGCCAAGATGGCATCGCCCGTGACGTCATCAACCCTCGGGGGCTCTTCCGCCTCGCCCGAACCAAGACGGCGTCGCCCGTGATGTCATCGACCCTCGGGGGCTCTTCCGCCTCGCCCGAGCCAAGGTGGCGTCGCCCGAGACGTCATCAACCCTCGGAGGCTCTTCCGCCTCGTCCGAGCCTAGGTGGTGTCGCCCGTGACGTCATCTACCCTCGGGGGCCCTTCCGCCCCGTCCGAGCCCGGCAAACGTCATTCGTGAGGACCCTCGCCCTCGGAGACTTCACCGCCACGCCGCGGCCCAAGGCGCTCTAGCCCACATAGTCAAAAGGTCCACAGTACCCTCCGTCCTCAGGGATGGGGTTCAGAGCATGAGCCACCATGCCGACCCTTGTTCACCCTGCGGTACAAGGTCCTGTGCTGCCTAACCGACGACTTCCGCGCATGATATCCACGCCATGGCTCCGAAGGACACTCCAACAGGGATTAGGGCGTCATCAAGCACTGTACGACGGAACGCGGGGGTGTCTGGTCCTGTGCGACCAACCCCCGCCCATACCCGAAAAGGGGAACAGCAGGGTTCCCGGTCGCAGGGCGCATGGCTATAGCTCGTCAGGGGCGAACAGGACTCGGACATGCGTCCAGTGGCGCAATCTTCCTCAGGAAGGAAGACAGGATGAAGACAAAGGCTTCCTTCGGCAGCATCCCAAGCCGGGCCCACGTTCACTCCCTCTCTCTCTACTGTACTCCTCCATCTCTCCCTACGTATAAAGGGAGGGAATGGACCCCCAATCTCAGGGGGACTCGACATTCCAACTCTCATTCACACACACTCAAACTCGCACACACACGAGCACTCACCAGAACCAAGAACCTCATACGCACGAGACCTGGGAACCGCCTTCCCTCTCTCACCAAAAGCTTGTAGCTCCCCTCTACGAGCTCTCCGCGCTCGGTAATACAACCCCGCAACACACTAGACGTAGGGCGTTCGTGCCTGAACCCGTATAAACCTCCGTGTTCTCCGAGCGCAACCATCCGAACTCCGACACGCTTAGAAATTTACTTGTTGGCCGTCTAGACCCCGCCATTTTAGACACCGACAGAACCGCCACTGAAAATTGATTTTTACAGGCGGTATTGTTAGGAAAACTGCCTGTAAAAATACTCTATTTTTAGTGGCGGTTTTCTTAATGAACCGCCACTAAAAATCGTTTTTTAGTGGCGGTTCATTAAGAAAACCGCCACTAAAAATCGACCTTGGATTTTTTTATTTTTGTAAACGACCTCAGATGGAAAAACTTTCTACATGAAAGTTGTACATCTCGAAAAGTTATGAAACTTTGTAGTTCACAACTTTTTCATTTGAAATCATCTTGTCATTGAAAAATACGTTCGAATGTGTCAAATTTGAAATTCAAATTTTTGTAAACGACCTCGAATGAAAAAACTTGCTAAATGAAAGTTGTAGGTCTCGAAAAGTTATGAAACTTTGTAGTTCACAACCTTTTCATTTGAATTCGTTTAGTGGCTCAAACAATCAATTTACACTCGGTTTAGTATAGAATAAGAGGAAGTAAAACGAAATTGTGACACCTCCCATTCCGGATGGCTTCTCAGCCCCTCCCGGATTTAAATCTTTTTTTTCTATTTTTAAAACGCGATTTTCGGACAAATATTTCTCTCACAAGCAACCGCCAGTAGAAAATCGTTCATTTCTACTGGCCTTTCACACAGACGGTTCGAAAAAACGCCACTAGAAATAGCTTCCGAACCACCTATATAGTACTGCTTTGTACTAGTGCCAGTATCAGAATGATACAGCAGCCATTCTCCGAGCGCTAGTTGGAGAGAACTGGAGAGGGATCACTATTCACTAAGGGCAGGTACATTGCTACACGTCAACGGTCTTGTACCTTGTCTCATGTCATGTCACGTAGGATTTTTGCTTATGTGGAGGAAAGAGAAATGTGAGAGAGAAAGAGATCGTTGTTTCGCGAAACAACCACCCCATGAGCTAAGATTTAGAACTATGAGACAACTATTACACCATTGTATGAGTTGTTGTTGCCATGCACCTCACAAATTAATTTTTATTCTATGCATAAATTAAGGAATCATGAGTTCCTACGAGTCAACTTAAAAACCAACCATTATATATATGGTCTGTTAAGTCGTCTTAAATTACGTGGCATTATACGAGATGATCTACGAGACAACACCGGTATCTATTTTTGTCGGAGGTGTCCGAATATTTGTCCAAAGAAAATGTGTGCGGTCTTAAGTTTTCGTTGGTTCTGCATAGTCCTAGTTGGCTAGGGTAGAACTTGAAGAACTGAAGAATAGGAATTGCACTGTCTATTTTTCCCCCTTTAGTTTTGCTATAAAACCGAAAGAAATAGCTAAAGACTAACAAAATTCTTATAACTTTTTAAAAAAATAGATGCTATAACTTTTCTGATCGGAGCTTTCTCCGTGGCAGTGGAGAATCCGGCCATGGAAACCCGGGATCATATCCACCCTCGGCACTTCACCGGCAGCCGGCAAAGCTCGTCGGAGCAACAGCAAGTTCATGGAAACAGAGAAAGGGAGTAGGGAAAGGAAAGGAAAGGAAGGGCCGGCGAGGGCACGGATGGACACCGTACTGTTTTAGGCTCTGCCGCCGGCCGGGGCGACGGCAGCGAACGGAGAGGGAAGACGACACGGCTTTTCGGCGGTCGCCAAGAGCGGCGTGGAGGGGGCCTGCTCACGACCGGGCGACGAGCATGTATGTATTTCAATTTAGAATACCCAAAAAATTATCCAAATCATCATTTTTGTTTTTGCTCTCGATGTACGGACATGCCTGTAATATGTATAGTAATTTAAAATTGTGGCACTTGTGTTAAGAAAAAAAAAGGGAATTGCACATCAACAGCTTTGCATATAAATCGGAGTCCGAGTGGCCTACTCTGAAACGATGCAACATGCAAGAGGAGGCCCAGTATCGGACTCAAACGAGCATCCTCCGATCCCCGGAACCGGACCCGAACCGACGAGCACCATAAATATGCGGTATGCCTGTTGTTATTTCCAGTTGCCAACTGCATTTAAACAAACTCTCTCTTCATCGTTCCGATCCTGCATAGTGCAGACAGCCTTCCCGGAGAGTTGAGGCGAGGCGAGCCGATCATATCACCGGACCGGGAAGCCAGAGAGCCATCAGGGCCCAGGAGTAGCGAGACTGCGTGGCGCACATGGCCATGCAGGGCATCAAGATGATCGCGTCGGCGGAAGAGCCCGCTATCGCAGCTGGGTCGTCGTCCGTGCCTGTTCGCGACGACGACGTTTCTGACGGCGGCGTTGTTGATCCACCGCCCACATCAGAAGGGGACGGAAGGGACCACGAAGCCGCGGTTCTTGGCGACGATCTGGGCGACGAGTACTACTTCAGCACCGACGACGAGGACGACGACACTGATGACGATGACTTCGGTAGCGACAGCGAGTTCGAAGAGGACGACGAGGTGCCGACGAAGGTCATCAAGAACGACGCCGTCGTGGCGACGGCGGAGCGCAGGTTCCTTGGGAAGTATGCGAAGATGGCCACCGTCCAGAGCACGGTTTGCTTCATGAGCCTCGACACGTTCTCGGCGCCACCCTGCAGTCTTTGTCAGCGTCATCACGGTGGCGGCGAAATCATCGTCGACTACACCTACACCCGCTTCTTGCGGACGCAGATCGGAGGCGACGGCGTCGACATTCACATGTTCGGGCCCAAACAAGCACGCCTCCGTTTCGTCCTCCCCTCTCCTTTGACGTCGGTGAGCAGCTCGCTGCGATTCGCCGGCGCCGTGCTGGCGTCTCTGGTCTACCCCGTTCGGTTCAGCGCGCAGCTTCAGACGCTGTGGTCGGCGTCGGTCACGACGGTGCCGGAACTCCCAGCACGGACCACGTGTCTCTTGGTGACCGTCAACGTGGGCATACTCCGGCCCGACGACTACACGCCGGCACGCATGAGGCGCATGTACGCGGCGCTGGAGTCCATGGCTCGCCAGCGTGCGGCGCTGCGAGCCACGCCTGTTTTGGACATCATCGCCGCGGAGCTCCACCTGCCCGCGCTCCTCAGGTCGGAGGACGACGTGCGGCCAACCAAGCGGAGGAGGGTCACCGGGGAAGACTGCCCGATCTGCTTCGAGCTGCTCGAGGAGGGCCTGGCGGCGTGGCCGCGGTGCTTGCACATCTTCCATGGCTGGTGCTTGGAGCAGCACCTTCTCAGGGGGCATCAGGAATGCCCTTTGTGCAGGAGTGAACTGAAGCTCAGTCCCGCCCCTATGCAGCCATGCAGGAAGTGAATACTATAGCTCTAGATAATGCAAGATAATTGTCAGTAAAGTCATATTCTAGTTGTGCGTATGATATGATCCTGTTGTAGTAATTTTAGAACAATGCACTGCACCAAGAATGCAATGGTGGACACTCACAACCAAAATTTAAAACTTCTCCTCAAGTGAAAATCGAGGCCCCGTTTGAATCTCTGGAATTGAATTTATTTTAATAATCATGATTTAGAGACACTACTACAGAATTTATTTTGCATAGCACTTGAGTTTTATTAACCGTGGCGGTTAAACACATAAACCGCCACGGTTAATGCTTCGATTAACCGTGGCAGACGCTTTTTATTAACCGTGGCGGTTACAAAAAACCGTCACGGTTAATACATTAACGGTGGCGGACGTTTTAAACGCAACCGCCTCCGTAAATCAGGCCCAGTCCAATAGCCCACACCATGCCCACTACCATGTACGATATATAAACTCGATGTCAAACCCTAAAACCGAAACCCCCCACGCCTCCTCTCCTCCTGTGCCTGCTCTCTCCTCCTCTCTCCTCTCTGCGGCGCCTCACTCCTCCCTCTCACACACATGCCATGGCACTCTCCCTCCTCCCCGACGGCGCGTGTGGTGGGGCCGATCCAGCCCCCACCTTCTCACCGGCGGCGCGTGTGGTGGGGCGGATCCGGCCCCCACCTCCTCCCCGCCGGCGCGCGTGGTGGGGCGGATCCGCCCCCCCCCCCCCCCCACATCCTCCCCGACGGCGGATCCGGCCACCACCGCCTCCCCGACGGCGGATCCGGCCACCACCGCCTCCCCGACGACGGATCCGTCCACCACCGCCTCCCCGACGGCGGATCCGACGCGTGCATCTGGGCCTGGATGAATGCGGCGACGGCAGATCTGGGCCTAGATCTGGGCCTGGATCCGGGTTTTTTTTTGTTTTTTCCCTTGATTAACCGTGGTGGTTTTTCCAACCGCCACGGTTAACCGTGACCTTTGATCCGTGGCGGTTGGAAAAACCGCCACGGTTAATCATTTTTAACCGCCACCATTAATGTTTTATGTAGTAGTGAGACATACTCCCTCCATTCTAAATTGTAAGTCATTACAACAATCTTAGAGAGTCAAAACATTTTAAGTTTAACTAAAGATTATAGAGAGAAACATAAAGATTTATGGCATCAAATAGGTATAGTATGAAAATATAACTAATAAAGAATCTAATGATACTTAGTTGGTATCAAATATGTTATTATTATATTATATAAATTTGGTCAAACTTTATAAACTTTGACTTACAAGATTCTTGAAATGACTTACAATTTAGGATGGAGATGGTATTAATTAAGCTAATATGATTGTATATGGATTATAATTGCATATTATTATTCACTATACGAGAGGCATACTTATTTGTTGTATTTCTATCGTAGAAGAGGGAGTTTGAACAACATGTTATAAGTTGCAAATAGAAATATGGAATGGTGATCTATATATAGAATCAATTTTCATCTCTCACGTTATGAATTTGAGGGCTTAAATGTGAAGTTTAAAAGTGGTGGAATGTCAAATTCCAAGCCAAATAGCTTAATTTATTAAAGTAGATTTCAATTCCTCCAAATGAAGGGATCCAAACATCTCTTTAGTGTTTTGGTATTCAAAATTTAGTGTAATATCTCCTAATGAGGATTACCATATGCTATGACTAAGAGTTACTACTTAAAACACTCAGAAGACTACACAATTTTGATAGTAACTGGACACTATATGCATGCTGGAGTACTGTCAAACTAGCTGTGCTGCAGTTGTGAGTAAAGTTGCAGGGTTGCACTGGCATGCAGTTTGTATACAACAGTATATAATCTCTGTAATACCCACAATGTAATGCCTTGCCTGGAAGGCGTCTTGCCCCAAGCAATATATAATCTATCGATGAGGCTCAGCAGTACTATAGTCCAATTCAGCCAATTCTCTCCCACCTACATGCTATTACTGATGATCTAATCTTAGCATAAACATCTAAGAGCATCTCTAAGAGATTAGCTAAAAATACTAGCAAAATTTAGTGATTTAGTTACTCTCTGAAATAGGTAATACTAGATTAGTTTAATAGACTCTGTAAAATGAAAAAACTAGATGACTAATGAAGTAGGTTATCCAAAAGTAGATAGTGAATAAGATGAAATGAAGAGCTATTAAATATGAAGAGTCATTTACAGAGAGCCTGTTGGAGACGTGTTTTCCTTTCATAATAGCCAAATTTACATTTAGAAAACAATTTAGTTAATCTCTTGAAGATGCTCCAACTCATGTAAATATTATCTTAATTATAAACTAATGCATGACCACACTGATACATAAGTGAAAAACTAAGTAAATATGACATACAGGGGCAAAGCCAGGAAAATTAGTCGACGGATCAGCACTCGGATGCAAGCGGCTGCCCACAAACCCGTATATAGGCTTAATTTTGCGGGTTGTCTTTTGAACCCGTAAACAAATAAATACTACTCCCTCCATTTCAATTTATAATTCGTTTGACTTTTTTACCTTAACTTTGACCACTCGTCTTATTCAAAAAAATTATGCAAACATAGTCAAATTTAAGTTATTCATGTAGACTATTTATTAAATAAGTAAGCCATACCAAAAAATATGATATTTTGCACACAAAAATTAAATAAAACGAGTGGTCAAACTTATGGTTCAAAAAGTCAAACGAACTATAATTTAGAACGGATTAAGTACTAGATTAGTTATAAAATATATTTGGGTCGAGTATGTCATATGTGGAGTCCTAGATGGCAAATGGACAAAGCCAAGAGCTTGTTGCTGATTTTGCGGTTTGCACTTTTGAGACGTGGGATGGAGAACCAATGGAAGGAGTGGTTGCTGCCTTGCTGGGCACAACCCCTTCTGTGAATTGCGATGCGAGAATAAAGGTCGGAGATGAAACGGTGACTAGTCCAGGCTGTAGCAGAGGCAACGTTTGGCCTTCTTAGGGCAGTCTCTATGGAAGAAAATGACACGATTTCCAAATCATCTATAGAAAGTATCTTTCACAATGGAGGTGTTTTTAAATAATAATTATTTTCTCTTTCTCTCTCAACTCTATCTTCTTCCTCCAATGAAAGTGTGCCACGAGCCTCCTAGAAACTGGTAGTTTCTTCCCAATTCTGATTTCATAGTTTCTTGGTGCATTGGGTAGAGTGGAGACCTGATTTCTTCATGAAGAAACCGGGTCTAGAATTTATGCTCTCTTTTATCATTAATTAGGGTGTCATGTCAGCATTTTACCTACGTGACAAGTCATTTAATGAGGATACAAATCATCATCAATACACCGTTGGGACTGCCCTTACCTGCTAGCATTCACGTAACGTACTGGATGCGACCTTTGGAGAAGAGGGTTACCTGCTAGCATTCACGTAACGTACTGGATGCGACCTTTGGAGAAGAGCTGGCCCTCATCCATCATGGACCAGCTACCAGCCCAAGAGAACTCGAAGTTCGCATCTGCGTGGCCCGGTGGCGGTGGTGACTCCAGCACGCACTGCAGCAGACGGTGGCGGTGGTGACTCCAGCACGCACTGCAGCAGACAAGCGCGTCGCCGAGTGCCCCTTACACTCGGCAAAGGCTTCATTGCACTCGGCGACGCCTTTGCCGAGTGCTGCACTCAGCGAAGGGACGCCGACAAATCGGAAGCCGGTTAAGGCGGTGTCGCCGAGTGCTCGATCTCGGGCACCCGGCAACGGCTTCGCCGAGTGCCAGACCGACACTCGGCAACGATTTAACACCGTCTGCTGGCGGCCTACGCCATCTTTTTTTTTCTTTGCCGAGTGCAGTACTCGGCAAAGAAATTGGAATTTTTTTTGGAAAAAAATTCTTTGCCGAGTGCTTCTGGGAAAGGCACTCGGCAAAGAAATTGTTTTTCTTTATTTTAAAAAAAAAATCTTTGCCGAGTGCTTCTAGAATTGCACTCGGCAAAGAAAATCAGATTTTTTTAAAAAAAAAAATCTTTGCAGGCAAAGACACCTCTGGTTTTTTATTTTTTTTTTGGTTTTCCACAACAATATATAATAGAAACCACAATTCAACAACAATATATCACAGACCACATTTATATATCACAAACAACCAAATTTGTTCAAAATCCACAATATATATTACAAAATAAAGTAATGCAGCCTACTGCACATCTCCAGAATTGTCAAATAACTATTACATCCTAACAGGCCCTATGATGGCAATGCAGCAGCTGAGCAGAGTAAGAGGTTAAGCACATTTGCATGAAGAGAAGACAGAAAGCGCACTTACAAAGTTCAAGATAAAAAATATTTGCATAAAGAGAAAATTCTTCCATAGCTATAAGCTGAAATAGCTGTTCACATTTTCGCTCCAGCACTTGCCTAGATACACACTTTATTGTGCCCATATAGTC